>CABFNO020001551.1:0-117262 GCA_902006505.2 Clonostachys byssicola | reverse complement strand
ATTATCTATATATCTATTATTACTAGTTCTATAATACTTATATATTAATAGTAATTTATATTATATAGCCTATAATAATCTAATTATATTACTTAGAATAATACTCTAATTAGTTTAATCTTAATCTACTCTAGACCAGGTCTAGTATAAGTTACCTAACTATTATACTCTTTCTATTTAACCCTTCTATTATCTTAGATATACTCTAGGATCTTCTATTATCTCTAACTCTAAATATAAATATAGTTATACTTCTAAACTATATTAAAGTTAGAGATAAAGTTAGAGATAAAGATAAAGATTCTATACTTAATATAGATTTTTCCTTATTAGAAGCTTTAGATTTAGAAGAATTATAGCTAAGTATATAATAGCTAGGTTATATTATAATACTATAAGTAATACTATAAATAATACTATATTCTAAATAGAAAGAGATCTTAATACTAATTCTTAATATCCCTATAATTAAGAGATATTATTAGTATATTTAACTTTAAATTAAACTCTTAATTAACTCAGGTTTATAGCTAATACCTTTAGTATTATAAACCTATAAGAAAATCTATAAGATTAGTTAGGCTCTTAAGCTAAATAGTATTATAGCTTCTAATAAGCTTTACTATTAGAAGGAGAAGATATTAACTAGATAAAAGCTATAAGATAAGAGATATATTATAATAAGATTCAGTTTAATTATAGCTAGTAATACTAGAAGCTATATTATAATAGATAATTATAATTATTATACTATATAAGAAGATAAAGCTATATAAATTAAATAGAAAGCTATTTATATTAAAAAGACTTTCCTATAGTAATAGCTTTATATTATTAGAAGCTTTATTTAAAAGAATATTATAGAGATAAGTATAAAGGAATTAAAAATCCTTAGTTCTAATAATATAGGCTTTTTAAAAGATAATCTTATTTAATAGCTATAGTTTTATAAGTAAAATAAATATATATTTCTTAACTTAATAAAATTAATAAGCTAAATATATATTTTAAACTATTAATTATATAAATAGCTAGCTTTTTAACTATAGTAATTAGAGTTATTTATATAGCTAATAGTCTATAATAAATTCTATATTATTAGTATAATTAAACTAATTATTATAAAGAAAAGTAATTAGAAGATAAAGAAGAATTTACTATTATAGGAAATAGATAGAATTAGTATATTTAGCTTTAAAGAAAGTAAATCTAAAGCTTCTTTATTAGATAAGATATATATTAATATATAGGATATATAGTTATATTATAGTAGCTTAGTATTATAATAAGCAGACTATATTATATAGTATAATTATATAGGTTATAGCTAAAGAGGGATATTTAATAAAATATTAGTACCTGCGGGGCCTTCTAATTTAGTAGGTATACTAGGTTACTTTTTTTTTTATAAGTTACTGGTGAAATTACTACTTACTAACCCCCCCTACTGTAGGTAGGGGGGCCGGCTAATCTAGGCCCGCCAAGTAGTCATCTCAGAGTCGTACTGTCTTCGGACAATTGTGCTGCTTCCGGGGCTAAAAGTCTGGACCGAACCTAAAGAAGGCCAGTCCAAGTAAGTTCCCATTCTCTCGGAGTATTTATAAGGCGGTTGGTAATTGACAGGACCTCCGAGAGGTGCATCCGAGCCCCGGAACCAAGTCTCCTGTCACCGAGTTAGTAAATTCATCCAAGTATGTGGTTTTCAACACCAGTCTATCGTGATGTGTAGAATTTTACGGAATAGAGGAAAGATAAACGAAGAGAATGGCTTATTGCGTAAGTATAAAATAAGGGAGCCTCCATGGCAAATGGCATGGGAACCAGACAATATCAATCTCAAATCGACTCACTCTCTGTCAACAAACACCAACAACCGTATCCGTGCTGCCCTGCATCATGTCTGGCTTCCCCGAATTCCCCTCCTTCACAAAGACTTGGCACAACAAGCCTTATGCGTCTATTTCTCCTTCACGCCCCGAGTTGAGCGCAAAAGGCAAATTTGTGGTCGTTACGGGAGGCGGCGTTGGCATCGGCGTTGCCATTGCAATTGCGTATGCTCAGGCTGGTGCTAAGTTCGTCGCCATCCTCGGCCGTCGCCTCAACGTCCTCCAGGAGGCCGCCGAGCGGATCCGTTCTGCCAACCCAGACGGCTCAACCACTGTCTTGTTCGAGACAGCGGATGTTGTGAGGCGTGACTCGTTGGCTGCTGCCTTTAGCGCCTTTGCCAGCAAGACCGGCGCCAAAATCGACATCCTTGTTAGCAACGCTGGCACCTTGCCCGATATGTCCCCCGTCCTCTCCTCCAAAGAAGACGCTATTCGCGATGGTCTTCAGACTAATGTCATCGGGGCTCTCAATGTTGTGCAGGCGTCTCAACCCTTTCTTGCTTCGAATGTTACCATCATTAACGTATCCTCTGGGATCGGTCACATGCAGGCCGTACCCGGCGGTACCTGGGCTTACGCTGCTACCAAAATTGCTGTGACCAAGATGTTCGATTACCTGCAGTTTGAGAACCCTGACATGCACATTGTCAATATACAGCCAGGTGTCGTGGCTTCGGACATGAATACCAAGCACGGCGCGCCACCCCAGGATGAAGGTACCACTCTCTAACTTTCCAGATTACATTCCTGTTTTATGTTTGCCAGCCTTTCTAACAAATGTTTTACTCTAGCCGAGCTTCCTGGTCAATTTTGTGTTTGGCTTGCTTCCAAGGAGGCCAAGTTCCTCAAGAATCGCTATGTCTGGGCCAACTGGGACGTCGATGAGCTCAAATCCCGTGCTCAGGAAATTGAGAGTTCATTCCTGTTCAAGATCAAGCTCGATGGCATGGATCTATAAACTCAACGCTCTTGATGCAATATCAATATGTTAGAAAGCCCCTTCTAAGGTTGTTGAGTTGCTGCAATTAGAATCTCCAAACAAAGATATTCCACAATAATCATCGTTTCTAAGGACCACGTAACATAAATTTAGATTTCTAGAGATTACGCCTGTGCAACCGCTAAGTATTACTTCCGTGAAATATATTACCTGGAACCCAAGTTTTCAAGTTTTGAATCGGCTATTGTTTGCCTTGTCCGATCTCAGCTATTACAAATCAGATCTACTGACCATTTGCAGATCACAGACGACGGAATGTTGTTACTACTGCCTTGTAGTGCAATTAGTACCAGAGAATGTCATACAGAAGTGCCTAGACGACATGTGGCTGGTAAGTTTCGCTTCCAGCTCACGCTTTTGTTACGAAGCCAGCTCGACCTGGTGCCAGGGTTTCCTTCTTTCTTCTGACAGCTGGTCACTTATAAATTGCATCTGCATGGACGGAGCATGGCATATATCCTCATGCTTCTGTCTTCACCGCTGGATTTTATAAAAACGGTTTGCTATTTTTAACTTCTCACGAAGTCATCATTCCAGTGGTAACATTTACAGTTCAACGATTCAAAGTCTATCCTAAATGAGATGTGCAGTGGATCAGTGGCTTGTGCGACTGAAGTTAATTAAAGGCCAGACTTGCCTCTTGAATTTTGTCCCGGGATGCTTCGGATTTTCATTCTTGGTTCTACCACATTTGATCTCGTCGTACAGCTTTCCATCGCGCTCTCCTCGATGAATCAATCAGAACCTTCACGCGCAATATAAGGAGCTGCTTTTCGGGGCCTTTTAGTGATCGATTGCCTTTCTGGATATCATGGCCGCGACTGAGGACCACGGACGCGACACATCAACAGCTGCCACGAGCAAGCTCCACCTGTTCGACACTCCGCTGGTAGAGCATCACGAATTTGACGAGGGCAGTGAGACGAACGGGCTTTCGCCTGACCGCACTGACAGCCTCCAGGATACGCCGCAGCTCAAGCGACACGAAGAACCTACTCTTCTTGAGATCTTCCTTGACCTCTTCTTTGCTGCGAATTACGAAGTCTTTGGTGAAAATCATCACGTCACCAACCATGCACGCTTCCAAGCATACGTGGGTTATTTTTGGTATGATAATATGTATATTCGTTGAACGGCTGAAACTCTAACTTCTGTTTTAGTCTTCTATGGCTGACATGGTTCATCGTCGCTCTCTACGACGTTCGCTTTGTGACGGATAGCATATTCGGTAAATTTCTCACACTACAGATGATGGGTTAGGTACGTAGCTAACATTTATAGCACGGGCTATGAGAGCTGTTCAGCTGGGTGTTCTCGTGGGCTTTACAGTTATTACTCCCAAGTTCGACACCACTGATCAGGAGGCACAAACGATGAGAACGACATGTGAGTTCCTCCTGACATCAAATAAACATACTATGCTAAGAAGAAACAGCTATTATTCTTTCAGTATCCCGCTTCTCCCTATCAGCCGAGTATTTTTGTACGTTATGGAGCCTACGAAGGTTCAAAACTGTCCGCACGCCACTCCTCATTCAGGGTTCACTTCACGTCGTTTCAGCGGCAATTCTCCTTGGAATTGCTTTCATCTTCCAGGAAGATGAGCACAGCTACGCTTTCATGGCTTGGTATTTTGTCGCTGGATTTGAGGCGCTGGCTAGTTTGCTACTGTCTAATGTCTCGCCGACATTCGGCCTCACTGAAACACATCTCATGAAGCGCCTCACTCTGATGACGGTAATGATTCTAGGTGCCAGCATCTGCGAAGTCGCGAAGAGCGTGGTTACAATTGTTAAGAATCCAGATGCATGGGGTAAGTGCTGGCCCGCATGAAAGCTTTAAAGGAAAAGATTTAACTTGGACTCAGACTCCAGGACAATCGGTCTCGTTACGGCAGCCATTGCAACAATCTATTTTATATTCCTCGTTTATTTCGATTGGATCAGGTCCGGCTACCATCTCCAGCCCCTGCGCTTACAGATTTGGACCGCCCTGCACTTCCCGTTCAACCTTGCTCTCGTTCTACTATTGCAGGCTGTCCAACAATATGTGATTTGGGGCAAACTCGTGGGACAGTTTAATAAAGCACTTGATATTGCTTATCCCCTTGATGACCCATCCATCATCAACAACTCAACAACCAGCGCCTCCGTTGCAGCCGCGCTCAACCATTCCGTTGCCGATTTCCTTGGAAACTACCCCGCAAGTATTGAGGGAACCTGGGACACCATCAATGAAGCCATTCGCAACGTCTCCGAGGTCCCAGACAGCTTTTGGCCAGAGTTTAGGCGCTTGGATGCCCTGGGGTCTTCTCTCACGGACCTCCAAAAGTCACTGGATGGCCTTACAGGTGACGCAAAAGCGGCGTTGACGACGATCATGACTTCGGCAACTACGCTCGCCGTGACAATGGCAAATGCTCTCTTCGGCAGTTTCGGAGTCAAGGTCGACAGCGAAATCATAAAGAAAAACCCCAACGCCCCAAAGGCTGTTAAGGGAGGGGGCTTTCAATTTCAAGTGCAAGAGGCGGCCTGGAACTTATACCGACTTGCGGTACGTCAATCACTGTCTTAATTCTCCACCACAACCCCTTGAGTGTTTAGGCACCAGCTAACGGAAGGTTAGTTTGCCTACGGTTACATTTCATGTGGATGTGCTATTATCTTGATGGTCCTTCTCACATTAGTAGCCCGTAAGCGGCGTTATACGGCGTGGCAAATCGCCCGTCTCATTATCATTAGCGCTCTTGGGCTTGGAGTCGGTCTTACAGCAACACTCTGGTTCAACGACGATAGATTTGAGGACTTCCTAGCACGCTCGTGGGTGCTGCCAACGATCACAATCGTGTGGGCGGTCATTCTCATAATTACCCACATCAACGGCCAAGGCACTCAGCGATGCGCCAGTTATTTTGAGAAGAGGTTCCAGCACTCTCAAGTATTCATGGCACGTGAAAAATTCTCGAGGGAACGCAATGTGGAGAAAGGTGAGAAAGGGGTAGCTAGCAGGGAAGTTGGCCACACAGCACCACCGCTTCTTGGAGAGGAAGAAACGCCCGGAGTCGCTCGCGTCTCGACGGGTCGAGAGAATAACATGACTATTTTCAGGGTATCTTCGGCACGCAGCGAAGTTAGTGCCATGAGCACGCATTCCAACCCTCGTGGCAGACAAGATGGAGAACCTAGTGAGCATGGAGGAGAGTACCGCAGACGTTCCTCCCAGCCGTAGTGGCAGGTGGAATGACACTTGATGGGTTGTTTTCAGTGACTCGTATTGTCTCGTGAGCATAGCACTTTGTTCATTGTCATAGATACGTTACGAGGCCTTCATTTGGGCAGATTGAAATGTCTAAGGTGGGAGGCGAGTTAAAGACAGTACTGCGTTCGGTGTTTCTACTTGGCAAAGCACATGAAGCATATGAGAGACTGTAGATAGGTCCTAGTATAGGAAAATGCATTTATTAATGTGCGAATAATGAAGGAATGAAATTCTTATAAAAGCAATGACAAGTTGTGAGTAAAAGTCGGCCCAAGGATCATGGAATGAAGATATATCGACTCATTGACAAGATCCCTTATTCGTACTACAGGGTCAAACGATCTCGACATTTCTGATCTGACCTCGTTAAGATATCGCTGCCTAGATAGTCTTGGCCTTCTTGGGCACAGGTCGAGCTCTACCACCGGAAGAGGATCCGCTGGGAGCCTTATATCGGACACCAGCTTCAGCCTGCTTTCGGGAAGGCATGGCTGGCAGACCCTTTTCTGGCTTCTTAGACGCCGCAGGGTACTTGGACTTGTCTTGTTCCTTGTTCTTATGGATGAGCTTGCTCATGAGGCCCCGAACATCGAGCTCGTCTGCAAGGTCTCGCCTCATAGTGTGGGCCTTCTTTGGAATAGGTCTGGCCCGACCACCGCCGGTAGACGATCGGCTGGGAGCCTTATACCGCACACCAGCCTCGGCCTGCTTCCTGGATGGCATAGCGGGGAGCCCCTTCTCTGGCTTCTTGGACTGGGCAGGATACTTGGACTTGTCTTGTTCCTTGTTCTTGTGGATGAACCCGCCCATGAAGCCACGGGCAGCAAGCTCGGCGACAGTTTCGTCGTCGGAGACGGCCCGGGAAAGCGCATTGACCAGGTCATCGCCGTCAAGATCATCACGCGCCCACAGCTCCAGGGCCTCCGAAGGCGCAGAATCGACAATGGAGCGAGCGATCAGCTGGGATAGATGGTGCTTAGGCGGGGCCTCGATTGGTTCCGCAATCGCTTGAGGCGCGACGGTGAGAAGCGCAGCTCCGGCGACACTGAGTTGCTTGAATGAGACCATGGTGGATGAGTTTAGATGTTGGATTGTAACAAAAGGAATAATGGGAGTTTTTAGAATCGAAGAGGAATGTGGGAGAAGTGAATATTTTAAGAAGCCGGCTTAAAATTGGGTGTTTCTTGTTTGTAGTTTTTAAGAGGAAAGGAAATGTTGTAGTTGTGAACTTGATATTCGGTTTTTGAATGAATGCTACAGCTCTTTTATAAGTTGATTCGGTATCTTCTCGATGGTTTGTTTTCTATTTTAAGAGTTCAATGAACATGTTCGCGGCTCCATAGTGGACGGTGATCCGCGATTTGTCACACTTTACAATGCCGAAAGGATTCACAGCATGTCACTCACCAATTCCCGAAAACGGGGCCCTGGGGCTGGCACGACTTGTAAAGTGTGATAGGCGAATGACTCCATTGTTTGTAAACTTTTAGTATTGTGTTTTCTGCCAGACGGAGCTTGTCCTCCTCAAGTTATTGTTTCATCTTTGCAAATCCTGAATCCTATAGATCGCTCAAGTGATAAGGTGGCGAGCAGTAGAATGACCAAATGCTGATGCTAGAGGTTTTGGTGATTTGAGGATACAAGGAAAATACTGTAGGATCATTTGTAGTGTTTGTTGTTCGATCTCATACATGGGAGGCAATGTAATGGCGTATTTCCTCGAGCAACGCGGAATACTTTTGCCTCTGGCGGATTGGAACAGCCCTCGGACGAGCTGAAGCGTTGAATGCGTCACTGGACCAGGTCTACTTGCTGTTTCTCTTTTCAGCTCCCCAACCAGACTAAGATTTATTAGACATGCCGTCTGTTAAGATCTCAAGTATAATAGTATGGTGGGTTTACCGACAAACAAAATTACTATTTTGAACAGCTCATATTTGGTTTTGAGTTCGTCGTCGGAAGTAAACCTCGAGATTGATCATCCGCCTACCCTACATCATTTCTAAATACTTCTGTCAGCCTTATTTTTTGACTTAAGAGGAGAATTACTATGCCTAGAAATTTATTTAGATAGCGTCTGCATCAATATTTGATCTTTAAATCACTTGCGTCTGCATGATTCTGTCCTATTTAACATAAATCACTGTTCGACATTGTCTGGTTGATATTGCAGATTTGGAACAACACATATTTAAGTCGAAGGAAGCTTATAAAATGAAATTCCAGGGAAGTCCTGAGGACTCATTTTCATAGGCAAGTAGCATCAATTTAGGCAAGGTCAGATTTAAAACCGGCTGTGCAGATCTTTACAGGCATGGTAAACACATGGCCAGGCTGAAGAGAGTAGGTTTAAAGGGGCGAAAGCAAACATCTCAGCCGGGGTTACCACCCAGCGGAGATGTAATTGCTGGCTGAGTACCGATTGGGTAGCTAACCGATTTCTGATAGTGGCGAAATCTTTCTCGTGCCGAGACTGTTGTATCCATTCTCTTGGCTGAACTACTTATGGTCGAGACATGATGTGACTTCTCTGTATGGATCCTTCATGCCAAGCAACCACCGTAACCATGTGAGCAGATGTTCACCGTAAGTAAAAACAGTCTATCTTTAGGAATAACTAAAACATGTTCATAATACTTCAATATTCGATCTTGATTGACAGAATCAAGGAAAAGTCTTCAGTAGTTGATCAACTATCTACACCTTGAAGGCTCTCCAACCCAACGCAGCGTCGGAAATGCACCAATAGGGTGGCCGGATTGAATTGAATCCTGAGCTCAGGTGCCAATGCAAGGAAATTACTGCCAAGCAAAGCTGTGTAGAACCATGTTCGTTTGCCGATACTTAAAGCGCGCCTGGGCCCCTGACGACTATGACTGCTTGCTGACTCACATAGACTTAAGCCAAACGAAGCTATTTCGCCGTCAAAATTCAACAATAACGCCATGCAGCTATCATCTAAGCTATTATCGGCCGTATGGCTGGTGACAGCCGCAGTGTCAAGTCTGGGACAAGCTCAGGCCACTACGAGTGCCACGACAACGTCGGCTGCCACTGCCTCGACCCCCGCAACGTCCACTGGGGTACCAAACACCTTTGAGATTGATGTCATCTACCCACGCAACGAGACGTACAATGCCACGGACACCTTTCCCGTTGTCGTGGCGATCCAAAGGCCACTTGTCGCAAGTCAAATGGGGAAATTCAGATTCGGAACATACATCATGCCTTACAGCAGGGGGGACAACCCGGGCGGAATTGATGTTGGCGATACAATGAACTGGATACGCCCGTATAATGCCACAGTCTTCACTGATGATCCATTCTTCGTCATAGAAAACACGGATGCTACAAGGTGGCGCGAAGGAGTGGACTATGATGGGAGGGGATTGCACGCGCTTATCTGGTCAATGAGCTGGTACCCGGATCTCGAGGAATGCAAACAGAAAAAGTATTATGTTAGTGGAAGAATCTTTTTCACCATCGACGACGAGGGTGTGAACCCCAATATCCTGGACGCGGCTGAGTGTCCATTCGAAGGTTCAGTGGTCCAAGTCAACAACAATACAGAGTCTTGCCCGGCATTCACAGTATTAGGGAAGGGGACTGGAAACCCGTGCGCCATTAAGATTGACGCAGCAAAGGCAACCAGCATCTCAAGCCAGATTGCCTCGTTGGCAACACCCGCTCCAGCAGCCACTACCACGGCTACGAAGGATGACAAGGATAGCGCTGCCGGCAGTTTGGGTATCTCCATTGCTTTAGCCCAAGCGGTTGTGCTTGTTTCTGCTTCACTACTGTGGATGTAGATGCATTCCTACGAGAAAATGAAGATGTTCCACCGATGAGATGGCAACGGGACATGACTATGGCGAATGGCAATCTGGGTCGCTCCTGGGGATATTTCTTTAAAAATAAATCCAATATCTGGCCATAAATCGTCTGATTGGCGTGTCAGTGTCAATGAAGGGCGACAAAGCTCATGAGCCGCAATGATCCGACTGCGTAGCTGACCATGTACACTATGTAGTCGGTATGCTTCGCTTTGCAATAATAAGTACAATAATAAATGTATGCAAGAACGCAGTGTAATCTATTTGCTCTGTTGGTCTTTAAGCTCCCCGCGCGCCTTTACCGTGTCACTAATCTTCTGCCCAACGTCGCTTTGCAAGTCATGGAACCCTTGAATAACGCCTTCCCTATCGCCCTTTCCCATTTCCTGGCTCATCTTGAACTTCCCCTCTAACCGATCGATTTCGATTTCGATTCCAATAATGTTCTTCTTGAGGATGTTGATGAAGTTCTCAGGCGCGTCCGTCACCTTCCAATCTTTGGGCCGGTCTCCTCCTGTGTAGCCCATTACTGAAGTCTCAGCATGGTGGGTGAGGTCCGAAATCTGTTTTCCAAGGAATGACGTCGTTTCTTCTGACTTGGAGTCGAAGAACACCTTTGCGCGGCCATAAATCTGAGCGGCAGAATAGTTCCAGGTCGGAACTACTTTACCAGTTGATGGCTTGGTTTCGGTATAGAACTTCGGGGTGACATAATGGTGTTGGGCAGTGAAAATGACGAGTACGTCTCGTTCGAGAACATTGCCTGAGCCTGCACCCCGTGATAATTCCTCAATCATCGCCTTGCTGTGCGGGTTCTGTCGGGCTAAATGTCCGCGAAGCCTGCTTCTTGATTTGTCACTGGACTCATCGTCGACGTCAAGGACAAAGGGAATATGGCTTGTCTGAAGAAAGGCATGTTCGTCCGACTGAATGGCTGTAGTCAGAAACCCGAGAGGGTTGTCCCGCACCAGCTGACGTAGCACCTGGACGCTGGTCTCGGCGTGGGCTGCTCGGATATACATTGTTGAAGGGGGTTGGGCTGGTCCTTTCGATGGAATGTTGTTTGAGAGTGACTTAGACTGGGGACTATGCAAGGGCGCTTCAACTTCTGGTGGATTCTAGAACTTAGACTTGCTGGTATTTATGTTCTAGTCTTCAGTCTCATCTGGACTGACTCGCCCAGCGATTTCGGGTGTTTAACCAGCCAATCAGTCATTGCCCATCAGTCATCCTCGCTTACTCTCGGTGCTACTAATAGAACCGGATCCGGCCACCGGACCGGCGTGGAAAACCCATCAATTAATTACTCTAGTCATTTGATTTTATTGTTTTATTATTTTTTTGTATTTTTTTTTTTCGGGTTCGCCGAGTCTGATCTCCTATGGGTAAGTTTTAAATATTTCCCTATCACACTCTTTTTCTTCGACCACGCCCAAGTAATTTTTCACTTTTCTCTTCACTTGTCCTCGTCTTGGTGTAATATTTCCACCACCTAACATCATTTACTATGGCTGTGTCACCTGCTGTGCCGACGAAACTTCGGCCTGCCACCACACAAGATGCCTCTCAAGTCTCAAAACTAGGCGCACTGGTATTTAGCACAACGTTTGGGCATTCAGTGACGCCCGCTCAACTTCAGTCCTATCTCGAGGAATCATACAGCATAGAAGCCACCATCAAGGACATCACCGACCCCAACAAAGATATGGTTGTTGCGGAGACTGAGGAAGGTGCCGTGGTTGGATTTGCCCTCCTCACGCGCGGAAGCAGCGAGCCATGCGTCGAAAACATCTCAGATACGGTCGAGCTGCAGCGCATCTACGTGGACACCTCGTGCCACGGAACCGGCCTTGGCAAGCGATTGGCTCTCGAGTTGGAGAGAATGGCGAGGGAACAGGGGTTCAAGCACATCTGGCTTGGCGTTTGGGAGGATAACCACATTGCCCAGAAATTTTACGAGCGACTCGGCTACAAGGTCATTGGGGATCACGATTTCGATATTGGAGGAGATATCCAAACAGATCACATTATGATCAAGGACTTATGAAGTGGAAAATGGCGACGGCAATGGAGTGGTAGGTGATGTGTGAAGAGACTTTGGGTATAGAATGGATTGTTCATAACACTTATAGACGAACAATAGATCGCGCCTTTTAAAACGAATTTTTCTTATTTTAATTCTGTCTGGAACCCCCAATCCTGCTGTTTTCCATTTGATCAATGCCTGCGTCACGTTTAAATCTCATAAGCCATTCCGGATTGTCGGCAGCAGTTTGGTTCCATGAATCATCACTGAGAATGTATTTAGCTTCAATGAGCATGATAACTCGCACCATCAACATACTACTCACTCGTTGTATAATAACCATCGAGCTTGGTCTTGGATCTCCTGGTCGGAGGGTATTCGAGGGTTGGGGTGTTGAGGAGAGGATATGATAAAAACCCAGCGCTGGAGCTCCAACCCGAGCCAACGATGGAAGTTTGGGTCGTTTAGAATGTAATTCCCATTCTGCAGCCATTCTGGACGCTGGTATGGTTCGGGTTCAACGGGATTTATATTGATATTATCGAATTGACGTGAACTTTGGTGTGCGCCTGTCAGATTAGACTGAAAGTCGAAGTCAATATCGGGAGGGTTCACAACCGAAAGGTGCCTGGGAGAAACAGCCGAGGAGGGGCTTAAGCTCGTGAAGGTGCTGGGATAGGATCGACCGGTTCGTTGAAGGTTGAAAGCCGCCTCGGATTGATTGTGCATCAGCTGAAGCCCATGACTGGCTTCCAAGATAGGCTCGGGGGAAGCAAGTTCGAAGGGAAATAGGTCACCGGAAAGGCTTGCCGTATCATGCGAGGTAGGCATGCCGACATGATGGCTGCTTGGTATACCTGCTCGTTTCCGAAAATCACCAAGCCATGTCACCTTAATGTGTACTTGACCCAACAACCATTTAAACACAGAGCTAGAATCGGCGGTTAGACTATCCTCCACTCGCTTCATAATGTGACATGCCTCCTCTCGAAGCTCCATGTCAGTGATATCTGTGTATCCGCTGTCGGAAAGGTTTGAGACGAAGCTTCGCAACTGAGATTCTAGTGGGCAGTCTTCGAATAAATTTCGTTTCCCCCTTAGTTGCAAAGTACGGAGCCTACCCTCGGAGGGAGTTCTGATAGGCATAACCCTTGCTTGGAACGCTAAGTTATGGTCTGACATAATTAAATCCCGTAACCAAGATGGATACGAGCCAGGCTCTTCATCGACGGACAGGATCTCAGAGGCGAATATGATTCGGCAAGCCTCAATAACCATGGTGGTATTGTCCGGGGGCTTCCCATGCTGGAACTGGTAGTTCCCAACAAAGTAAGAGAGCTCCAATGTGAGTAGTTCGTATGCGCTTCTAGGAGACTCAGGCGATTGATTGCTGGCCTCGAAAGGATATGGGCTGGTCCGTTCATTGTGAATAAGATCTAGGTGGTAATTAGTGTATACCGGATAGAAGAACATTGATTTATTTCTTACATGGCGGGATGGAGTTTTCGAGAGTGTGAACAATGGCATCATCGAATCCCCAGTCGCCAGTCCACTCAGCCATTGTCAAGCCCAATTTGAAGTGTTCAGCCAGATGTTCTACCCTCTCATCCCATGTATTCAGGTTCTCTCCACAGAACCCGCAACGAGATCGCACCTCTGGTGTTGGGGTCTTCCAAATGTCAGCAACCCATCGGATCAATGCCGATTTATGAACCAGCCGCAAATGTTGTCTTAGATAGTCTTTGCGGTTGAAGGCACGCTCCTGGCACGAACTAGGCTGATGGCTCTCGATATGAGAGTCGGAGGGATCTAATTCGCCGCAGAACCCGCAATGAATTTTCCCAGTGGTTGGGTTGCGTTCACGCGGTCCATTAGGTGAACACTCCCAACGCTCCAAGGGAATATGCAGGGACTTCTCGTGACGTTGCCAGTCATGCTTCGTCAGGAAAGTTTCTGTACAGAACGTGCATTGGTAAAGTTGTTGTCGAATTGGCGCGATTGATGATACCTTGGCTTTGATTCTGGCACGTTTTGAACGTCGTCGCTTCCGGGCAAAAGGTGCTAGACCGCCTAATGATGACCCCGAGCTGTGAGAGTGTGCTGATCCAAGCGAGCTACCACTAGATGTCCCACGACTACTGGCGGAGGAATCATTCACGGACGGGGCCAAGTCACCATCAGGTTGCCCGTCATTGCCTGTATCTAGGGCACCTAGTCTTAGTATGACACTACAGCGCGGATACAAGTTTGCTCAATGCGAGCACTTACCTGATGGGCGAGGAGGTGAGGAAGCCACAGCTCGGGCGATATCTTTAACGGTGGCAGGTTCACGGTCTGGCGGTGATTCGACCCATCGTTGAAGTGGGTTCTTGTCTCGGAAGTTATTATCATTCCTGATCGCCGGGGTGCCTGGGCGAAGGGGAGCATCTAAGGGCTCGGATGTACTTCGAGGATATACATATCGTGACTGGCCTGTTGAGCCTCCTTGCTTTTTCTGTCGACGTCTGGTATTGGCTAGCCAGTTCTGAATCTGGGTCTTGTTCAATCCTGTCTGGAGTTGAAGAGTTTTGATATCCTCGCGACTGGGATATGGATGATTCTCATGGTTAGAAAGCCACCGGTTCAAGAATTTTGTTGAGTCGCGGGAGAAACGGGTTCCGATTTTGGGAGGTGGCTTTGCAATTATCTTTACAGGGGGAGGTACGGAATCGGATGCTTGGCTGGCACTGTTTGATGAACTGACGCTACCATAAGATGCGGCGACAAATTCTTCAAAATCGCCATGAAGAGTGAGATCGTCTGTAAAGCCAGCTGTGTTGACATAAACAAGGCTGCAGTGATAACCAAGAATGAGGCAGGAAGAACAGGGCCGCTGAGCAGGGCCTGAAGTGGGTTGTTGACAATCCTGACCAGCGATTAAACACTGATCGCACGTTGTAACAGAGGAGACTGGCCAGGCGTTTGTCGACTGGTCATTGTCACTGGATATCAAATCTTGCCCTAGCGAAGCGGGGAAGGACATCGAGCCGTCTGCATGAAGTCCAGGCCCGGTTCCCTCGCCGGAACTATGCATGCTACTCGCTGCAAGGGGAAAGAGGCTGGGGTCATTATCAAGTAAGAAGAAAGATGGAGAAGCACCTGGGAGCTCTTGAGTCAAAGCCTGGATGTCCGCCTCTCTTGTACCACGATTAGGCGAACGGGATAGGCTTCCTGAGCGACGTCTGTGGTTGTAGCGGGATCTAGACATCCCGCCCTAAAGGCAGAGATAGACACAATCTCTTGGGCGATCGATGAATAGAATGGGCTGAAGAGTGATTGGGTAAGATTGAAGAGGAGCGTTTGATAACCCGCCACAGCATCGATGAACCTTGACATGGCCACCATGTGGGTTATTACTCATTCAAGCCTAGACAATCTGCTTGTGGCATAGATACTACTCAAATAGGTCTAGATAGCATACGAAGGTTGTCGACCCACCAAATCATGTTCAACACGCCTTGAGGCATTACAAGCCAATCATGTTGCACCGAGATCGTCACCTTGGCTGTTCTCTGCAGGGCGGTCCCACCGCAAAGAGTCAAAGGCGCCCTTGAAGTGACATAGAATTTGATATCTTCCTTTGAAACCGGTATTGTCTTAGTTTTCAGCACATCGTTTCGCTCCGATATTCGGAACTCACCGGCTGACCGGGAAGATTGGAAACTACTCGAAAGTACTAGGTCCACTGCGATCTTGCATGGTTACCCACTAAACTTCACGTGTGGCGGGGAAATGATCTTGATTATTATCCAGGTAAAGAATACCTAGCAAATCCATTGTAGATGCAATTGAATTTGATATACGATAAAAGTCACTAGCAGACACTGTTGAAGCCCAATCTCTAGAGTAAGAACCAAGTAATCCTATGAACCTATGCAAGGAGGAAGATAGCCGGTATAAAAGCAACTACAACCCATTGCCGATAAATATCTACCTTGGAACTATCAGACACTGGCACAACCGTAGGGCTTACACTACTAATAGCTGTCTTCGTGGCAGGAGGCCCGATCTCCTGGGTGGCCGACAAGGAAGTTCGTTTCAAAGTGGATTGATTCTCGCCTGTTGCTTTGGTAGTACCGAGGGTGTTTGGTTTCGTTGCGGGTTCTGATACGCCGGGGGGACAGTGCCAATGGTCTCCATGAACCGTGCATGAACCACTTGATGTTGTGATGGATAGTAAAGTAGTGGGATTTGGGAGGGTATTTGGCGGTGTCGTTGGTTCAGGAACGCCTGATGGGCAATGCCAATGATCACCATGAGCCTCACACTCATCCGCGATAGAAGTGGAGGAAGAACTTGGTGATGGTGGCGTTGTGGGCTGAGGAACACCTGAAGGGCAATGCCAATGGTCTCCATGTGGCTCACACTCATTGACGATTGACGAGGAGCTGGTGGTAATTGGTGGGGGTGTAGTTGGTTCAGGGACACCTGGAGGGCAGTGCCAGTGATCATCGTGGGCTTCACACTTCCCCAGAGTGGAAGTGGAAGCAGAACTTGGTGATGGTGGTGTCGTAGGTTCAGGAACTCCAGATGGACAGTGCCAATGATCTCCATGAGGCTCGCACGTACTGATAGCTGACGACGAGCTGATGGCTGATGAGGTGCTGATAGTGGTCGGTGGAGGTGTTGTGGGTTCGGGGACACCAGAAGGACAATGCCAATGGTCCCCGTGGGGCTCACACTCCGTCGCAGCTGAAGATGAAGTTGTAGTGGTAGGTGGAGGTGTGGTCGGTTCAGGGACACCAGGTGGACAATGCCAGTGATCCCCATGGGGGCTGCACGTTTCTGTGGGAACTTGAGTCCCGGTCGAAGTGGTAACGGGATCACAATGCCCTAGCAAAGATTAGATAGCTGCAATACAGGTAAAATATGGATTGAACTGGCAGACCACGTACAATGATCACCGTGGGGCGAACACACGGATCCTGTTGGCGATGGAGGGAGCGTGGGAGTTGTGGTTGGAGGACAGCTTATCGTTGTATGGGGCGCTGAGATGACTTCATACCCAGCGCTTGAAAGAGCATGAGAATCATAGTAATATATGCCTGTATATGGAACCCCATTTCCTCCAGTAAGCACGGTTGAATAGTATGGGACTCGTGCCCCCGACCAAGAGACGCCCGGGGTAGAGAATCGACTGTTCAGGGACGAACGGAAGCTAGAGATATCCGTCACCGTTGTCGCAACAGCATAAGATGTTTTGGTTATTGTGCTATCATGTGTTTAGTTGATGGCTCGTCCTAACGCAAATTTAGGGGAGTTCGCTTACCTGCACTCAGATTGAGCCTGTACCGTCCCTGTCCAGCTCAAGGCCAGTGCAGCTAACCATGTCCCGTTAATCGACCGCATTATGGCGAATAGTAACGGATGCTAGTTTTCAAGACAGCACGAAAAGGTTAATAAGCAGAAGAGAAAAGTTTGCTGAGGAGGGATGGTCGACCTTCTTGTAGTTTTATTACTTGTAGCTTGTATCTCATGGTTGGCAGGTTCAAGTCACTTGTAACCAACATCATAGTAGGCCATCACTGAAACAATACTGGCATTTCAATGCATGCAGTTTGCATGGATTTTGCATCTTACATCCTTGTTTAGCAGATGCCAGGAAGCCACTCCTGGGGGCTCAAACAGTGTAATTCACTCACATTATCTGACCTTGTGATCAACCTTGGAGGCCAAGACAATATTTCCTCAGTTTACCTTCTTGGCAGCTGAAGATACGAACCATGGCTACTGTGAGTGAGGTGTGATAGGAAATTGTGTCCAATCAGAATCACCTGCAGATACCCATCAAGGTCACAGCTTCATTGTTGGGTAGACATTGCTGCAGCTAAAGCTGGTGATTCTGACTGCGGCGCAGATACTCATGACCGGGGCCTTTGTTGGCCTGCCACAACAGGAAAAACCATCAAGGTGCTGGTGACTGGTGGGCTCACGTCTAGTCCGCTTGAAGCTCTACGGTTGATAAATGCCATCAAAGAAAACCAAAAGGAATGGATAACAGACTTGGTACAGATAACTCGACATTTTGCATGCGTTCCGTAGGACGACTAGCCTGAGATACTATAAGCAGGCGATGGTACGGCTGCCGCTTCTCATCGAGTACTTTGCATGGAGGGAAAGATAAATGGACTACGCCGTGTATATTAACTCTACTTTGAGTTTATTTTCACTCAATCTCCGGGGGTCCTCTTTTGGGCAGGTACCTCGAAAGAACACGGCGAAATGGTAGGGTGTGGGAGTCACTTACACATGATAGGTTGAGTATTTAAGCTTGTAATTAGAAATTTAACCACAATTTGTTATCGTACTTGATCACTAATGGCTAGTTCTATACTCAACCCTTGCCCGTATCCGCTCTACCTGCCTCGCTCACTAGCGAGTGTCTCTTCTTGGAACAAGCCGCTCACTCATCCATCTTCTCTGATAATGCAACCCTATCACTAGATGCTACCATTTCAATCCTTTTGCTTCCATTGTTCAAAGACATGAGTGAGACGATCCATTACGGTTCTTGTCAAAGGATTAGCCATAGCCTACGAGTTTACGAGGATATTCGCACTCAACTCGAACAAGTATAAATCCAGCATCAAGTCCCAGTCCATTTCCAACCACACATTCAACTCAGCTCAAACAATCAAAGAACTCTAAAACATACTCTCTCGTCAAAACCGCCCTCTCCTTTAAGACACACCATGGTCAAAATTCATGTCTTGACCCTAGCCTTAGCTGGCCTGGCTATTGCCGTTCCTGCCACTAGACCTACGGACCTATTCCGCCGTGATTGCCCTGAGCTTTTGGAAACCGCGGAAGAATTTGGCTGCGAAGTTTATGACTTTGGTGGCTGTGAGATCTGCTGTGACGAGGCAACTGATGCCTCAGCAGAATGCCACCCTGGGCACGATGAAAACCCCTGCGGGGATGGCCGCAAACAGTGGCATTGCGAAGCCCACAGCCATCGCCGACGCCGTTCCTAAGCTGCCTTCCAGCATGTGGACAGTATGTGGCAGATAGAGATGACTGTGTGGATCATGCGTGCCCGATTATATCATGACTGTGGTTTGTCGGTATTATTTGTGCCACTACAGATACTTCTTGAGCGTATCCATGTATGCCAGGATTGAATATCGGGAAATTATGAGCTACTTTATCTGACAAAGTCATACGTGCGTACTGGATTATAGTTAGCAATTGCCACTCTCTTTCTAGCACTCTCTGATAGATGTTGAAAAATCCTGCTGTGATAACAATGACTACAATGTTCTAATCAGTAACAAAATATGAATTGCATATTAAAATGTGAAAGAATTGAGTTTGATGAATTCTTCATTTTAGGAAGGCCTCAAAATATTAGCCCCCCAAGAGCCCTTTATTCTTGTTTGTCGAGATGTTTATACCCGCGCTATTCTAACCAATTGAATTCTCATTCTCACAACACACGTGAAGGTCAGCCTCTCTAAACTCAGACTGGTCACTTGTGGCTTGGAATTGAAGAAGAAAACTAGTGTCAAGGAACTAGACATAAACTTCATAATACCGCAAACTGATCATTGTCTACAAGAACAAATTGTCAAAACTTATCTCAAGGCGCCGAGATGGCTGAAACATGAGTCATTTTTCATCAACACTAGTTATTAACACCAAAAGATCCAGATATGCAAACTTTGGTTGCTTCCTTTTAAACTTAACATGCATTTTCCCAATGATTCAGCTGGGTGCCCCTTCAATTGTGCACTTGATAAGAACGACCTCCTCACCTTGCCCAAAAGTCGCAAAATCATCATATATGACCCTTTGACTAATGGCGGTTCCGCAGTGAATAAATTGAATCAGCTACACTTTTCTTGAGCTACGATGCATGCAGCTGGCAATAAATTCGTTCTCCAGAAATGACAATTCCCCACAGCCTTTCATGTGATGAGTGTTTACAGGCTATCTTTATAAAAAGAGTTGAGTGAAAGAAAGAATGTCAGTGGAAAGAATGCTAAGCCGTTGTTGGAATGGTCGCCGATTCTGGGCTGGTGACTTCGTTCAATGCTAACGCAACTGCACGTTATTGGAAAGTTCTGCTTTCTTACGAGACTGAAGCCTTGTCTAGCTAATCAATTACCAATTTAATTGTTAACTCTCCAGCAACGAATGATGGAATCTTTCACTCCCCGCTAGTATCTTATACGTTCAATGTCATTCAAGAATAGGTCCTGATTGTTGAACACTTGGTGCACACCCTTCCTCCAGAATGAAGTAGCTTTCTCCTTACACACTTAACCTTCCAATCTAGGAATGAAATGAAAGGATAATAATTAACACGAAAGAATTTTGATTAAACAACTGCCAATTTTAGACCAATGTAGGTAATTGGTTGGCAATGTCCCACGCGGCTACATGGCCTGAGGCAATGGCTCTTAAGCATCTTCTATATCTAAGTCTAAACACATACACGATCAAGATCATACACTAATATGATCAATTTTAAGCTAAACTTGGACGCTGTTTTCTTGTTGGCTGGAATATTGCAGTCCACAAAATCCTTTCCATATCTTGGCGGCATCCCCGGAGGTTTCTACATTACCAACTCCGACGGCAATAAAGTAGGAAAGCCGCCGGAAGGATAGCCTGACAAAAAAGGCCGGCATGTATTAAAAACTGCCGTTAGGCTGCAGGCCGTCTTAGAAGAACCCTCGCAGCAACTCACTTACTTTTACTCAAAGAATGCTAGAAGGACCAGTCCAAACGATAAGAAAGAGAAAGAATAGGTCAGGTTTCCATTTACAAAGTCATAATCCCAAGCAACGATCGGCTTGGTCAGTTATCTGTATGGCTAAGCGAGCATTACTTTGCATTAAACGCGCATTGACCAGTCGAGCCACAGCCCCAATCCCTCCCTGGGAGATGGTGATATGCCCATGCCCACTCATTAGGCTTTTAGAGTCTAGACTCTGGCCAGCGTAAACAATAATACGCCGGAGCCAATCATACCCGATGCTCGCCAAGACCTCCAAACCACCAAGTGCAATAACGCCCACGATGGCGGGCTCCCTCTTTGGTTTTTGGGGGCTTGCGTAACTGCATCTACTAGCTTTGCGTCGTCACCAAGGAGTGAGAGATGGTTTAAATCTCAACAATCCACATGATTTTTCAATGTTGCCATTTCAACCTTCCTCTGGTTCGTAATACAAACCATTTCACATGAACATTCTGGAGCCACAATGAGAGCTGCCGATGCTCTTCTTTGTCTTTGCTTATTATCCGTTGGATTTACTGCTCCGACATCTTTCCACAATGAAAAGCTCGCAGTAATTCACGACCATTCCTCGCTACCTATCCCGGCCAACGTCGATGGCCGTCTTGATCATCACGAGCCCGCTGCCCTCGAATTAAGATCAGAATCTCGATGCAACATCTATGCTGACGCGTACGCTTCACTCTCACAGGTCTACTGAGGCATCTCATCACGACTTACACATAGGGTTAGAAATGAGCTGCTAGATGATGTTGAGCGAACGCCGAACCTTCGGGACACCTGCTTTCGTCATCGTCTTACTGCCTTCGCCAAGACAGTCATTCTCGTCACAGGCGAGATCGGTCTCGCATTCTTTGGCCTTGTGGCATTTCTAGTGACCGTGACATATCTGTGGCCTGATAGGCAAGTATATTGCTCGGTCTCCGATATTACCACAGCTAATCGAGTCAGTAGGATCAAGCGTGCCACCGCCTTAGATTTACACACCGTTCACAGTATGATTCCTCGCTCAGAGAGCAGGGATAAAACAATTGAGAAGGCCATTTGAACTCGGGAGATCAATCAGGTTGTCGATACGTGCCTCTATGAACACCGGACCACATCATAGTATTACATAGGCATCTTCCGTATATATCATAAACTCCGTCTAGCTCAGTAAGGTTGAGGAACTGCGCATTGCCGAGTAGCTAAGTACACATTCCCGCTAATGTAACTCCGATCCCGAGCACCACGAATTACGGAAGGCTCGGAACAAGCTTGCGTAACCTCCTCGGCAATGGGGCTCTGTTCGGATTCCGCGGTCATCCGAGGATTGACATTACTGCCAAAGGTTCAAATCAAAGATATGATTCGCCAGGTACCGCTACCATGGTTGCTCTCAATCCGTGTCAATCGCTGTTAAGAATATGTGCTTGCAGTCAAGCTTAAGATCTAAATGCGCAGTGGTGTGAGCTACTAGCGAAGGTATTATGCTGATCTTGTATGTTGACCAAGAATTTATTCAACCTATCGTGCTATCTCACACGTTATTGTTCCAGATATCCCTCACCTTGATTCGGAACGGCACCTTTTCAGAAGGATGCAGAGTGCCCAAACCAAATGTCTTCAGACTCATACCTAGAGTCCCCGAAGCCGCCTTCTCAGACAAGAATTCACAGTCATAACGAGTAACAAAGTGAGCCATACAGCCAGTGATGATGCGTCTGGCAAGAAATCGTCCTGGACACATGTGCGATCCACCACCAAATGGCACCCAAGCTCCAGACTTGCCACTGATGCTGTATACAAAGTTTCCTTTGCTAGTCTTTTCCTCCAGCAGGAACCTGCCCGGCCAGAACTCCTCGGGGGGGTGATCCTTGGCCGTTCCAGTACACCACACGTTTGGGTCCATGTGCTGCGTGGTAGAGTTGATGAAGAACAGCGTGTGCTTGGGAATGATGCTGCCACGGACATTGACGCCTTCCTGGGGAGTCTTGCGAGGGATGATTCCATGAACTCTTAGTCGGAGAGTTTCGGCAAAGACTGCTTGGAGAACGGGCTTTCTTAACAATTTTTCCATGTCGAATTTAAGCGCGTCTCTTGAGGATGGGAGAAGACAATCTGTGGCTTCCTCTCGTACAAGTCGAAGCAATTCGGGATCTCTGCAAATTTCCCAAACAGCCCAAAATGCAGCCGGCGTAGGGTTCGCGGTACCACTATTGATATCCAGTCAGCTTTTCACATTTCTAATATCCTTGAGGCAGCCTGACTTACCCCCAAAGAAGCCCTAGGTTATGAGCAGCGATAGACTTGAAGGAAAACTTGTCTACCTCAATGTACATGGCTGTTCTTTCACGGAAGAACTCGTGACCCCAATAAGGGTCAGAACCATCTTCAGCAATGGAATCTGGGTGAAAGTTGGATGTCGCCCATTCTGTCCACTCCTGGATGGCGTGCAGACAACGATCGCGTGCGCCAATTAACCGCGGAAACAAGAACCGTGGTACACCGAGGAAGATTAATGTAATGTTGTCGTGCACACACCGCCAGTCTTCAAGAAAAGTAGGGTTTACCGAGAGTAATCTTGGACCGCACAGCGTGTCGATGAACGAGCGGTTAATGGCAATATCCAGAACAGTTTTCAAGTCTGGGTATTCCTCCCATCCATCATCAGGAGAATCCAGGCTTGCTACATTTGTAGCCAGGTGCTCATCAAACCTCGGATTGAATCGTTTCGTGCCCTCGCCCGCAAGCAGATTTTCAATGTGCTGGGTGCCGCGTGCACCAAAATCGTTTCTGACTTCCTGTGCGCCGTGTTTAGTTGGCTGGTGGGAACTGTCGGCATCTTCTTCAATCCAGAAAAGCGCCAAGTCTTCTTTGGGCAAAAGGAACACGCGGTGTGTGAAGATGCCTTGGAAGAAGAAGGTGGACAGAGACTTGTTTTGAAAGGTGGTGCGGATGTTTGCGGTCCCTTGGACGAAATAACACTTGTAGTTGAACCATGTGGCTAGAAGCGGTGCCCTACGGTGGAATAGATTTCTGAATTTGCTATCAGCTACAACGGATAACATATCACTCCATAGTATTTAACGTACGATGTCTTCAAGAAGTTGAGAATATCGGAACTACCTCGTAGGATGTCCCAAGTCAAAGGGACTAATTTGTGATATTCCTTCTCGATGTAGTTGATCCGAGGCCACAGAAGTGTGTGGCTTATCCAAAAAGGAACGACCAAGCAGGAAAACAAGACACCGATAGCCGTCAAAACCAATCTGATAGGACTGATCGAAGTAAATGAGGCAGCCTCCTCACCCAGGCTTTTAGAAACTTGAATGGACGCTGTCGGCTGGCTGTGTAGGGACGCCATTGGAGAGGTCAAAGGCTGGAAGCACCTTGATACGTAGGCCACTCGTGCATGGTGGATTATTCTCATCCGTTCGAGCGAGGAGAGTTCTTCTTATGCGGCAGCATGAATACGCGGGCAAACTCGGCTGGTTACCCAATTTGCACACAACAAAATCTCGTTGGTAAACCCCTCCTTGAATTGCGCAGATTTTGTCCGCGCGCTTCGACTCGCGCCCGGGGAAATAGTTTCACCTCCCTAATGAGGTATGCAGAGGTTGTCCTCTTGCAGAAGAGATGACTTCGGCAATGTCCCAAAAGGCTTCAGCGCCGTTCAAGTTGCAGCGTTAGTGGATGCGCCGCTATACTCTGCGGCACAAGGGAGATTCGGATCAGATAAGATGTGAACGGGTGCTTGATCTGTTAGCTTCGTCTTTCCCGTCCCTCTCATGCATGTGATGTTTAGCAGACCTAGCTACTTATGGAAGGCATTAGCGAAGCTCATCCGCAATATATACTAAATAAAGGATAGCTTTTGACCCCTTTTATATGCATATTTGAGGCCCATGGGTGCTGTGCTCGCCTATTCGTATCACACCTTTGGCCAAGCGAGGTTCCATCAGCGCTGTGTGAGTGGATATTATGGACAAAAAGATTTCTATACTAAGAAGCTGTGCATGCTTAAGGCGTTTATGGTTGATGAGTAGATCCGCAGGACTGAAAATGAATAACGGGAAATATGTTACCTTTGTAGCGTTAATAAGGCCTCGAACGGCTTGGTCTTTCCGACTGCGGGATTTCACATTCGGCAACTGATTAACCTCAGGTGGATGCTTCGTAAAAGAGATTGATAAGCCATGCCGTAAATTGATGAGAATACCATTACTATACATTAGTGTCATTGGCCTGTTGCATTTACCAGGCCTAACCTGTTCCCTGCTTTAGGTGGTGCGGAAAACAACGGGTTAAGGTCGAAAATGATACCCGTATTCACATGTGAAGAGCGACGCACTCATTTATCGGCTCGAAATACCTGCTTCTCCACTGTCAACACGGAGGAGTGTATAGTATTCTCCCTTGAAAATGACCACTGTCACTCCGTTCTGGTCTCAAGAAGAGGTTGTCACATAATACCGCCACAGCCTTCACTATATGTAGAATACCTTTTGCCTAGCCCGTGATAATTCTAGCAATCGTCGCCTAAATATATTACTCCCACCGACTACGTTTTAGGCCATCGGTACAGGTTCATATGCCAACAATTGTAGGTACTAAGAACGGTTTCAACCATCGGTCAAATCTAGCGTTGACCTGGCGCTCTTTAGCAAATGTAATGACGCTGTTTCTGGACAGAAAATGCAGTTATTCAGCATTGCTAGCTGGATCTAATTAAACAATCAACCCATATAGTAATTAGAATTTACGATGATTTGCGAGGCGAATTAGAGAAAATATGAGTTACAAGTACCATTTTAGGAGAATAAAACGTTATAGAAGCAGCTTGGGATCATGTGTGGGTGAACACGCTGTATACGATGGCCTAGTATAAGATAAAACCAAATCTACGTGATTGATCTATTGTCTATGATTTTCTACTTCTATATGAAAAATCTCGTTGATGAGATACCTGGAATATTTGCCTTGATTTTCAAAGACCCCAAACAAGATAAATTGTCTATGCCTAGGTAGGGGATGAATACCACTGAAACACTCATTTAGCTTGGCACCACCCAGCCTTTCTGCATGAAAGAGAAGAATGTGTCTTCATTTGCAGAGACATTATATCTTTCTATGTTCAGCCATACAGCACATACTGCACTTGTTTTCCTATAAATTATGGAGAGTTAGGTGCATACCACCTTGACATACTGGTTTCACGATTTTCTTCTCTGCCACCGGTTCAAGGACGTTGATTGACTTCAGCTGTAGGGTAGCAAAAAAGCGAGGTCATAAATTCTGGGTACATTTAGTATGTGTATAGTTGGTGGTCTTCCCCGATTGAATATAATGATAGATAACACGCTTAACTCGCTTTGATTGAATGATTTATTGGCCATTGTGTAAGCTTTTTCATTTCTCCAGACTTTTTCAAGTCTCGAATCTGGCAAGCCTGGGCATCTTGAAGGTGGAGAAATCAGGATGGTGGATAATCACGTGATTTAAAACATCGTCTGATTTTCGCTGCTCTGGGTAGAAAATTTGAGAAAATAAGAAAACTCATTTTCTAGGGTCTAACGCACAATCAAGTTAGCTTCATACCGTAATGGAGGAACTTCCGATAAGACCGTCTGGCATTTTGATGCAGACGGACTTCATCACGCCTGAGCACGAAGCCAAGCTCCTCGACATCTTTCGGAACGATCTGCAGTGGCCGGACCGGTCTGGCCGTCTGTCATTGCATTATGGCTATACCTTTAGCTACAAGACGTTTGGCATCGACGAAGAAACTCCCTATAATCCTTTTCCTGACTGGCTAGTGCCTCTCCTGCCGCCGACGGAGAGCCGCGCCCCTGATCAGGTGTGCCTGCAATACTATGCTCCTGGTACAGGCATCCCGCCACACGCCGATACTCACAGCCCGTTCGATCAACTATATTCTTTGTCCCTAGGTAGCCCTCTGATGATGGTATTCCGTGATAGTGAGACAGGAGACAAGGTTGAGGTTGACCTCCTGCCAAGGAGCATGATGCAGATGAGCGGAGATTCAAGATTGCATTGGACACATGGTATAAAGTCTAGGAAGACGGACACGTTGCCTGACGGTACTGTCAGACCAAGAACCGACCGTTGGAGCCTGACGTACCGCTGGCTGCGACAGCCTGCCGTGTGCGAGTGTGGTAATGAAAAGCTGTGTGATACGGCGCAACGAAGAAATGGCGTGGAAAAGGAATATCGGTGGAAACAGTACGAAGAAGATGCAAAGAATAGTGCGACTGCCGCGGGTAAGTGAATGAATTTACAATGCTGAAGTATTAAGCTAACTAAAATGTGTACAAAGCTAAGACAGAACTGACCATGGCTTCAACATGAAAGCACAGCGCCCAACTCTTCGTGGCTAAACCGTGGCTCCTGGTCAGGTTCGTCTGTAGAGGTTTGCGTCTTAAGTGCCTGAGTAAGGACCTTGGCCAGACTCCTCGCCATACCGGACTTCCTGCCCAGGAACCACAACGACTCAATGCAGCTCTCGCAACGCTTGACCCATACCTCGAGCTCACCTGTCTCATGGCCAAGAGCAGCCAACTCCTCCTCTCGCACACTCACTGCCGTATCCATGTGGAAAATGGCTGCCCTTGCGAACGCTCTCACAAGCAACATGGTCCAAGGTTCCGCCAGAAGTGCGCTCTCGTTCATCGCAAAATGAAGATTGGCGAGTTGCTCTGGCTCCGAACCCCTCAGACGGCCCGGCTGCGTCGCTCGCGCCAGGTCTGCAAGCTCGATACACGTTGCTCTCCTGATGGCCGATGCTACTTTGGCTGTTTTCCTTGCGGTGCGGCGGTCCTCGAATCCGAGGTTATTGTCATCGACGAACTCCAGCAAGTCGGCAACCATGAGAGATCCAAGATGCCAGGGAATGTCTATACAAGGAAACCAGCTTTTGATTCGCGTGGGGAGAGAGTCGTAATTTTTGGTTAGATCTCGGAAGAACACGCCGTGTGTCGTGTTCCAATATCTGTAGATGGACGTGGTAGAGCTTATGACATCCTCGATGGCCTGTGGGCTTTCTTTCTTCCGTATGGCGGTTTGGAAGTATGACACATATCGAAATAATAAGACTTTGACACCTGCCGAGCGGGCAATGGCCTGGGTAGCAACGTCGTACGCACAAGGCCAGTGCAGTGTCGATGGCTTCTCAATGTCATCTTGTGCAAAGAGACCCAGTTTCCAGCGTCTACTGTTCCGTAATATTACAGTTCGACCTTGCTTCATGGCTGCCTCGTGATCTTCTTCGTGCTGGCTATCTTCATCAGATATGACGCATGGCCTGTGATTCACCGATGATGACACAGTGTCGAGCATGGTCGCCAGCCAGAATAGCAAACCCACTGTCCCCCGGTGCTCTGAGGTAATCTGATTTAATGCCGCGGCGTGCTGCTTCTCAGAGCATCCTGGCCCCGGTGGTCGGGATCCTAATTGCGCTGCCTCGAAACGAAATTTGAGCGCATGTATTTTTCGAGCAGCTCGTTCCAGGAACACTGGCGGACCATCTCCAGCGAGAATAGTGTTCAGAGTCGACTTCAACTCGTCCACCTTGTCATTGAACGTGCTCTCGGATGCTTCGACGTCATCCCATGGTTTCTGGATCATGCCAAAGACTAGTTCCGCGTACACGACCCTGAAGCATTCCACCTCAGCAACGCCCTTCAGAGCTGACCTCGCCTGTTCCCAGATCGAGTATTGAAGATTTCGCTCGAAGCTGTTTTCAAAATCATCCTCGTCACTCTGCTCATCGTCATCCGAGTCTTCTTGCCTTCGTTGGGTGCTCTGTCTCCGTCGACGATCATTTTGCGTCCATTGAGTTGCAAACGCAGCTATCGCAAGGTCCAGGGCTTTCGATACGGCACGGCTCTCTGAGGGCGTTACATGGACAACCTTGGCGGCCCTGGAAACACGGTCGAGTTGCTTTACTCGTCGGTACATTCGATTCGACCACACTGCTCCCCATTCCGACATGATGTTTGAGCCAGCGGTCGGAGAAGGATATCGTTGCAGCTCTGTTAAAGAAAACGGCGCTCGCTGCCGCTGGCGTGTGGTAAATGGGCAGGTCTCCTCCGCGATCCAACAAGCCAGGTTGTTTTCAAGGACATCGTGGTAGATACGGAGGAGGCTCTCCGTGATGAGGTTGTTGTTTGATTTAGCCACAATTTCGCTGTCTATGGTAAAGGGGGAAATGGACGATTTGGTGGCGTCGTTCTGGTCAGAGTTGAGCTTGCGCCGGCTGCGACTGCTGTGGCTGGAACGAGGTGACGAGATCACTGTTATGGTGGGTTCCTGAAGATGACGGGGTGACTCGGTGGAATTCCAGATTGAGCTTTGGACCTCTGCATTAGATTGGCTGAATATGTCGTCTTGAATGGTAGATGGACCAAATTGATCTAGAGTAACAGTCTCCAGCGGATGAGAAACAGTGGGGGACTCCGCAGAATCAAGCCCGAGAAATGAATCGTTGTATCCTGCTGTTAAGGATTCTTGATTGAAAATAGATGCCAGATGGCCCTCTAGGGAGGAGATAGACGGCACGTCTGGTTCGGGATATGGTGACACCCAGTCATAGTTGTTGTTTGAAGTGGGCGTCTGTAAAAACTGCAAGATGCTAGCGGGGTTCACGTCTTCGACAGATTCTGAATGTGACCCAGATCTCGTTCGTTTGGTGTGGGGGTGGTGAGATGTGGGGTTTTGACTGCTCGAGGTAGAAGGATGGTCAACAGGCGACGATGTATGTCTGGCCCATTGTGAGTTAAAACTGCATTGCTTTTTGGTCTTGGCACAGTATGAGCAGGGAAGCAATCCTGCGGGCCCTTGATCTTGACAGTCAGCGGTGCGCTGAAGATATGTGCGGCACTGGAAGATCACTTACCGTGGGCTGTAGCGCCGGAGTCGGGCGAGGGCTGGCTTCTATTCAGAAGATAGCCATCACAGGCCTTCTTGGAGCGACGGCACTGGTCGCAGGACTGGTTCTGACGTCTTTTTTCCATTGCGGTTGGCGGGAACGTGTGAGAGGAGGGAGATCACAAGTCGAGGGAAAAGAAGTCACGACAAACACCGATCTCAGCGGCCTTGTCGGAAGAGCAAGTGATAGAGGGCGGATTGGAAACTGTTATGGAAATCCGTACCGCCGAACCCCTCTTCCTCAGACCAATAGAAGGGCCAAAAGGGGGGGCTAGAGCTGTGGCCTCCACGAGACACACTATTCCCCGTGCGGAGACAGTCTGATGTCTTTGTGGGTCTTGTTCTCCCCACGGGGCAACACGATTCATCATCACGAGATCCGCCTACAGAAGATCCTTCCAGGAGTGGGTAGTAGGAGGCCAATCAATGAAGAAGGATTTCGAGGCACTCGTGGTAGCTAATGGCATTTGTGTCACAGTTAAGCCGGGGAGACTGTCGGTCACTTTAAAGACTATTCAACATGTTTGGCTTGCTCGATGACCTGGTTATACAAGAGCACTAGGTAGCTGCCATTCGCTACCTGCTTCATCCAGATGATTCTCGAGAAGATTACTACACTAGGTACCTACAAACTGTCCCACGAAGACCATAATTGGATTCCTAGATCCTCCATTTTCTCCCTGTATCGTGTTTGGTTGTTCCTCCATGATCGTGTCCCCAGCCTTGCTATACTACGCCGACTGAACTCTCGTATAATTTACACATGCTCTTTTTCCGTAGTCCTTTTCTTCATTCCTAACACGAGAGTTGACAGATCCCCCAATGGAAGGTTGAATGGGAATTCGACCGATAGAAGGATAAGAGCAAAGAATATGTACCATCCCAACAGCGAAACCACCAGCAGAAGCGCAGCACCGGCGTGCTGGAAAACTAGAGCGGGCCCGGTTTGGCCACGGGACACAGCAAAAAAAGAGGCGGACAGGCAGGCAACTATGGCGATCAGAGAAACGGGATTGTCAGCACATCGTGTTTGACCTCAATATCCTACATCCCTCTTGGCCAACTTACAGCAAGGGACCAGCAGCAAAAGGATGCTAAAAAGAACGATATTGGTTCGGATCGAGGCGATTGTATAGACGGCGCAGAGAATCGTCATTCCAATGAGGAAGAACGAAAAGGTCGCAAAGAATTGGGGTTCGGTTAATCCTTCGGAAGGACTCCCAGACGGCGAGTAGATGGCATAGGCGCCATATCCGGGACAGATCGTTGCTCCCATCGTGAGCCAAAAGCCCCCAAAGGTGCAAAAGACGGTCGAAGGGAATGTGTTTCCTACAAGGCAAGTGTTAGACTTTCCACCAAGAAAAAGGGGGGGATGTCCTACCAATGATCCATTCGCCAATGCCTCCAAGAACAAGCAGTAAGCCTCCGAGAAAGAAGTAGGAACCCCTGCAGAAAGCCCAGTTTAGTAATTTCTTCATATAAACATTGCTTCCCAGGAAGCCTTACACGTTCGCAGCTCCTGCTATACCGCCAGCACCCTGCCATCCCAGTAAGATCATCGATAGCGGGGTAGTACAAAGAAGGAATCCACCAAGAGCTACAACCATCTCGCATATCAGTTTTTGCTGCTATCAGTAAATGGAGGCAGGGGACTCACCAATCGGGGTTGGGTTGCCAAAGGTCTGCCGCAACTCCCCACGAACGGCTGTTTTTGGCGCAAGATACAGCTGCTCAAAGAGTTCCGGAGAAATAGAAAGAGCAGCCGCCGTGTGGACACGATCGATGGCCTCGGCGCTTGCATCTTGGTCAGTCTTTCCGGTTCTCTCGGACATTTTGAATGATTAAGATGAGATCGAATGATGAAGGAATCTTTGAGAGTCAGTAACAGTGTATGTTGAGACTTAAGGCATCGGTCTGGAGTATGTAAATGGAAGAGGAAAACTCTTATAGTTCCCCAGAACTTCCCCAGACTTCCCCAGACTGCTCAGGACAGACCCAACCTCGCTCGGGCAGGGAGGATGTGACATTCCCCCCTTCAAACTAGCATCTCAATCTCCGCTAGTTCCGGAAAGATTCAAGCGAAGCAGCAACATCCGTTCGTCCAGGCAATATGTAATGCAGCCACACAATAACACACAAGCCAATGTGATTCATGGTATTTGGAGTGATTGGATCGGAACACATCCTGACCCACTAAGTCTGCCTGCCGATTCAACTGAAAGGGGCGGTTGGCACGAAGCCTAGTGCCAGAGGATCGGCGGTCGGAACCGACTTGGGTGACATGCCTAGCGAGCTCTGGCCACCTCAGTCGGAGCCGATCGTTATTGAACACAACCCAGTTATGAAGCCAGACACCTTGTATTCATGCTGTTACTCATAATTCAAATATGGATGTACTTATTTCTTAGCCAAATGAGGGCTTGCCTTAACATTCATACAGCGAGACAGCATGAAGATTGACCTTTGTGCTTTGTGCTGAATGTCCCCCACTGTGAATGGTGACCGAATTGCGACCAACTTGGCCCCCTTTCATTGCATGACTTGCACTGTATCTCGTATACATCAGAGGACAATAGGCTTGTCCAGAGTTGCCATCCTTATAGCCGCTCTCAAACCGAAAACTAGAACATGCAACTATATCTAGCCCCCTAATCAATGGTAACTATTTGGAAATACTTTCTCATGGAACGTCTCAGCCCAGCACAAGAATCATCGGACATTCCTTTCCTTACTGTATACCACTGCCTCCAGACGCACATGGTCGGGTTCTGGTACCTGACAAATTCATGGCGCTCCAACCACCAAATCTGCATACATATGAATGCAAAAAAAAAATCATGGACAAGCAAAAGATATGTATGCTGTACATAGTAACTGTCTTTACCAAAATCTTGATAATTTTTTTTTGGCGCCATTCAACTCAGAGATATGGAATTTCCAGCGCTTGCTGAAACAGCGTGGGATCCATCATTGCCGCTGTGCCACGTGCGTGCAGGTGTTGGTGATGAACGTGTTGGCGATGATCAGCTAAACCCCTCATCGTGTTTGCTTTCCCATTTGGCGTGATCTCATGCACGCGTGCGTTGTTGACCTAAACCCATCCGTCTATCAGAGGAGGCAAAATGAGGCTCCTGGATACGGAGATAGCCGAGGTCATCGAGGTGTATGGGAGCGACATACCGCGATACGCAATTTTATCCCACACATGGGCTGATGGCGAGATCTTGATTCAGGAACTTCAAGACCCCAATTTACGTGATGCAGCATGGAAGGACCTTACCCGCAAGTTGCCCAAGGACATACGCGAGAATAAGAGGAGAGCCTTTGGCAAACTTGTTAAGAGCACTATGATCGCTCGTCAAGGCGCGTATGATCATATTTGGGTTGATACATGCTGCATCGACAAGTCGAGCAGTGCTGAGCTCTCGGAGGCAATCAACTCCATGTATCGCTGGTACGCCGAGGCAGATATCTGCTACGCGTATTTAGCTGATGTCCCGCCTGCCGGAACTGAGAATATTTTCCAGCAGGGCTCGAAATTTCGACAGAGCCGCTGGTTTACGCGAGGATGGACGCTCCAGGAGTTGATTGCCTCTCCAAATGTCGAGTTTCTGGCCAGTGACTGGACGTATCTTGGAGCAAAAACAGGGGATCTGGATTTTACGAAACTGCTAGTAGATATCACGGGCATCCAACTTGAGGTACTGACAGGGGAGTTGAGTCCTCAAGATGTGAGCGTTGCTGCACGAATGCATTGGGCAGCAGATCGACAGACCTCACGCATCGAAGACATCGCTTATTGTCTTCTGGGAATATTCGACGTGAACATGCCCTTGCTTTACGGCGAGGGTAAGAGATCCTTTATCAGGTTGCAAGAGGCCATTCTAGCAAAGGAAGATGATCAGTCGATATTTGCCTGGCATACGGATTTAGACGACACCGATGCCACCGGCGGCAAGGCCCAGTGGAGTCAAATGAGTGGCCTGTTGGCCGACTCACCCAGTAGATTCTGGGATAAAAGCGATATAGAAACTACTATGCCTTTGACTCTCTCAGATGAACCACCAACAGTTACAAGCCGGGGGCTGGGAGTTGGCTTTCTTCTCTTTCCCTGTCCTACAATTCAAATGATTGAGGCTGATTTTCGAGTTGTTTTGAATTGTGAGAGAGTCCGGAAGGGGAGGAGGCAGTCTCCTGTTATCTATCTCAAGAGAATATGGGGCATGGGCAACCAATTTGCCCGTGTGGGATCCCATATCAAGTCATTCGTGGCCCCCAACATTAGCCTTCTTGACGGCGGAGTCTACGAGCGTGTGTTTGTGAAACAAAATCCCGCTGCAGACATTCGGACAGTCCGGATCATGGCCGCGAAGGACCGCTCCGAGCCACAGCTCCCGAGCAGCATCAGTCAGATTACCGAATGGAAGATCAAGGATGCTTGGCCCCAGCTCGGCTGGACAGAGGCGGCTCAGACCTTGCAAACTCAGCATTTGACATTTGGGCTGCCATGTGGAATCATTCGCATCGAGATTCCAAAGAATGGGTACTCTGTGACAATGGATGTGGCTATCGGGATGCACGCCCAAAGCGAGCGTCAGTACCGTAGTTGGTGTCAGATAATGACGGTCAACGCAACATTCTTGCCCGAGGGCATGTTTTCATGGGCGACACATGAAGCTCAATCAGGAAACATTGACTATAAAAACCTTTCTACACACAACTTTGATGGTATCGACGTTAAGCCTTGGGTGTTTGTGACTGAGCAGAACCGAAAGAAGACGCTGGACATCGTGGTGCATGTCTTATCAGGCGATGCTTCCGTTGGGGAAAGTAAAAACCAGACCCTAGACGTCTATGGCCAAATCATACCAATAGATACTCTACCTCTGGAAGAACGTATGAACGTGCCCAGTGCCGGTAGTCATGATCAAATTAAAGATTCTTTATCCGCACAGGAGAGTCAGGTTTGGAATAGCTGGTCCCGCGGGGTCGTTGCGATGATGAAAGAAATTTCAGTTATCGACACTATCGAAACAAGTGTCTTCCCACGGGTGGGCTTCGGCTCTAAAGTACGAATCAAAGCCCGAAATGGCGATGGTATCTCCCACGAGTCTGCGTTGAAGTATTGCTTGTCTGCCCTGCCAGCTAGTGAGACGGAGACACCCAAACTCGTGCAAGTCCTTCGTGGAGAGAACGAAGTAGACATGGAGAACTGTATCGAAGCGGCCAAAGCTTTAGAGAGCAAACCGGACTCATTCCTTCAGCTCCAACCCATTCAATGGGCAGTTTTAGGTGGCAACCTGGACGTTGTAAGCAAACTAGTTGATGCGGGCATGGACTTTCGCGGCAAGTCGGATAGACGTCTCACAAGTCTCCATCTTGCCCTTCTTCTTCCCGACCCAACAATATTCCACTACATCTGCGGCGTAATAGACAGGGTCTCACCACCAGTTCCGGTCTCTGATGCTTCCCTATCCACCTTCACCGAAACTGCTCCGGCTATTGATTATTACGAGCCGACGGCCATTAATTTTGACCGCCCCATACACTTTGCTGCTTCCTACGCAACATCCCCCGCGTTTTGGGAAAAGCTAAGCTATAACGTGTGGGAACCTAGGTTTGATATATGGGATGACATTCGACGTGAAAACAGACTTGGAGAGAGACCGATTCACAGGGCTGCCGCCATGGGTAACATGGCTGCGCTTGAATTCATTCTCCGCAACGACGAACCCTCGATGATCAACCAATGCAACATCGCTGACGATCGAGGAAGGACGCCACTTTGGCATGCAGCATGCTCCGATCACTCAGGGTCTATCACGGCAATGTTGCTTTCGCATGGTGCCAATCCTAATTTTCCCTGCGAAGATGGCCTCGCTCCGATTCACGTAGCATGTCGCGAAGGCACAGCAGGTTGTCTGAGAGAATTACTTTCGCATGGAGTGTGGCCCGGCCTGCCCACAGCAACCGATATTGTGCCTGCTCATTTCGCCGCGATATTTGGTCACCGAGATTGTTTAGAGATCTTGTTAGCCAATAAGGGCCCCATGAAATCCTTTCCGACAGACATTCCCCACGTTTATCAACTTTCCGCATTTCACCTCGCTGTTGCCAACGGAAAAGAAGGATGCGCTCGATGTATTTGGAAATCACCATACGACAAACATATCTTGAAGTATGACTCATGGGAACTTTGTGTCTTAGTCGAGCCATCTGGTCCGAAGATTAGCTGGATGTACATGGAAATCACTAAGGAGCATTGGTTTGCGGTCGAGCATTCAAAAATGGACCAGGGAACGCGTGGCTTTGTCCAAGCGAGCGACCAAGCCAGGGAGGCTATTCTCTGGGTTAGGCCTGCCCTTCAGAGCGAAGGTTAGCGGTAGATTCAAAGACATCAAGGTATATGATACAATAGGGTCTACAACTTGTCTCATGAGTTGATTCAAATTCCAGTACCCCTCCTCACACAATATTGGCAAAATGCAATATGAAACATGATCTGGCTTTACAGTTCGATGTTCGCAACCATCGCCTAATTTTCTACGTTTCGAGTATCACCCTTATCGTGGGATAAGGAATGTTGTGCGAGAAACCAGCTTGTCAGGTCAGATGATAATTCACTACTCATCCAAGTCCTTGATTCATGGACATACTAATAAGAAGCGACGGACACTGAAACTTTCTGCAAACCTCAACTCACTCAAAAGGAGAAGTAGAGATTGTCAAGAGGGCCACATCAACGAAAGACTTCATGGAAACGAAGCCTTGGCTCACTCACCACCTTATGCCCTGGGCAATGTTTACTACAAAGACTTGGGTTGATTGAAGGTAAACTTAGTTGCTAGATTAAATAGGCCAAGGGAACTGGGAATTGATGCACTTTTTTTTGAGCGAAAACTAAATCAATTATTATGAATCTCCCTGGCAAACAAATTATGATCTCCTATAGACCCGGTGGCGATTTCTTATTATTCTACGTGGCATTAAGCCTAGCCAGATGCCGATATCACGAATCAAAAACGCACAAATAAGCACACGAAAGCCATCATCAGAGATGAAACCCTTTAGTGGATTTTTTTTGGAAGAATATAAACCTCGGAAAAATAAGTTGAAGAATATCCATTGTTATCACGCTTATATCGTACTCATTGATCTAGTCCACTAAAAGCCTCTTTGAATGACCAAATGGTAATACATCCAATCTCTGTATTTCGAAAGTGAAATATAAGAAGTTGGCGTAGTACGTTTCGCCGAAAGTAGCGTACGATGTCAATGCGTTTGTGATGCACATTTTTGTCCGTTTCCCGGACAATACCGCGAAAGTCGCATGAAGACTGTTCCACGAACACGTTGTAGGTCATGGCCTGTATCGCAGATATATCTTTTATGCTGAGATGCACTTGCCACCAATGCATATCTTGCCCTTTGGGCAATTAAGAAGGTTGCAGCGAGCATACAGGTTGACCGTATCCTCGCTGGACCTGACACTATCTTCGACGGTGCCGGTTGCGGGGTCGGTTGGAAGGGCAGCAATAGAGCTGGCGAGCCCGAGGACACCCATTGCCAAAACTTGAGTAAAAAGCATCGTGATTGATGTTTTGAGGTTGAGAAAAAATTCAGTGATCTTGTGGTGAACGAAAGAAAGGTCGGAGACGGGGTGTGATCCTGTTGAGAAGTAGTGGAATCTCCTGATCAGGTTGATCTCTTCAGTATTTATCGAAGAAACTCGTCCGTTTTTTATACTATTTTCTTAGGTACGTCTCTATACCACTACTCTCATCTCCGTATCATGTGAAGAAAGCTCGCTTAGTTCATGAAGGGGTTTTCTGCGTGGAATGCGATCCAGGCCACCTAAAATAGACATGAAATAGGTCTTTGGGGGTACTATTGGTTTCCGCTAGTGCCACCAAGTCGAACAGGAAGTGGCCGAGCCGCCTCGTACATAGATAACATGCCCAAAAGCGTGTGCGTTAATATATATTGTTATGCAGGAGAATTTCCCCACACATCATGACAAGGCGCAGATTTTAGTTTCCGCTCAAAATGGAGATCACCGCTTCTGGGAATCGCCGTGACTGGATACAAAGTGAAACTAGTAAAGAACTGTCTGGTTACAAGTTCAGAGCGCTACTCATTCAACTCCTGTCTAATTATTCTTTCTAGCGGTAGATCGTGGCCACTAAGATACCCTACCACCATATTTAATGATGTAAATTTCTGCAGTGATATTCATCCTTCGGTTATAGGATCGGAGGGTGAAGTCGTTCCAGAGACTAGGGAACCCTGCAAACAACGGATAACCGGAACCAAGAAGTGAGATACAGGATCTACAACAGGAAAAGCGCAAAGGGCACTCTCAATGCAATGACAGTCATTGTGCAGCTGACCAAAAAGTGGTGTATGCTGACGAGTGAATTTCCAAGCAGAAGAACCTTTTTGTTTACGTACCCTGTGAATAATAATACATTGGGCACGATGATATCGCTTCGTTGTCTTCTAAGCGAAAGGAGTGAAACTTGCTGTCGGCGGCGCAGTCGAGCCACTAGCTGTTGATCAACAACAGTATTGACCAATATGGGCTCTCTGACAATGTAACTAAGACCAACCCCAGACCTGCGCAGGCATCAGTTGGACAGCGTTCGGGGTTTACTTCTGTCCGTCAACGTGCTACACCGGAAAGACAACTGACGGAACCGAGAAGTAAACTCTCCTCTCACAGGGAATCACGCTTAACAAATTCGCGAGAGCTGGGGACATTTCTCGCTTGAAGCATCCAGGAGTATCTATTGATGCTATAGCGCTGTAGCCTTGGGCTAGCTGAGCTTGTTTTTGCCGTTCGTATTCATCGGGTCAAGATGTCAGATCGGGCATCTTCCAGTGCTATTTTTACTTTGTAGCCGAACTCTTATCCGCCTTAGATTCTGTGACAACCAACGCCCAGGATAATGTTTCAGGTATTTCGGGTCTTGTCGGCATCGTCCATTCAATAATGAGCCACGACGCTTTTGATCGGCCAAGATAAGCAGAAGTACATGCTTATGCGTGCTAAAGGATAAGGTACCCAGAAGCTATTTTCGACGTCGTAAGCCTCAAGCGAGTCATCACCATAGAGTTCCAAACTAACCCCCAAGTGACGTAAGCTTTCGGGAAGTGGTTTCAGCCTTACGGCGGATTAGAATTCACCGACGTCGTTTATTTACATCTAATAGGGATTAAAACCATTTGTTGGCTCCTTTGTACATTGGCCACGCCATTAAGGGATTACCTTACCACCAAGAATCTTGAAAGATGACAGCCTCTCCACCCTATCACCACCTCCAAGACAAGAGAATCATCGTTGCCGGCGCTGGGATCGGTGGCTTGGCATTCGTTGTTGCTCTTCACCACCAATGGGTCACATCTCCCCTCTACTCGGCCGGCAAATTCCCCAGCATTTTCATCTGTGACCGTGATCCCAATCAAGTTAGCCAGGAACGTGAGGGCTACTCCCTGTCCTTGAACGGCCTAGATATCAATGGCGGCTTGGTGGCCCTTCATGATATCGGCCTTCTTGATGCTGCATTAAAATGCTCCTTGCTAGGAACGGACAGTACGAATTCTTTTCGTATGTGGGACGCAGAGTGGAATGAATTACTTCGTGTGACCCGCAAGCCTCACGATGGGCTACCCACTGCTGGTATTAGAATCAGGCGCATGGACCTGCGGAATATCTTGATTGAAGCAGCAGAGAAGATCACTGAAATCCGTTGGGGCACTACTTGTACTTCTGCCAAACAGCTCGACGACAGCCGAGTACAGGTCATGCTGTCAAACACAGAAGGCGGGACCAGAATGGAAGAATGTGACCTCTTGGTTGCTGCAGATGGCGCTCATAGCAAGATCCGCGCATCAGTTCGCCCCGATGATGAGCTGAACTACCAAGGCGTCGTCCAGATCGGAGGAATTGGTCAATTCCCGGAAGGGAACCTGCCGGAACCAATCAATGAAACCTGGGGTATGGCCGTCTCCGGGCAAGGAGTCGGATGCTTCATGTCCCCTGTGGACAAAACGAGTGCTGTCTGGGCAATAAGCCGCGAGGAGCCAGAGCCTAGGCAGAAGCCTCAGAGCGAAGATGATAAGAAGGCGACCATTGAAGAGGCAAAGCAGATCGGCCACATGTTGAATGGACCTTTCCCGCAGATGATCCAGGCAACAGATCCGTCCACAGTGTTCGCGATACCTGCTCATGATAAGCAGCCGTTTGTCCACGACGCCAATGGCCTCACAAGAATTGTTTTCATTGGTGATAGCAATCACGCTGTCAGCCCATTTGCCGGGAACGGTGCCAATTTGGCTCTTAAAGACGGTTGGGATTTAGCGGTGAAATTGTGGGAGCACTCGACAGTACGCGAGGCAGTTGAATCATACGATAAACTTGCATTTCCGAGGGCTATTGCTACGCTGAAATCTTCACATCAGAGGATGGGTATAGCCCACGCTACAGGTCTCAAGTTTCAGGCCACGCGAGTTGCTTTCGGAGCCGGGAAATGGCTCATGTGGCTCTTCGGCGTCTAAGAATTCACCTTTCCTTATACAAGATTCCCCTCATTGCGTTTTATGTAGTTCTAACATTGCCCTATTCCTAAGATCATATAGTCTGTATATTCAACCAAAGTGAGCATATGCTGTACGTGCTTGAAATCTACGATGTGATGAGCCCGCCTCAGCCTACCAATTCTGTTCAATGAATTATATATGTCTCTTCAAGTTGATTTCAGGACAGGGGATACTGCTTGTTATGGATTGGCTTGTGTTGGCGTACCTGGATGATCAATGCAGTGGACGTCCACGTCGATAGCAGAAATCAGTCCTGATTAGCAAGACCGCCCAACTCTATCGGTCGACTTCAAAATGGCATATTTATGTCTAAGATAAACGCCACGTGCGTCGCTCGTGAAACTCAGTCTTTACAGTAAGCTAAGCACATGTGCTCAAATTCCAGAAAAGACATAAGTCGCGTTTAAAACAAGCCACACAAATATTGCAATGATCTCTTCGCATGGTGATGATCCGGGCAATGCTACCCCGTGATTTCGCTTTACATTAATTGGTCCGCTCCGAAATAGCCCGGCACCGAGATGAGAAGTTACTGAGTTACTGCACCAATGGGATAATATGGCGGGTGATATTCTCTGGGTCAAAAGCGGCAAAAATGAGTGACGGAAGCCAAGAAAACTGCGCTTGGAATGATATATCAGAGTTGGAATCAGTAGAAATGTCCTACCTAGTTGATTCCCACAACAAAGCCAGGAAACGTACCGGAACCAGGTACACGCAATGGTATCCTTCAAACCCAAGATCCTGGCTCTCGCCGCAGCCACCCTTGTCGTCCCCGCCATCGCAACTCTCAGTGCAATTGAGAACTCTACCCACTATACGCTCCGAAATGATAGGCTTCAGGTCGCCGTAGCCAAGTCCAATGGCGCGGTAGTCGATCTATTCCTAGATGGCCAGGACTTGCTCGGGCCGGTCTCTGGCAACGCCGGCAAGGGTCCTTATCTCGACTGCTCATGTACTCCTTCTGGATTCTGGACACCCGGAGGCTCTGCAAAATTTCAGCTTATCGAGGGAATCGACTCGACGGGAACAGCGTACGGGGGAATTGTCATGGGCGACACCTTTGCGCAGACGAATCAAAGCCTGTACCAATACTGGTTTCTAAGAGAAGGGGAAACAGGGCTACACATGTTCTCCCGGGTCACGTACTTCAACGAAGCGACCCCTTTTCTTCGAGGTTTGGGTGAATTGCGTACACTTTTCCGTCCCAATACTGCTCTTTGGACGCACCTCTCCAGCGGTGATGGTCATTGGGCGCCCATTCCATCCAAAGACGCATACTCCAAGGCCATCACTGTCCAAGATGCCACGAGCTATCTCGGAAACACACCCGCAGACAAGTACGTCTCACAGTACTCGGATTACTTTACCAAATATAGCTTTGCAGAGGTCTATAGAGATCACAAAGTGCACGGGCAATACTCGGATGGCTCGACCAGTGATGACGGCAGCACATTTGGTGCATGGCTGGTTCTCAATACCAAAGAAAGCTACTACGGTGGTCCGCTGCATTCTGACTTGGTTGTTGACGGCATTGTTTACAACTACATCGTATCAGGCCATCATGGTGCCCCAGTCCCGAACATCACTCATGGCTTCGATCGCACGTTCGGACCGCAATTCTATTACTTCAACAAAGGAGATCCCGGGACGCCGCTGGAGTCTCTGCGGGCTAATGCTGCCCAGTATGCAGATCCAAAGTGGAATGCTGAATTCTACGACAGTATCGCTCAGCATGTGCCTAATTTCGTACCGTCCACAAAAAGAACAACGTTCAAGGCCAATATCAAGCTTCCCAGCAATGCCAAGCGACCCATTGCCGTCCTTTCGGAGAATAAACAAGATTTTCAGCTAAATGTGTTTGACACGGGGTCGTTTCAATATTGGGCGGACGTGGATGAAGCGACAGGTCATGTAGAAATTCCTCGTGTCGTGGAAGGAACATACCGCTTGACCGTGTATGCAGATGGAGTTTTTGGCTGGTACATCCAGAACGACGTCGCAATTTCCCGATCGGATACCGGTGAGTTCAGTGTTGAGTGGGTAGAGGAATCAGCCGGTAATGAGGTCTGGCGAATCGGTGATCCAGACAAGTCGGCAGGCGAATACCGTCACGGCTACCAACTCGATGTTTCAAAGCCTCTCCAGCCTCCAGAATACCGAAATTACTGGGGAAACTGGGACTTCGTCGACGACTTCCCCGAGGGCGTCAACTTTCATGTTGGGGAGAGCAGTGAGAAGTTGGATCTGAATTACATCCACTGGAGCACGTTCGGTGGCCGAGCCGACTACGTGCGCCCAGTCCCTGTCTATGAAAACGTGAACAACTGGACCATCACCTTTGACCTAAATGAGAGCCAACTTGAAGGGGCCAAACTTGGGACACTAACGGTGCAGATCGCGGGGACCAAGACAGCAAACGGGAACGACAAATGGGGAGGCAACCTTCACCGGTGGAGCAACCTCCCATACACGGTCAATCTGAACAACAAGGACGAGCAGACTTGGGTCATACCGTACTGGCGAAGTGGATCTTGTGGAGTGCGGAGCAGCGTTGTGTGCCAAAACATTGAGCACAAGTTTGTTTTTGACGCGGACCAGTTTCAGTCGGGGAGAAACGAGCTTGTTTTGAGTTTGCCATTCAACGCGACAACCGAAGAGAGTGCGCTGCTGCCCGGGTCTGTTTATGTACAGTACGATGCCTTGAGACTTGAGCTTGGCTAGATGAGACAGAGCTTCGAGATATAGGAGAGGAAATGATTGAAAATTCGATCACGTAATTAGCAGACCTCTTTATATTATACTCCTAAAAGCTGCGAATAGTTATCCAGTACCTTAGGTGAAATAAAATATGATGTAGTTATCAAGATAGTTCAGTACTGAAATTTCAATACCATATCATGATAAATAACCTATTGCTGAATACAATATCAAGCTAAATACTACAGAATACTATATTATTCTCTTCTTATTCTCTTCTTATTGTGTTTACCTAGTTAAAAACGAGGTCCCTGTCTCATGCGGAAAGAGCTTTGGTGTATCCTTATTTTAATAGATAGCTCTAGAGACGAGGGATGCCAGAGCAAGCAAAGCCAGGGCATAACCGCATAATGCTGCAGTTTCACTACAAATTGTTTCTTGGAAGCCAAATACTGGGGTTGACTTGAGCGAGAACCAGAATAATTGATAACAATTATTGTGGATGCCAAAAATGACGTCAATGAGGTGAGAGCTTCGTGACTGCTTGATGAGAGATGGCAGCAGCAGCCAGCACTCGTTTACACTCATGGGGAGATTTGGACGCGTTGCTCAGTTGACAGAACGCGGTCTGACGCGTCGTATTCTGCGGCTGTCACGAGACTTGGAGCAAATCGATAAAAGAGTACGATGGCCTGGCTCATGAGTTAGGTACTTCGCTGTTGGTGTAATTCTGTAGGTTCCGCCATGTACCTTTCTCACCAACACGCTCGAGGAAACACCACGCAAACCTCCACGTTATTGAAAACAGTCGCTTAAACTTCTTCTCTACTAAACCACCCGTTGCGTGGAATAACTGAAGTCAGATTCTACCTCATGCTGGCTAGCACAACAATTATCTCTCGTATCCAGCCTGCCGCAACAATCACCTCTCTCACTTGTTTAACATTCAAACAATGAGCATCTACTCTCGCATATTCTCCAGAATGGACAATCCTGAAAGTGAAGCCAATGAGGTCCATGACGACGAGCAGGTCTTGGTGGTTAGAGACTCATCATACCCCCTCTCTCGATTCTCAACCATCTATCTCAGCCACATCGTCAAGAATGGTATTCCCGACAAACGCATCTCTCTTAGGGCCCTACCAATACCGCCGGTTGAGGTTCTATATCACGAATTGGGCTTTGGCAAAGGGTCCACGCTCGACGGCAAGGTTTCTAATCAAATGACAAGTCTTTTCCGCAGGGTATTGAATATCTTCAGAAAGGACAAATTCGCAGGCGACACCCAACTCCCAACTCAAATTGCTGATTGGCACTCGCCGACATGCTTCTCAAAATTTGAAGGTCTTGCTTCCGAATTTCTAGACCGACATGGAGCGCAGTTTTGGGGCAATGAGGACTCAAATGAGGACCGTAATGGGGTTACCATGGCTAAGCATCAAGACCTGTGAGTAAATCCTTGCCTCCCGTGTGCTTGGCGTACTTTCTGACATTTTGTTCTTAGCATACATCTCCTAATAGCCCAGGCTCTGTTCCAGTCTGCTTTATTAAAGGCGAAGTACCGCAAGTCAACCGTGCAGACTTGTACCCCGACGACGAACCCAGGTCTTCCGGAAAGCAATCCAAGAACAAGCCAGGAAATGGTGATTTCGCCGATCAAATCTACCCAACGTGCCAGTGTTGACGTTTTCGGAGCTTCCAAGGTTCAAGAAGCGAGCCTGCCTGCACCCCAAGACACAACACTGGCCATCTCCCCCTGCAAGCCCTCATCAGTTGGTGTCTCTGCCGACCTGAGCCCACTCGCACGAAAACGCCCCCGACCATCTAGTAGCGAGGATCGGCCTCGCGCTGCCTTCTGGTACCGCTTAGTCTACTCTCGAAGCCCTTACAGCGTCGAAATCTGGAAACCCCGCAAGAGTTTGCATGAGATGTCCCTTCCGGAGCTCAAGGCCGACCTCCCTTCGGAAGTAGGACGCTCAACTCGTAAGCTTGTTCTCCATTTGACTGGTCCCGAGTTGCGCTTGAAGAGCAGCCTGGATCTTACGGATGAGGACGCCTTTGCCTACGTGAAAGGACAGATGAGGATGTTGGTCGAACCGATCGTTACTCAGCATCAGCACAAAGGCAAGAATGCCGTTTTCGACGTTGAAATCGAGGTCGTGTCAGACGAGTGATATTCAAATTGGAACTTATGTCTTCCAAGAAAGTGTCAGTTTACAAGGGTCGGCAGCAAGGAATTGAGAAGACCCGGTTAAGATGGAAGTAAATCTGTGTATTACTAGCATAGCTCTACAATTAATACGTATTGAAGCTGTTCTCTATTAAACCGTTACCTAACTACACTCAGTGCAGAATGCCACCTTCAAGCCAAAGTGCCAAGCAGGTGAATAAAACATGGCACGCGGAGATAGTTCAGTAATGAATTTTGACACAATATCACGACAAATGACTCAATACTAAATACAATATCAAGCTAAATATTATAGAAGAGTTTACTATCCTCTTATTATTCTCTTCTTATTATATTTAACTAAAAAAATAGGGTCCCTGTCTCTCGCAGAAAGAGCTTTGGTATGCTACCTGTCATTTCACCTACTTAAATGCCCCCATCATCGCGGTACAGGGTAGCCCAGGGGTCTACAACTTGACCAAAATCTACCGTAAATAAATGTAAGCTTGTATGAGCCCAAGCTCAATGAGTCACAGGTGACCCAAACTAAGACTGAAGCTCTGCCAGAGAGTAATTAGTACTGGCTAACCATGGACCAATTCTTGCGGCCTTTGAGCTCCAATATGCTGCCATCTCATGCAAATTAGCAGGCATCGGAGCCTACCCCAGGCTTCAGCGTGGGATTTGTCAGGCAACAGGCCACGCCCTCTTTTGGCGGATCCACAGCATCCTTGAATGTTTTATGATTGGCCGTGCATGAGGCCTAAACTCTGACAATGCTGGTTGATCCCGTCAGCGTAAGGCGTAGTAGGACTGGATGTCACAGGAAGGCAAGGCAGTGAGGGGCCAACTCAGACCGACTTGGCTGCGCCACGAAGATATCTACTTGAGGCAGTTCCCTCTACGTGTATTCGGCATCAGCTTGAGTTTTCCAACATAGCTGGGCTGTTACTGCTATTTGTCAAACATCTTCTGGGAACATAGCTGGACCCTTCTACTGTGGCCCTGAGATCGGTGTCAGGGATGTCGCTAGCCAACGCTCAAGCTCAGGGAGAGCCCGGGACTGAAATAATCTCTTCGGACAATGAAGACGCCGTGATCATAGGTCGCGATGACGTGAGTGATTTCAATGAGGAGAACATCCTCCCTCAACCCGCCCATGTCCAAGAGGCCATCCGAAGCTGGCTTAAGCCCACCTCTTACGACGCCGAAAATGGAGAATTCAAGAAACATCTGGCTTCCTACCTGCCAGGCACCGGAGAGTGGCTGCTCGAGTCGCCCACATTCCGTGAGTGGCACCAAAGCCAAGACCAAGGAATGCTCTGGATCAAAGGGATCCCGGGCTCTGGCAAGTCTGTGATCGCGAGTTCTCTGGTAAACCACTTGTCTAAAGAGGGCGCGCCGGTGCTCTACTTCTTCTTCCGCCAAATCATCGACGCCAATCACAAGCCCGATGCCTTACTCCGCGACTGGCTCGCCCAGTTGCTCAGCTACAGCCCTCCACTGCAGGTCCGACTCAAGGAATCTGTCGACAAGCGCCAGTCGCTGAGCAACGTGCCCATGGCCACTATGTGGCAGGAGATCAAGAGTGCAGTAGCATACATTCCTAAGGTGTATTGTGTGGTTGATGCGCTGGACGAGATGGACAGCAATCAGGATGCCTTCTTACAGGCTCTCGCTGAGCTTGGAAGATGGCGCTCATCTCGCCTCAAAATAATTATCACTAGCCGCCCTGTTCCTAAGGTAGAGCGGCCATTGCGTCAGGAGTCAATCTTGCATATCAGACTGGATGAGAAGCACGTCGATGAGGATATTGCCAACTACGTCGCACATCACTTAGATAAGACATCCAAAGTTCTCACCCTAGAACAAAAAGAGATCATCAAGCGCGCAGTTCCAGGACGCGCCAATGGCCTGTTTCTGTATGCCAAATTGGCCATGGATGCCTTTTTGGAAGCAAATGCCGACGTGGAAGAGGTGCTAAAGACACTGCCGCTGGATTTGAACGTCATGTATACCGACTTGCTCCGCGAACATGCTCGGCGATCTGGCGTTCCTCACGACCTCCAACTTCTCATCTTGTCATTTGTCACACACGCTTCACGTCCACTGCGACTCCTTGAGATTGCCGAGATGATCAGAGTCACCGAAGAGGCACAGGCTAAAGCGATTGGTAGCCTAGAAGCTCTCAAGGACCTTGTTAGAGCGGCTTGCGGCCCCTTGCTGGAGATTCTGCCCGACGAGACCGTCTGCGTCATTCACCACTCTTTTACTGAGTTCTTGAATGGTTCTACTCGCACCGCAGAGTCTAGTGGCGATGCTTATCCCATCTTGGAGATGAACTCTACACACAATCGGCTGTCGCTATGTTGTCTATCGTATCTCCTCTGCGGCTGCTTGCAAAAGGTCAAGCTACCCGACGACGATGACTACGAATCGGATAGTGAATGGGGTGACCGGTACTATGTGATGCCTACTGTCAACAAAGAGCTCCGCCTGAATTATCCATTTCTCGCATACAGTATGCACAATTGGCATGTTCATGGAAGGAAGTCCAACGACAGTGGCCCGTTCTCAGATGAGCTTTATGACGCCACCAACACAATCCTGTCCGAGGAAAATTATACACCTCTTTCAGTGCTGGTTGACAATGGCGGTAGCAAGAGGGAACATCTACACACCGCTGCCTTGCTAGGACTCAGCCAATACCTGTCCAAGTTTGTTCAGGAGAACAACATTGATGTGAATTCACTTGATAAGGGTGGCGAAACTGCCATCTTCTACGCCGCCAACGCAGGGCATGCGAATGTTGTCAAAGTGCTACTCGGCTTTGGCGCAAAGCCAGACGAGCCGTCTAACTATGATGGCAAAAGACCTCTTCACAAAGCCGCCGAGAGAGACCATGGGGAAGTTGTTACCTTGCTTTTGGAAGCGGGCGTAGATCCCTTGACCAAGAAGACGAAATGTGATCCGGGGCTCATGTGCGGCGACCCATACAAATTCATCGGACACACGCCGTTGATGTATGCCATGGACCATGGGAACACCTCAGCAGCTAGAGCGTTCCTCCCATTCCTGAGCACTGCCGAGATGGCTAGCAGGGCGCTGGGCTGGGCGGTGGGGAGTAGGTACGAACACTCGCGGGGTTGTCCTGGAATTCTCAATGAGCTACTCCAACATCCACTCGTCGATGTTAACCGCCTGGTTCGGGGGGAAACACCACTTTATATTGCGTCCCGAACTCCCAATACCAAACTTGTCATCACTTTGCTAGAAGCCGGGGCAGACCCGAGTATCTTGTCCTCCTCACAGGGTGAGGAGTTTTGCCGAGAGAGAAATCGCCGACGAATGGCAGAGAAGAACAAGAATAAGAACCAGACCGCTTTGCACGGCATTTGTGGCGCATCACGCCGTTACATCATGAGCTCTCAAGACAAAGAAGAGGAGCCGGAGCTCTTGCAAGAGTGTGTTTCTTTGATGCTCAAGGCTGGAGTTGACATCAACGCGAAGGACAAGAAGGGCCGCACGGCTTTGCACTATGCTGTTCAGTGGTGGCCGACTCTTGTCCGGGCCCTGGTCAATGCTGGGGCGGATGCCAACATTTTGAGCGATGATGGAAGTAGTCCTCTGCATGCATGTCAGACTATCGAGAGCTTCCGGATATTAGTCGAACAGGGGAATGCGGATATCAACCACCAAAGGGAGTCGGATGGTAAAACCCCCATACTGATGATGACTGACAAGTGGGGTAAGCCTAAGGATTTCTATGCAGATCTAGTCCGTCTACATGTTGACCTAGGGGCGGACCTGACGCTCACCGCACATGATGACCATGGAGTTCTACATGACTGGATATCTCAAGCACCGGACCTTAGCGTTAGACATGAAAGTGAAGTCCTCGACATGCTGATGTCAGCAGGAATCCATCTCAACAGTACGGACAAGCAGGGAAAAACCGTGATGCATTCCTTAAAAGGTCTAGGGAGTGGTTTGGATCTGACCGTGAAACTGGTTGCTGCTGGGGCAGACCTGAACATCAGAGACAAACAGGGGCGTACTCCCATATACTACTTTCTTCAGGAAGCCCACAAGAATCTGAACAAGGAGAAGTTCGTTGCGGCACTCGAGAAGCTGGTCTCCATTGGGGCGGAGCTTGACGTTGTTGACTACCACGGTGGCAATCTTCTATTCGCCTTTGGTTATTTCGGGCGAGACACGATGACCGTTGTCCAGGAACTTGTCAACCGAGGACTCGATCCACGAGCCATAGACTACCAAGGAAACACACTATTCCACGACGCAGTAGGATGGACGACCAGGGATTTTGACAGCCATTATCTAGAGACGCCTCTCACACTAGGTATTGACCCTGACCAGCAGAACTTTACAGGCCAATCTGCTCTGCATTTCTTGGTTTCACCTAGGAACTATGAATCTATCAAAGGCTTGAAGCATTTCAAACAGTTTGATGTACGAGACTTCAACGGTATACGCCCCCTTCACGTGGCAATTCGGTCCTCTGAGGACCTTGTACACGCACTTCTCTCAAAGGGAGCCAGCCCAACCGAGCCTACCGAGGAGGGAGTAACTCCCCTGCATGTCGCTGCCCGTTTCAGGAAGCCAGACATTGTTGGCCTCCTTCTGGAAGCGATCGAGGCCAAATTGGGGAAGCAGGGCTTAGTCGACCATCTCAACACCTTTCATAGCCAACGTACACCCACAGCGCTTCACTTAGCCTGCCGCTCTGGTGTCCCCGAGACGGTTTCTCTTCTGCTTGCTGCAGGGGCGGATCCGAACGCAAAAAGCAGCCAGGTTGGAGAGCCGCTGGACTGGTGCATTCAATATGAGCTGGAGAAAGCTTTGTGGAAGTCTGACGAAGATCAGTATTCTTCGCGAAGTGGTTCCTTGGAGGATCGCTCTGGATTTGAACCACCACGTGGTATCAGCATTGATGATGATACACGGAATCAACTCAAGAAAGATGACCAATGTCCAACTCAGCTGGAGAAGATCTTATCCTTACTCCTTGCCCACGGAGCTGATATGACGTCCCGAACAGACAAGGGGGTAACAAAACTGGACCGGGCAATTATCAAGTGCGAAAGCTCCCACGACTACACTATTGATTGTCTGCTGCGTCTACGTCAGTCCATTGCGCATGATAATCCCAGTGATGCACTTGCCACTACCACCAGACAAGACATAAAGACATATGCCCATTCATTCATTGCTAATCCACAAGAGTTCTCATTGGATGTTGTCAGCAAGATTGTTACGAGCATCTCGAGACGTTCAGCTACCCACGAAGCTTTTCTGCAGGTCGCACCATGGAGAAAATTCCAGACATCCGAAATGGATGTCAATGCGTTTGTTGCGTTCCTCAGGAATCTGATGGAACAACATGATTGGGATTCGGTAAAACATGTCTTGCGCCAAGAGCCACGTATATTGGATACAGACTCTGGAGGAGACATCCTGCGAAAGCTCGTCAAGTTTGGGATGGAATCCATCATTGGCGCAGCTGTCACGCGGGAGGAGGTCCTCCAACTACAACGTGATAGAGATGAGGGCATTCGACAATCTAAGCAGAAGGGCAAAGGACTACTAACCCGTCGCCTAGAATCATTCTATCCGCTTTTCTCCGCTTGCGATCAACCAGCAGGGAATATGCCGATGGTTCGATATCTCGTTGAGGAACTAGGCGTGGATATCAATGACGGGTTTTACAGCTGGCCCAGCTACCGTCAAAACGTAGTCGAGTACGAGAAGATTAACTACACTGTTAATAAATGCTGCAGCGGAGAGCATTGGTGGCAAGTTGCAGAGGCCCTGCCGTATCTCCTCAAGCATGGTCCCGACCTCGAAGCGCGCGATGCCTGTGGCCGTACTACCCTCCTTTGGGCTCTCGGCTGTTCATCGAACTACAAGCTCCGGATTATAAAGATGCTCATAGAAGCCGGAGCCGACGTCAACGCGGTTGATAGCAGCGGTCGCAGTTGTCTGTCCACTGCAGGCAACGACATCGATCTGACGTTGCTACTCCTCAAGCATGGGGCAGCCGGTTCTACTGAAGCCCTCACCAGCTCAATACAAAGTTGCAACATCCCCGTTCTCCAGGCGCTTCTCGATGCAGGTGCCAACCCGAACCAGTTCCAAGCACCGCCAGAGGGATTGCCTGCTATCGGCTACGGGTGGATATCAGCCAAACAGTCTGAACTTCCGCCGGTTTTCTTTGCCGCCATGCACCGTAAGATTGTCTCATACGGGAACACAAAGAGCAACTCCGCCCGTGAGTCTATGATCAAAGTTCTACTTGACCATGGCGCAGACCCTTTCACTACATTTGTCAAGCGTAGCGAGCCCCAGGACGACGACTATATGACCAAAGTTACCGTCCTCCATCAACTCCTGCGAGAAGGTGGTGCAAGCCGCTTGTTCTTGGACATGCCTGATCTTGACCTTGAACACCGGAATCAAGAAGGAATGACGTTGCTTCTCGCGGCATGCAGCAGCAGAACCGACCCAGATGTCCCTATTGAGAATGTGTACGGAGATTACAGACGAAACATTAATGAGGTGATGGCCAACGACGAGCCAGAGGCTGGAGGTCCTACGATTATTGAGAAATTGCTGGAACGGGGCGCATCCATCACGGCACGAGACAACCGACAGAGGAACGCCCTTCATCTCATCCTCAATGTGCCTTCTTTTGTTGGCTACAAATCTCTGCGTCAGATTCTCTCAAAGGCACCGGAGTTACTGCATCAAACTGATACTGACGGACTGACTCCCTTCCATTATGCGCTTCGGCGGACACCACCGGCCCAATTGTTCGGGCAATTCGGGGTTGACACAAAAGCCATTGAGATTCTGCTTGAAGCTGGGGCTGATCCGAAACTACCAGATCCAAACGGTGACTCGGCACTTCATCATGTTGGAAAGTTTCTTGCCTGCGATGGCCGCATTGAAGGCGAAGTCGACAAGCCACGGCAACTGTTCAAGCATCTCGTTTCTCTAGGTGTACCAATCAACTGCCGCAACAACAAGGGCGAGACTCCAGCGTTCGGAGTTCTCATATTCCCTCCAGACAATAGGTTACATAATGTATTAGTTCCTGAAGGAGAGCTCAAAGCACAGGAGACACTCATGGAGACGAAGGCCGACTTGCGTGCTGAGAACAACGCCGGAGAGACCTTGCTTCATGTGGTGGCCAGAACAGACCCTCAGACAAAACGAAACCAAAATATGGTGACCCCAGTCATCGAGTGCCGTTTTCGGTGGCTACTTGATCAAGGCCTTGACCCAACGGCCGAGGACGAAAAGAGTCGTACTTGCTTGGACGTTGCTGCGGCGAAGGAAAATTCCAAGATCCTCGCTATGTTTAAGCGGCCGGGAGAGTGATAACTTAATTAGTTGATGGAACACGGAATCTTTGACAGCTCTATTATGTTCCCAGGTCTACCTATTACTAGATACATCAAAGCATAGGGCCATAGATCGGATCGAATTTCAGTAAACATAGAAGTTAGTCTGTATTGGATTAGCCTCCTTCATCCTGCGATTCTGTCGCTTAAGCGTAATCTTCAACAGCCACACAAACCCTATACAGCCAATTCCTTGCTTTTTGCTGTACAGTTGTATTGCCAAACCACACTATTGATGAGCAGGATATTTACGAATCAAGAAGTGCGATGATCCGTAGACGAGGACGCACAATGCACTCAAACCGGAAACGAGAGCAAATCCCATAATGTACTTGGGCCCGTCCTCTGAAGGGAAGAAGTACGCCCCGAAAACACCAGACAAGTTGGCTATGGTGTTGACCCAGGCAAGACTGACGGCCCTCACTTCCGCCCTCATTGGGGCAAAGGTAGAGGACGCATAGGCTAGAGAGAGTGCATTTCCCGAAAGCAGCCCAGATGCCATAAAGACCAGTAGAACATATCGCGCGACGAAATTGTATACAGCACACACGACGATCGCACAGATGCAAGCAACACCAACCAAGCCGGCCACGAAAAGGCCACGAACAGTAGGGAACTTATCGTTCAAGTATCCTGTAACGAGACAGCAGACAAATGCCACGGCGTAAATCGGCGTGGTCACTGCATTAGACGTCAGAAATGCGGGCAGGCATGGTGTATGAATGGGAAAATACTCACTATACTGAGCCATATGCGAAGTGTATCCCAAGCCCTGAACCAGAGTTGGGTAGAAGTATGACATTGTTCCTGATCCTCCCAGAGACTGGTTGAATATTGTTAGCCTCTGGCCAATAACGACACCACTCTGCGTTGATACTCACCACGTATCCAATTGCCAGCATCCAAACTCTCCAGTCCGTCAGCGATTTGCGGACCGCCTCCAGGTGAGCCATCGGAGCCTCATCTTCTGTTCTCGCTGTGACATTGTCGGCCAGCAAGCGCCGGATGGCAAGTTCCCTTTCCGCGGGGGTAAAGCCTCGGGTGTTCATTGGGAAGTCAAGGAGCAGTGGGATCGCGATGATTGCGCAGCCGATGGTGGCAACGCCTTCGATGATCTACAGCCATGATTGTCAGCGTGAACGACCTCATTGAGAAGCGAAAATAGAAGTAAACTTACGAAGAGCCACTTCCATCCCCGGATGCCATGGACGCCGTCCAGACTCCCTGTGATGGCACCGGCTACAATACCCCCAAAGGCGCCTGAAAGCACGGCCGCGGAATAGAATATGGTGAAGCGCTTCGCCTGCTCGTGCTTTTTATACCACGACGAAAGAATGAACATGATGCCTGGGGCGAAGCCAGCCTCGAAGATGCCCAAAACAACGCGAGTGGCCAAGAGACCCTCATAGCTGTGGACAAGAGACATGCAGCAGGTGACAACCCCCCAGGCGACCATGATGGCTGGGATGTAGAGTGAAGGTCTGGTCCGGGCGAGGATGAGGTTACTTGGAATTTCGAAAATGACATAAGTGATGAAGAAGATGACGAGTGTCATCGAGTACTGGTTCGAGGTCAGATGGAGATCGTCAGCCATGCCGGCAACTTTGGCGTTCCCTATGCTGCAGGATTTAAGTTAGAAAGTAAGCTCATGTGAGAGTCGCGACGGGAGGTTACCAACTTGGTTCGGTCCGCGTATGACAAGAGGTACAGCACCCATATGGTGGGCATCAGACGCATGTCGATTTTGCGAAGCAGCTTCTTCTCTTCCTCTGGGTCGATGAGGATGTGCTCCTCCGCAACAGACATGGCGTCCTCCTGGGCCATTTTGATGGACGTATCGTCCCGAGTGAGTTTGCCCGAGTCCATGGTATCGGTGAGTAATGCAGCAGAAACCAACTTATGACTTGTTCCCACCTTCAAGTCGGGGACAAATGATGCAAACTTCATGCAGCTTTATGTATGCCGTTCATCGGTATGGAAACGGGAATCCTGCCAGCATCTTGAGTAATGCGGCGGCGAATCCCGCCCCTAAGAGAAAAGAAGAGAGGGTCATGACTCTCCGCGGCGGCATTCACCGCGCAGTCCAGTTTCTTTGCCCCAGATATGCGCAGTATCCCCGCCTTTCGATCCACTGGATATCTTCCCCCATGCTATATCCGTAACGAGCCTGGAAGATCATTGGCTGTAAATGAGTCTGTACTGCGCTCTAACGTGTGTACAACGTCAGAAGCGAAGTGGGAGTGCGGTGATTCCCGCGGTGGCAATTCTGCATATAAGAGCAGTCCACGCTAGATGGTACAAGAATGGTGAAGGAGAGGTATCTGTAACAATACCAATACCACAGCTCCTGTGCTACCAAGCAGCATAATCCAAAAATCATGTCGTCCAAGCCTGTCCCACAGTCGGTCATCATCATCGGCGCTGGCATCTTCGGCCTGTCGACAGCGCTGGCCATCGCCCGCAGGCATCCATCAACCAAGATCACGATTGTTGACCGGTTGACACCGCCCGTAGAGGACGGCACGAGTGTCGATACAACCAGATGCATCAGGGCAGACTATGGTGATCCGCTCTACGCCAAGCTAGCCGAGGAGGCACAGAAGAAGATTGAGCAGGACCCAGAGCTGAGCCGGTTCTACTTCAAGCAGGGCATGTCGTTTGTGGCAGAGGGCACGCCGGGCCCGATGCTTGACTTGTACAAGAAGAACCTGGCAGCAGTCAGGGCCCGCGCTGCTCAGGGTCTCGGCGGCGATCCCATCGAGATGAAGTCCCCCGAGGCAGTCTTCCAGAGCATCCACGGCAAGACGGCTCAGCCCGTGAGCAACGCATCGCTTGGCCGCCGGAAGCGGTGGAACATTGGGTACAGGAACATGGACGATGCATTCATCGATGCGAGGGAGAGCGTTCGGATCTACTACGAGCGATGCCTTGCGCAGCCCTCCATTGTATTCAGGTGCGGCGTCCCCGTCGATAGACTTGCCGTCTCTGGTCAACAGGCCACGGGCGTCATCCTCGAGAACGGCCAGACGCTCAGCGCGGATCTCACGCTGGTGGCAGCAGGCGCCTGGTCCAACAAGCTCGTATACCTCGATGACCTCATTGTACCCTCGGCGATCGAGGTGGCCTGGATAAAATTGACTGACGAGGAAGTGGTCAAGTGGAAGAACATGTCCATCACCACCAACTTCGACACTGGATTCAATCTCTTCCCTCCGTACCGGGGCGAGATCAAGTGCCTCCGCCGGTCAGCTGGCTACAGAAACACGGTCCTCATCCCGCACCCGGAAGACCCTTCCAAAACGATAAGAACATCGCTGCCGCGAACCGTGGTGACGAACCCGACCGATCAGATTCCCCTCGAGGCGGAGAAGGCTCTGCGCGACAACCTCCGGGAGATGATGCCCCAACTGGCTGATCGCCCGTTTGACCGGACAAAACTGTGCTGGTAAGTCCCAGCATGTAGAGATTAGGCGCGCGCATTACTGACTGTCCTTTCTTGTTAGGCTTTCCCAGACACCGTCGGCTGACTTCATTATTGCGCCCCATCCGAGGATTGCCGGTGTCCACGTTGCTACCGGAGGCTCGGCGCACGCGTGGAAGTTTCTCCCTACCATCGGCGACCTGGTGGTGGACTCGATGGAAGGAAAACTGGACGGGAAGCTGGCAGCGAAATGGGCGTTTGGAACAAAGGGGACGAGCGAGGGGAATGCGCCTCGAATAGGGGGTGCCGCCCAGGAACTGGCACATGTCGTTCGCAGTCGCCTGTGACAACACACGTCTATCACTATTAGTAAAACTATACAAGAACGTAAAAGCAGCAGAAAGCATTCCAATGCGAATCGCAATATCTACATGTAGAGTCTCCAAAATAACCTCGCACTTCTCCGGCGCAAACGGCGCAGTTTTCCGGCAAGGAGCTACGCTATCATCTACTACGTATCCCCTAATAGACAGTGGAGGCTTTTAGGGAACCCCTGTCATGTTTCGTACAAAGATAAGGGAATGGTTGACCAATAACCGTAGCAAGTCTGTGCCTGGGGAAGCCTGCTCAAGATAAGGGGTCCGGTACTAGTTCAGGACCTCGTGCAAGTATCTCCTAGTTCTGCAGCCTTTCTTGATGTGATATATCGTTCTTACAGAGCAATAAATGATGCATAATTCCATTGTCCAAGGTGCTTTATGCCTTAACTTGCCAACGCACCTTGAAGGATACACATGGAGAGGGCGTTTTGCTAAGAGCACCTTATGTAGATGGATGTAGATATACTTCCACAGTTCCCCGCGTCCCCGCAGTACTCCATTATTGAGAGGTATTACCAGCCGCCTCTTGGAAGTTGTGTCCGCGCTCATTCGCCTATGACGAGACAACTGGAGTCATTGTGATGTGTTGCATCTGCATCCCAAACGGACCATCAACGCACTTCTCGCCTCTCGGCTCTCATAGATGGCTTCACCCCCTCCATCCGCCCCTACAGATCCCGTGCCCCGATTCAAGGTGGGCACCACGGCCTGCGTCCGCTGCCGTCAGAAGAAGAAGCGCTGTGACCGGAAACTGCCCAGATGCCGCCCCTGCGAGTCCGCCGGCGTTGAATGCTACGGCTTTGAGCCCGCAGCTAATCGACAGGTTCCACGAGGGTCAGCTGCCCTTCCTTTTAGCCCTATGCCTTTTGCTTCTTACCTGTCCATGTGCCTGTCGATGCTGACGGATCTGCGAATCTACTAGCTACGTGCAAAGTCTCGAGGAGCGTGTGGCGTTTCTAGAATCCAAGCTGCGAGATGCCGGTGACCCAGAGGAAGATCTCTTAGACCAACAGCCCTCGACCGCCGCTCGAGCCCCGGCAAGAGCATCGGAATCATCCGCTTTTGCCTATCTCCTAGAAGCAGCAGCAGGAACCTCACCTGAGACTACAAGCTCACACTCACATGCTGTTCTAAATGATATCACGACACGGCCTCTCGAGGCCATCCGTGTCCTCGAGCAAGGGGGGGTTGCAAAACCAGAGGCCGAGTTCTCCAAACTTCTATTGCGCGGCCTACTCCTTGCCAGGCCTTCTCATTGCCGGGGTCAGCAAGAGCAGCTACAACAACCTACATCTCACTTTGTTGATAATCTCAACACTGGTCCTAGTACCCTTCCCGCGAAAGAGGTCGCAGAAAATCTCACCAGAGAGTTATTCCTCTCCGCCAACCTTGGCATGCCGCTGTTGCACGAGCCCACCTTCACGAAAAAGCTAGCTCTAGTATACGAGATGCCTCACGTAATCGACCTCACTCTAACCCATACCACCTCCGTTTCTAGAGTTGCCGTATTCTTTGTCCTCGAAGTTTTCGCCATCGCCCTTTTGACGATGCAGAAGCAAGATCCAGCCAGGATTCCCACATCCGTGGCTGATCGCTACCATCGGGGCGCTGTTTCAGCCCTGATGGAGGCTGGCTTGCCCGAAGGTGTCGAGGGAGTGCAGGCGCTTCTTCTCATCGGGCAATATTTCTACTTTCACCCAACTCTGTGGACCGTATGGAACACTGTCGGTGCAGCATTCCGGCTTGCTGTCGAGCTAGGACTTCACCTTGATCCGACGCCAGCCGAGTCCCCAGACGCATTGACGCTCGACATCCGGCGTAGAACTTTCTGGGTAGCCTACTCCATGGACCGCAACATCTCCATCTCTCAGGGGCTCCCTTCATGTTTGTCAGACGGGGCCATCGATGTCAAGGTATAATAACAAAGCGTTGCCTCTTTTTCTTTTCAGTCTCTCTGTACCACCATAATCTCACATTTTATCTGTCAGTTCCCCAGTGAAGTCGACGACCACCTGATAAAACCAGAAGGAATCGAGACGACCGACGAGAAACTATCCGGCTCCAAGCTGGTAAGCATCCACCTGTTCAGATACCGCCAAATCCAATCTGAGATGCGGATGGTCCTCAACGAAAAGCCCCCACCGCCGTACGGCCCGGTCAACATGGAGCAGTGGCAGCAACGAATGCGAGACCGCATCAACAGGTGGTATGAAACGATCCCCCGCAGAGACAGGCTCAACGCCCGCGACGAAACGGTGATTGAGACCTTCGAACTCACCTACCACACCGCGCTGGCGTACCTCTACCGCCCGTCACCCAACAACCCCGAGCCTTCAGGGGCACAGCTGGTTGCCATGACGCAGTCCGCGATCAGGATCATCCAGCTCAACAGGAAGTTCTTCCTCGAGAAGAAACTCACCATCTACTGGCAGGCGGTAAACAACCTATACTCGGCAGGCACGGCCCTCATGTACGGATACGTCACCTCCGCCCAGCTGCGAGAGTTCATCGGGTTCCGCTCCTTCGAGTCCACCCTACACGCGTGCTCCTCGGTGCTCTGGGGGATGGTGGAGCGCTTCCCAACCTTCCAGTTCAAGCGCGACGCCTTCGACGTTGCCGTGGCGGCAGTGCTGGCAGATCTCAACGAGTCGTCTCAGGGGGGAGGCGGATTGCGAGACTCGCCGGCCACGGCTCGCACGGAGGGAACGAGCCCAGAGCTCCAGCAGTCACCATGGCTTTCACCTGAAACCATGGCGCATGAGACTGCGGTAGAGGATGCGCCGGCGATGCCATCGACGGTCATGGACTTGGTGGATTTGACCATGCTGTGGGAGGCAACCGAGGACTTGAGTGGTATTCCGGCCTCGACCTGGATATAAAAGCTAGGGAGCAACCGCGTAAAACAATAGAAAATCATGACGAGTAACAGGCGCTCAAATAGCCTTGAGAGGATCACAGTAGCGAAACAAGCTCGAGGGGATGAAGCCTATTCCTAGGTTTCATTCAAAGGTGGAAGATCAAGTATTAATAAAGAAGTCCAACTGCGTATACGGTCCATCCTCTCCAGCTCTCACGCCAATGTTATCCCAATACGATCGTAAAACCACGCTCAGCTTATTCCATCGGTAATATCACGCTATCTAGACGTCTGACGAACAACTGTCAACTACTTTGTATTCCTCCCCTTCTTGCACCTGCGAGAGTTGAAAAACTCACCTGCATTTCTTTCTAGTCTTGGCCGTAGATAAAGTGGAAGGCGCAAAATTTGGTCCGTTATCAGTGCAACGAGTTGAAATCCAAACACAACCTCGTTTAAGTTTCATTTATCGTCAGACCCATTTTGAGAACCTCAAGATGAGAAGAAACAAGAATTTCTGGGATCCTGTTCCTAGCTAGACTTGCTCTTTAGGGATAAACGGCTCTTGTTTAGTATCGGCCTGGGTGGTAGCCGTGACGAGTTGCTAGACACCTGAGCGAAGCCACCAGATGAGCCACTTGATGTTGTGTAGTTGGATAGGCTAAATGGATTATCCAAATGGCCTGCAGCGCCGAAAATCGATGTTGGCTCTTTCTTTGGAATTGTTTGGCCTGCATTTGTTCCAAATAAACCGCCACGAGCAGTTGTCTTGGCATCAGTTGTACTTAGAATTGCGCTTCTGTCTTCATGGCTCGTGGTTGTGGATGGTGATGCGCTGAAGAGAGGACTAGTTATCTTTGGAATGCTATTAGCCGACGGGCCAAATAAGTGACTTTCTATCTTTGTGGTGGCAGGGGCGGACGATGGCTTCGTCTCCTGCTTCATCACCCCGGGACTGCCTGCTTGTCCGATATGTCCAACCTTTGTGGGTGTGGAGAGGGGAGAACCGGCTTTGTAGCCCGTAGCAGCTGTTGGTACGGCGAGAGAAAAAGAGGTTGTAGTGGCATGGATGCCAGTAGAAACAGGAGATGAGACCGCAACCTTTGAGCCTGTGATGGGGGTTGATGGGCTGGAATCAGTATTGGCGGCTGTTTTGAGTCTTTTGTCTGATTTCTCACCCGACTCGTCTTCGTGAGAGATGGTCACAAATGACGGGGTTGAAGGTGTAGTCTCCTTACTTGCTGCAGTATCGTTTGACCCGCTGGAGGTATCGCTCACTATATTTCCGGTTGTCAAGGTTAGATTTGAGGCCGTTTGGTCCTTTGTTGCTGCCCCGTCAGTGGAACCACTGGGTGGCTCTTCCTCGACAAAAGAATCGAGAGATGAGTTGGTGTCATCATTTGTCGTCTGAACAGAAGCAGTTGAGGCGCATTCATCGCGATCTACAGAACTCGTGGAGGATATCTCTATGTTCACTAGACTCGAGCTGGCGGACGAGTCTGGCCGATTGTATGCCGCATTAGGAGGTAGGGTCACCGGGATAACCTTTCCTTCCTGCGCGGAACCAGGTTTACCCTTTAGTTTCATCACACAGGATAGGTTTTCCTCGGCAGGCTTCAGCTCCCTTTTCACCTCAGCTTGAGGCTTCTGGGGGGTTGACTGACGAGGCACTCCTGGAGATCCACTGTGATTCTTTGGACCAGTGATAAGGTTCGACTGTAGTAGAGTTGTACGAGTGGGAAGGACTGGTTCTGGTTAGTCTGTGCTGCAACATAATCTAGGTATGACGTCTTCTTACCGCTCACAGCCCTAGGTTTATGTTTCTTGCAAATGTTGAGAGCATGCCGTAATGTGTCGATATCGAGATTAAGGCTTTCACGCTCATCTCGAACATCTTCACGCTCTTTAGCGAGCTCGTTGAGCTGCTCGTCGGTCATTTTAGCCACCATCATAGGAGTAAAGATCCCGGTAATATCGTTCACGAGACAATTTTCTATGGCTAGAGTGATAACAGTCGCTGCGAATGTCTTACGTGCAGTCTGTCTTCGAATTAGAAAAGGATCCATGAAGCTGCCTTTGGCTGCATATTACATTACCTCATAGCATGCGGACATCAAGTCGATGACCTTTTGTATACGCCTTGACTCATCTTCTCTCAATGAGCTGCCTGTGATGCCCTGGAGGCTGAGATTGGCGGGGATAAACATCCTGTTGGCTACCCTCTTTGCGGATATGTTTGAGAAGGCAGTATCGAATTCGATATCTAAGAGAGCCGCATGCCCTTCATCATATGGTTGGAGAAGCTCAACCAGCTTTTCTTGAAGAGTCCGTTCTTTCTTCTCAAACCAAGGATCTACAATGGTCGTCAAAATGGTTTTTGTCATCTCGACATCATCAAGGGATCCTAAAAGATGTACAAACACAGCATCGACGAATGCTTTCACCAATGAGGTGACACGCTCGATATGAGACTGAGAGATCCCTCTCCAGGGTTTGGCTTGCTCCCTGAATATCTCAGTGGCTATATCTTCGCTGCTTTGATATTTATCAGCTTGGCGATTGAGTTCTGCTTCCAAGATTGACTCGTTGATGGTTATTGGACAGGGAAAATTGCAGGGATATTTGTCAAAGAACTCTTTGAGGTACTCGGGAGGTTGTTCCTCTAGCTGGAATATTTTGGAATTGATGATTCTTGATGAGCCCCTGGTCTTGAGAGTGTACTGGAACGCTCGGTGGAAAGTTTTCAGCTGAGCTCTAAGCTTGTGCTGGTCATCCTGCCGACCTCCAAAAAATCCATCGTCATATCGTCCTTGGGTGGCGTCCCTAGCAAGAAATTGAAAATCTATCGCAATCTTGGTGAGAAACTGCCGCACTTGTTCAATTTCTGAGCGGGGGGCTCCCAGCTTAGATAGTTCACATTCCCTTTGGCGAAGCTTTTCCTCCGCCGCAGCAATGACTCCAGGGAGGCGATATTGTAAACGGCTGTACATTGCTTGGCAGATCCTCTTTCTAAGGCTGCAGATGCCGACTTTGCTCTTCGGAACAGAGGCCCATGCCCCAGAGCTGAAAAAGTCCTCCTCAGCAGTATCACGGGCTTCAAGGCTAGAACCCCCAATCGAGGTCGTGTTGCAGAGGGCGTGCCATCCCAGGTGTGACTTCTGAGCCTTGTTCTGATCTTTCACGAGCCTCACGTATTCAGCCTCCGCCATGGAACCAGCGTTCAGCAGATCTGGTTTGGTGATGACTATGAGCGTTCTCTCCCCAAAGGAATCAATTGTCTCAACCCTCGACAGATTGGCTTGGTTGGATGCCAGCTTCTGTTCCGCAGGTATGACGGCAAGGACAACAGAATTTCTGCTGCCTAGGTAATCTGGGCCAATTGAATTGACGAACCTCTTCTGAATTGAAGAACCGGATTCGGTGTCTGCTTGAAAGTAGTCAGGCAGGTCAACCAGCGCCAACGGATGCAAGTTGGGTCCTTTAAGCTCAACCCTGCACATACCACCGTACAGGAAGGCCGTGTCCACCGTCGAACTGTCGACGGACTCGATGGCAGTCTGTATGATGTTTGACAGGTCGTTCTGGTTGAAAGTATCCTTTGTGATAACCCGTCTGGTCTGTTTCGAGTCAAAGTATTGCAGGGTAACCTGCATGCTTGTTTCCGTGGCTGGCCGAAGAATTACTTCCACAACAAGCTTGCTATAGCTTCCATTATCGACAGGGAAGCGGATGTGAGATATTGCTTCCAGGACGGCAGACTTGCCCGATGACCGCTCCCCAACGACAACGATCCGCGATACGGAGGGAATTCCACCGACGTCGCATTGCATGAGATGTCTGTTGATGTTGCGCAGTTCTCCTAGCTCAGCACTGGACAGCTGTTCCAGCACCTGGCTGTCGACAGTGCAGTCGACGCAAGTCATAGCGAAAATATGTAAATCAAGTTTGGAAAATTGATGCAGGCAATGAGGATACCAGCAGCTCAGAGCTGGGCTGAGGGGTTTTTATATTTCGATTGCTACTTACCTGACGAGTTTCCTTCAATGGCGACGACCAACAGCATATCATACTAAAAATACACCAGCTCCTAAGGAAAAGTAAATGTTGATGTAAGCCCAGCCAGCTGAATATTTAGTGGTTTGAGGTGCTGCAGCTTGGGCAGTTCGCGGCAAATCATGGCTTCTCATTGGCCTCCGGTCTACTTGGCCGCATAATGGGAGTCCTGTAGCGCCGTAGGTACATTATTTTCCCAATGTCCTTTGGTTCCCCATGGCTGCCGGTTTCTGGGGAGGCCAAAGGCAGGTTTGGCCCCCAACCAACCCCCCGCAGTATGTCGTGGTGCTCAAGAGATGGCAGAAGTGAGCCTGATCCGTTGGCTAGATGACTTCTCCTTGGGGTCTCTGAAAAGACTTGCCGCCCCAAAACACCTCGCATGTGGTGTGTCTGACAACCGCCGACTGATGCGATGCGGAAAGATATTCTAGCGGCGGTATATTATGCCAATAATTGAATGATCGGAAACAAGCACCGAAGCAAGATAGGTACGATCTCGAGAGACCTGATCTCACGAGACATGATTCTGATGTACTTTCAACAAATATAGCCATCCGCAACATCTCATGCCCTTTTCTCGCTCTCTTCGCCAAAATGAAGTCAAGGCCTCCCAACTCTACCAAAAGCCGACTAATATCTAAATACTAATATCCATATGGCTATGATTAGTGAACGGCATAACACCTGCACTACCTCTGTTATTTCACAATTTTCATTCTTTAAACAGCCTACAATAGCATGATCATAGAGGAAATATCAGGTCACTACCAAGAATCATTCGTAGCATAAGGTAGCATTGATCAGCCTGGACCGGGCTGCCCCTGATTAGGCAGCGGCGCATAAGCACATTGATAAGTAACCCCTCCGTGAATTCTTGGACGCAGCGTGAGATTCATATTTCTTTTCGACCTCCATACGTATTTTTACGCCGAGCCACCTTGATTAATTTCCCGTTACTACATCCTTGAATAGCCTTCCACAACCCAAGAATGTCTCTGAATACTCTACCTCTCGAGATCACCCAACAAATCATCGGGGATGCGACACCAGACGGGTTCGAAAGCATCGCTCTCACCTGCAAGTCCCTCTTCCGTGACTGCCATCCCCTCATCAATGATTACAACCGAAAGAAACGACGCTTCTGGTCCTTTCGCTACTCTCGCCACTCCGCTGATGCTGACTGTGACGCTCCCGACGACAAGTCGACCTGCAATCTTCTCCATCACTGGGATGATGCCACTGCTACCACCGGATTCAAAGTCACCGACGTTTTCGGCCTTGTTGCTCACGTTTTGAGAGACCCTAGCATCGGCCGCTTCATTCATTCGCTTGACTTGAAGCATGCCCGCGTTCTTCTACCTTCTGGCATGCTTCCTCATGCCAACCACAATGCAGACGGCATTCGAGGTCCCTCTCCTCGTTGGGCTGAGGAGGACGAAGCTAACATTCGCCGGTTCTTGTCCGATCCAGTATATGGTGAGGACTTTTTGGAGGATCCCTCCACCTACAACTTGAATACAGTGTCTGTAGTGGAGGCCGAAATTTGGCTTCTCAACTTCCTGCCCAATGTCAAGGACATAGCCCTTTCCAAAGCCTGGGCCTACACGATACCTCCAACCAGGCTGAGGCAGCTAGAATCTATCGCGCAACGCGCCAACGATCCCAGAAAGCCCGAGGCTTCCCTTTCACAGCTGGTTGTCATGAAACCGTTTGTCGGCCACGGCTTCATGTCGGTCGCACCGCTCTCCCAGCTCACGCCTTTTCTCTCCTTGAATTCACTCCAAGAATTCTATATGGGCGGGGTTCAAGGATGGGGGATGGATCCGACGGAGAACTATTTCACCGCCAATACTTTGGGTATTAATCTCACCAGGATCGAACTCAACGGGTCATGCATAGGCATACCTGAGTTGTCTGAGCTGCTGGGTAAGACGCCAAATCTGAGATCCTTGTGCCTTAATTTAGAGAGCAAACCGAATTCAGCCGGTCTCAGTTACGACGTTGGCCACATGATCTCCATAATAGGATCTCGGATTGGCGACGTGATTGAGGAGCTGGCAATAGCCAACTATCCGATACAATGGTACACCACGAGTCCTGCCAGCATGAGCGCCTTCCAGCGTCTGAGAAGCTTTGAAATCGACTTGCGTGCGCTCTGGGATGGTCCAACTTTCAGGTTCGGACGTGCCCATCAGAATTACTCTGGCTGGGTACCACTCCCTCTTGTCGATATACTTCCGCCGTCACTGGAGACTGCGAAGATCTACTCCCGAAATCTTGCGGCAGAGGGTAGGGTCGTTAGGAACATTTCCAACTTGCTCCGTGGGTTTCGAGATGAGCACGACTCCAAACTACCCCGGCTGGTTGATATCGATCTTGTCTGTCCACCTTCCTTTGGACAAGGAGATGTTCACGAGGCACTGGGACTGGCCGTCGAAGCTGGCTTGAGGGTTCACCATCATCAACGACATCGATGCGCACCGGCATTCACATCGAGTTTCAATTCACGATTCGGGGTAGCTGATGCTCAACTTGATAGATAACCAACCAAGCATACTCTCCACATGGTATTTGAAATTTGAGAGGGATGGAGTAGTTAAGATACATAGATTAAATTGTTTCGGTGGTTACCATAGTCACAATAAATCCATTCTGATCATCCCGTTGCCGAGATTATATGACGGATCATCGCTTTCCAAGGTATAGAGCGAGTTCGAGTGAAGGTCTAGGACCAGCATATCATCGCCTCATGCTCATGTACTTCTCTAGCATCTTCAAACGGCATCACCATCCATACAAGCATCCCCAGCGTGTCCAGGCCTCCAGCCCGTCTCATCACCTCCGGCAGTAGCTCAGGAGTCGTCGGGCCTTTACCACTACACGACCTGCTCACGCCGCCAGATTCCAAAACATCTCCCACCGTGAGCACCTTGTCAGTAGTCCTCGCTGCCATGTTCTTCTTGTAGTCCCTCGTCCACACCCTGCTTGTGCGAGCCTCCCACAAGTCGCGGCTTGATGGGAGCGGTATCGTTCGGAAGCTGCTCCCCGGTGCGGGTGTGCAGCCACCGCGTACAAAACCATCGAGCAGCCTCGCAACAATGTGCAGGACTACAAGAACTCTGTACTCCGGTATTAGTCACGGAAAAGAACAAAAATGGAGGCTTCAGATGCCAGAGCACTGTACGCACCTCCGTATGCTCTCCCTAAACACCCATTCGCGCCGATTTGAGACGGCGTCTCGTGCGTCGGTTGCCCATTCGTTCGTTCGTGCCATATGCTCGACGAAACACTTCGCACCAAAAGAGGAATGATGTGATTAGCTTATGGATCTTAAGGTGAGATTGTTCGCCGGAACCAGTTGATGCGAGAAGATCTTGTGTGTAGGAGAAAGAGGATAAAGTTTAACCATAAAGCTGCCAGGGCCCCACCAACTCAAAGCAATGAATAGCGAGAATATCTTACCACAACGGTATTAAGCAAATCCTTTGAGTTATGAATCTCAACGGTGCTTGGATCTGATGCCTGCAGAAGAAGGAAGATCAAAGCTGATTGTGTGGCAGCCAGTTGCTGCGTAGAGGAGAACTTGAAGTACTACAAAAAAGGAACGGTGAGTACCTTGGCCTCGGAAATTTGTCGATTTCTGGGCGTCAAGAGTCTGTGAAGCGTACCTCCCGATGAAGCCTAGCTTGCTCCTCATATATCAAGTTCCACACGAAATCCGTATTGGCGTTGGTGCGCTCGTAAAACATCTGCACCAGGCTCGCACAAATGGCTAGTTCTTTGGGCAAGCACTGGTGACGGCCACTCTCTCCGCAGCCAGGTGCCAAGTCGTTGTCAATGTGGCACGGTGCATGTATGAAAGGAGGTAGTTGATCTCCCTCAATCATCATCTTTGGGTAGCTAGTGAGTTGGCCTAGTAGGATCGAGTTCATCGTACATGAGCGGAAAAGGGAGTTCATCAGAAGAGGGTGGCCTAATGAGCCGCTCTTGTCAGTATCGACAGGTGTGGTGACAGTTGAAGTTGACGTGAGAACGGCAAGGTCTTTTTGAGTAGTGGCAGTCGGGCTATTCGCAATATCATGCATAGCCCATGTCCCATGGGAATACACGTTACTATCCTCTGTATCTGCTGCTAACCCCCAGGGCTTCATTAGGTTAGGGCTTATTGTCTCCTTTTCAGCGAAGTTGCGAGACTCATTGTTTCCCAACGCAAACGTATCCCCAGTGAGGTCAAGCCCCAAGAGGGGATCCATGCTGGGGTCTCTTCCCAGCAGACCATCGGCAGTCCAAGCGTCGTCATCTGCTGGTTCAGCTACTTCCAGACGCTGCGGCGTCTCAGCGGAAGACGAAAGCAACCGTACAAATGAGTCATCTTGTTGCTGTTGATCTCCGAGTAGGGCCAGAGGGTCCACGATCTCCTGTGGCATCAGAGACTGTAAGGCTACACGTGAGGGGTAAGGATAAGACGGGACTGCGCCCCGGGAACCGTTCCTTCCATCGTACACGCATCTGAGCTTCCGCGCCGCACAGCGGGAACATTCAGGGGTCGCCCTATCGCACCGGGCTTTGGCTTCCCTGCAGAGGAAGCAGGCCTTCGCACGCGAGACGGGCATTGAGTTCCGCCAGATTTCATCCGCCAGTCTCGTTCTCACTGCTGATTGGGATCGATTCAAGACACAAAGTTGGAAGAGTGTTCAAGTCGCTGCGGACATGACAACGTTTGCGTTCTCCCCCTGCTAGACACCGGAGTTCAGGTGGGCCTCCGGAAACTCACTCCAATCACGAAGCTTGAGGGGTACCAAACCAATTTTGTCGTGCCTGCACTTGGCTCGATCTTCCCTACACGGTACAAGAGTTGTCCTTGTTCCAGGCGCTATTGGCAAATCTTTGACAAGGAAAGACTTATGGGTGAACAAGACCGTAATGCGTGTATATCGGCAGAATACGGTACCGGGCAATTTAGAATCGATCTTTCCCATGGGCATCAAGGCGGGATGCGCCGGAGTTTGAGTGGAGACCCAAAGTCCGGAGCTGTGAAAGCTCCGGACTTTGGATACAGGTACTACAACATCCTCACAGCGATGAGCCTAATGCATGGAATACTATCTCCAGATATTGAGTAGAGTTGCGTAGTCAAACGCCGGCCAATCTCGTTTTGCTCGCCATGGTGTCCTTAGTAGTAAGAAAAGATATGGATGGAGCAGTTATATAAAGGTGCTGAACGATATTTAGGTCCCTCCCCCATCAGGTTGTCTCATTCTCAAACGAAACATCCTACACAAGAACTTCTACAGATCTCCATATCATTCCCTGTTCCCAAGCCCCAGCATTCTTAGTCACAATGGTCCCTATTCGTATTGGCCTCATAGGACTCAACGCTGACTTCAAACCCGATGCCTTGGCCGGGCAATGGGGCATTATACACATCGCCGCCCTCAAAGCCTCACCCTTGTACCAAGTCGTTGCCGTCTGTAACTCCACCGCCCAGTCCGCCGCCCGCGCCATTGCCGCCCATGGGCTCGGTGAGCATGTCCGTGCCTACGGCTCCGCCGAAGACATAGCCGCAGACCCGGAGGTTGACATGATCTCCGTGATCGTGAATGTCGACAAGCACTATGACCTCGCTAAGCCCGCGATTCTGGCGGGCAAGAACATACTCGTGGAGTTTCCGCTAGCGTCCAACATGGAACAGATGGAGGAACTCCAGAAACTGGCCCACGAGAAAGGTGTTAAAGTGGTCATTGGCGCGCAGGCCATAGCAGATCCTGTCCACCATAAGATCAAGAAGATGCTCCGTGATGGCACCATCGGTGATGTTGTCTCCTCGTACTTCGATACGGCGATGCTCCTCACCACGGCAGATGGATGGTCCGATGCGGTGGCGTTTTGGTTGAACATGGAGCATGGCGGCAGTCGTTTCACCATTGGTCTTGGACACAGTCAGTAGCTCCTTCATCTCCTTAAAGGCTTTCCACCTCTTGGCTGACCTCTCCTCCTCTACTTAGGTCTAGCGAGTTATGTAGATGCCCTTGGTGAGTTCACCACTGTACAGTCTATCTTCAAAATCCAAGATAAGACCGTCAAACTCCTTGACACGGCCGGCACCGTCACCGACCCAGCCTACCCCGTCACTGTGCCCGATTCATTCCTGATTCAGGGCATCCTCTCCTCCGGCGGCATTGCCTCCTACGCCCTCCGCTTCGTCCGCTCCACTGTCAACGGCCGCGGCGGACGCTGGCTCATCAGCGGGACCAAGGGCGAGCTAGAGCTCACGTACGACCAGGGGATGATGTACCAGGGTGACCTGGGCAGCGGTGCAGGAGCAAAGCTACGTGTAAAGACGTGGGGTGCGGAACAGGCCGAGGAGATTGAAGTCCTGGATAGACACGAGGGTGCACATATCACCGACTTGCACAAGTTGGCTAAGAACACTGGACGGTTGTATGAAGCCTTCGCAAAGGGTGAGGAGGACAAGTATATGTCTATTGATGAGGCAGTCAGGCTTCATAAGTTCATGCAGCGTATTGCAACGGGCGCAGAGTGGGCGCCTTGAGCGATGCCCTGTGGTTGTCATCAACAGAATCAGATTACTTAGCAGGGTGCATCAGATCAAATATCTAAATCAAACTACATTACCATGTCTCGCTGCACGTTTACATAAATATTCTAATGTGCGTGATATACTGAATATCCTACAACCTACAGGCTTCCGACCCTATTAGAACTAACAGCTAGCTCGATGTGAATTTGCAACCGACATGATTGGCATCATTATTCGGAGTCTATTACTTATTGCCGGGAGATTTCGTAAGTGGCGAGGGGCGTTATGGCGATATCGAACTAGAGGCTCTTTGAGAAAGAGGCTATTAGAATCTAGTCTAGCTAGCTCTTCTAATTTTATAGCCTGATTCATGGAAAAAGAGGTAGTGATAAGAAATTCTCCGAGAGGCAAAAACTTCGCATACTGTGGTTCTGATAAATGCGTTATAAAGTGAGGCCTCTGATGACGCGAGCACACTTTGAAATAACGACTGGGATTCGGCAGGCCCCTGTTCGACGACATGACACACAATGTCACTCCTCCAGGGGTGACTGGGGCGCTACTACAAATTGAAAGGCGGTTATGAGCAGACCATTTTCCATGATAACTGGAATAATAAGACAGTATAAGACGGTCTAAAGACGATATAAAAGGGTGATACTGGAGTAGCGCATTGCCGCTTGAAATTAATTTATTATCATCTTATCATTAACCCTGATAAGACTGGTCACAGACTTGGAAGCAAGCAACAATGTTCTGAACGTCTCATCAAATTCAATGCCTCCCGGTTTCTCGGATCCGTAGAATCTCAGTCTAGAACAAAATTAAGGGTCTTTCCATCTCGGAAGAACGTGAAGAACCAATTTTTCAACAGAAAAATTGTCTAGTCAGTGCTTAGCTTCTGCTTTTAAATATCTGATAGTTCGTTTCCACCCCCTTGGCAGGGAATTGCGTGACCACTGGCCCCTCTTCAAATCCATTTCAGGCAAATCGGCCGTGCTCATTGGCCGCTGGTGTGTTCGCGCAATGGCGGGTCATCATCACAACATCGCTCCATGTAAGTCAGTAGCGTCGGCTTCTGCCCGCGCAGGGAAGAATAACCTTATCCATTGGCTCGGCTTGTCGTGAAGCCACCGGCATTGTTGCCCATGTAGCCCATTTCCATATAAGAAGGAGGCAGCCGTGGACACAACGTAGCATCTGGTCTCCTCGTCTGTGACACTCCACTTGCAAACGCTCCAAGATGTCTTCTTCAGTCATCTCCCCTGAGGCGGGAACGCCCCAGGTTGAAGAGTCCAACGGCAAGCGCGTATCTCGCTTCACCAGGTGGTTTCGAAGCCCGCTCTTCAATGTCATACTGGCAGGTCTCATCTCCTTTACCCAGCCAGGCATCTGGAATGCTCTCAACAGTATGTAACCCTCAAACAGCGGCAATTCTGCGCCCCAATTCAGACATGAACTAACAACGTCGAAAAGACACTGGTGCTGGAGGCCAGCAAGAGCCGTACTTGGTGAATGGAGCCAATTCTCTGACTTTCGGTATCATGGTCTTCGGCTGCTTCATCTTCTCTTTACTGTCCAACCGATTTGGCGTGAAGAAGATCCTCATCATTGGAACTCTCGGTTATGCGCCCTACTCGGCAGCCCTGTACGTTAACAACCGCTACGGAGTCGAGTGGTTCGTCTTGTTTGGTGGTGCAACTTGCGGGATCGCCGCTTCGGCCTTGTGGGCTTCTGAGGGAGCCATCGCGTTGGGATATGGAGGAGTCAAGGACCGTGGAAAATTCAGTATGTGCCTCCCACCATGGTACATTATGCACCTCTTACTAACGAGTCTTTCTGCGTGTAGCTGGAATCTGGCTCGGTCTTCGTGAGCTCGGTCAGCTTATCGGTGCATCCATTCAGCTGTCACTCAACGCCGGTGATGGTCAGCGTGGAAAGGTCTCATACACGACATACCTTGTTTTGATTGCGCTGCAGTGCCTTGGTCTCCCTTTCGCCCTCCTTGTCTCGCCCCCCGAGAAGGTCATTCGGCCTGATGGAAGCAAGATTGAGCCTCCCCAGAAAGATAAGCCCATCAAGGGTGAATTGAAGAAGATGTGGAATCTCCTCAAGAAGAAACAGATTTTGTTCCTTATTCCCGTTCTCGTGGGCTTCAACTGGAACGGAACTTACTTGGGCATTTATCAAACCAACTAGTATGTTTTCTTTCGCCAATAATTAACCAACATTTCTAGCGATATTCTAACATCTTATGATTTCAGCTTTTCCGTTAGAGCTCGTACTCTGAGCTCTCTCGTCTCTGGCATCGTGGCTACTTTGGCAAACATCATCTGGGGTTGGGTATATGACCTGCAGAGGTTCAGCCGCCCCCAGCTCGCCAAGTATACCTGGACATGCTTCTCAGTGGTTATGCTGGCCACAATGAGTTGGCAGATTGCAAACGAACATCTTTACTCCACAACCGTGCCCAAGATCACCCTTGACTGGGCTACTCCAGGATTTGGTCGCGCATTTGCGAGCATGGTCATCATGAGGTACGCCATTTCAACATAATTATCCCATTTTGAAGAACATGAAGACTAACGAATGCTAGGTTCATGAATGAGTCTCACTACATGTTTGTGTACTGGATTGTCGGCGCTTACTTTGACGATCTGGAGTCCTTGACTTTCTGCGTGGGAATCATCCGCTCATTCGAGTCAATTGGTTCTTGCTTGTCCTTTGGAATTGGAGCTGCCAAAGTGGCACCCATGGTCAATCTGATTGTGGCCTATGTCATGTTCATCATTGCCATTCCAGCAACCTCATATGCTGTCCTTCTCGTTCCCGAAAGGCCCGTGGTTGCGAAGCTGGATGACTCAGATTCTTCTGGAGAAGACCTTCGGGACGAAGTCGAAGCGTCAAACAAGCAGGGGGTTGTTGTGACAGCAAGCGCAAACTAATTCTTCACTGTTATATAATAATGGGTTACTATCTATCAAATAAATAGTTGCCAAATTACGTGCATATTGAAACATCTCTTCGCCGTCCCGCATGATGTAGAGCCGCTTCTCCTTTGATCGGGGTCAGATCATCGAAGAGCCCCTACGGCGAGATCTCATATAATTGGACTGTTCTGTGATGGAAGTTAATTCGATTGTTCAGGAAAAATCTCCCCTCTTTGTGTGCTGTGTAGCCTTTGGCTAACAGAGCTTATTTTTGCCGTCGCGTCTGCAATCCAGCTTCAGCACTACTTCTACACAAAGAAAGAAAATGGCAGCACTGAGTATCGAGCAGATTCTCACCCTGTATGCGACCGAGTTAGCCGTCATGTTGGCCAAGCGAACCATCACAAGTGTGAGTCTCGTTGAGCAGTTACTTGAACACATTAGTCTTCACGACAAGCCGCGCAATCTCCGGGCCGTGCTAAGCACCGCGCCTCGCGATATTCTCATCAAGGCGGCGTCTCAACTGGATGACGAAAGAGCTCAAGGAAAGCTCCGTGGGCCTCTGCACGGTATTCCCATTCTTATAAAAGTACGTACGTCTCGGGCGAAGACGCATTCATTTGTCTGACGCCCACGACGCTGGCTCATCATGGATAGGACGCAATCAATACTCATCCCAGCCTTGGCATGCCAACAACAGTGGGAAGTTTTGCCTTAGCCGATGCTAAACCCGCAGGAAACGCTGCTGTAGTCGAGGAGGCAAGTACAGTATTCCCGCTCTTGTGAGGCAGAATTGCTAATCTGGCCTTGCTCAGCTGATCAAGAATGGACTGATCATTCTCGCCAAAACCAATTTAAACGTCCGTAACCTTTCATCGGTTCTAAATATTGATTACTGACATTGTTCCCAGGAATTCTGCAATTGGAAGTACGTTCTGTTCTTGTTTCTACAGACACATTTATAATGAAGATCCAAGCTTGACCTTTTTCACTAGGGGCTTCGACTCAATCAACGGGTTTTCTGCCGTTGGCGGCCAGACCAATTCTGCCTACATCAAGGGCGGTCTGAAGGATGGAGAGGCAGCAATGGGCCACTCGGTAATCTCAAACTCTAGTTCCATGTGATCTTATACTGATCATCCCAGAGCCCCCTAGGTTCATCAACAGGGTCAGCAGTAGGAGTTTCTGCGGGATATAGCCCCCTAGCATTGGGGACAGAGACTGATGGATCGTTGGTACAGCCTGCTGCGAGAGCAGCTTTGTATGCACTAAAGCCGACCCCGGGGAGTGTCAAGATGGACGGAGCGTGGACATTATCGCATCATTTTGACGCTATCGGAGGCATGACCAAGTCGGTCACTGACCTTGCCATTATAACTGAACTCCTTCATACAGATCAAGTTCGCTCAAAATTGCCCACGGGCGGTTATTTGTCAAGTCTCAGCAAAAGCTTCGAGGGTTTGAAAGTCGGATTTCTTGATCCTGAGATATGGCACCTACCGGAAAGATTGTGCCCGCAAATTCCGAGTGTGGTTCAGGAACTGGTATGAACTTATTAATACATTTGCCGACTTTGCTAACGGCTTGCAAGAATGAGACTTACGAGCAAGCTATTGAAAAGATCAACGCTTCCGGTGCTCATGTCGAGTATCCAGTTTCACTTCCTGGTTTCGAAAAGTTGACGATGCCTGATGGCGATATGACGGCGATGGAAGTTGTCATGCGTAAGTTACTGTGCATTTCTAGACACCAGGGGCGACTACTAACACAAAATAGTGCGAGAATACTCAAGAAACATTGACCAGTACCTCGGAAACCTCCGGGACTGTAACGTCCGAACCGCCGCTAAATTAATTGCGTGGAATGAGAAGCACGCAGAAATTGAGTTGCCATTTGGTAAGCCCGACATGATAGATCCAAGTAGTGTCCACTATCATACTCATCATTTCAGATCATGCCAATCAGCAACGATTGATTCAAGCGTGCAAGAAACGGCCTACCGCAGAGCAATATGAGGAGGCTCGTCGGCACATGGAAAAGGTGGTGATCGAGAACGGATTTGAACCTCTATTCAGCGGCAAAGGGCTTGACCTCATTGCAGTCCCACAGGATAGTAAAATACCCAGCTTGGCAACAGCTTCAGGTGACTATCTTCTCTTCTCTCCGTAAATATACCGACTCATTCTTGATGTAAGACTTCTGACATGCCTTTTTTTCTCGGCCCAGGCTATCCCATTGCCACTATGCCACTTGGTGTTCTGAAAGACTATGGACGTCCATTCGGCCTCGCCATCATGGCAAGAGCAGGGCGTGAGGACATCTTATTCAAGTTTATGAGTGCCTTTGAAGCCACGTTTCCAAAGAGGGCCATCCCTACTTTGCTGTTGCAGCCAATTCAAACTGTCAGGCCCGGGGCACCAACTAAGATGTAAAAAGGTTATTTTTGTTTCTTTGAATTGTACCTAAAGCCGTCGCAGTCGGCCAAAAATCTTTTACAATTACCAGCTTCCGGGTTTCATGGCCACTTTCCAGAAGCGCTCCTAGTCATGGCCAAGGCATAGATGGCTTGGACTGTAGAGGTAAAAGTTCTCACAGTGACCAGTGTCAATTGAGACAGAGTCTACTATTTGGAGTCATATTTCCAGATGAACGTTCTTCCCCGAATTTAGATCGAGATTGAAATCAAATTGTTATTCTAATATTGAGAAGAGATTATCTATCTTTCAGAAGCTAGAGGACGCTACTTCTAGTAGGAATCGAAATAGAAGAACTCGTGGGTGAACAGCTGTCTTCCAGCGGCATCATACCTCTTGGGAAGGACATTGAGTACGCCATAGGTGTCTCGGGGCTCAAAATCGAGACCCATAGTAGATAATCGATGGACTTCCGGGCCATACTGCTCCTTGAGCCAATGTGTCACCATGTCCATGCCTGCAACAGCGCCTGCAGCCGTCCAAATATTGCCATCCACCACCCACTTGGTCTCCTTGGTCCAGTTCACTGCAGGGAAACGCTTCTTGACCCATTCGAACTCGACATTGTTGATTGTTGCCCGCTTGCCGTCCAGTACGCCGGCCGAAGCCGCCACAAACGCTCCCGTGCAGTTGGTCCAGAGGAGCTTTCCGGCAGCCACGTGCTGCCGGATAAACTGCGCATACTTGGGATCCAACTCGAAGCCATCAGGGACCGGACCTCCGATGAGAAGGATATCCAACTCAGGCGCATCTTCGATGGTAACTGTTGGGACGACGAGGAACCCGGCAGTCAAAGGCACGGGCTCTTTGGAGACGCCAATATGGTGGAACTCAACCTCTGGAGCTTTCTTCGCGGCCACTTCGTCCACGGGGCCGTAAACCCTGAGGAATTCCGAGACTAGTTTGCTGCCGGAGCTGAGGACATCAAGAGGGCCGACCGTATCAATGGCTTGATACGGGAAAACCAAAGTTCCAACGCGAAGAGGGTTCATGGTTAAAGAATAATAAGTTTAGTTGAATCTGTGTTGATAAAATGTTGAAGATGAATGGTGAGTGTTTTCTTATCAGGATTTCGTGCATGCCTCTACATCTATATACTTTTCGTTGTTACCATTTATTCCTAAACTAACCTCTCCAGAAGCTACATTGATTTGATTTCAAATACTACAAAGAGCTGATTACCCAATGCCTAGAGCACAATTGAGGGTGTCAAACTTGCTCACGCGGGCAATGTTGCCCCGAATGCCCCTCAAAAGTATGAAATCGTTTCTAAGTTCCGATGAGTGTCGGCATACACGACTCTGACCCTTGTATATGACCAATAACTCACCTTTTGAATTTGTAATCTACCTCTAGGTTCGGGTGAATAAAAAGCTCTTTTTGTTTCATACGTTCGCGAAATATTGCCCATTTCTGGTATTTTTCGATAGAGCAAGGGTGCTTGTTAGTGTCAGCGCTTCAACTGCCGAGATCGCTTTCGTTGTTCCGGCTCATATGACACACGGAATAGTCAAATCTTTGAGAAATACAAACTCAGTTCTGCAAAAAAAAAATTATTTATGCACTCGGGTCCCAAGCTTTATATAACTGATTGTTGACTTTGGTGCACATTGGAAGGCCCCAGCCCAAGAAATAGTGTCTTGTGCTTGCAACATACGAACTCAGCATTGCATCATATTTCCTATAATACAGAGCTAAGGTCCCCCTTACCTGGGCAGCCAATCCCTCATAAGCCTAAAGGTCTCGTCGTGCTGTCCTAGCTCCTCGGGCGATGGTTTCCACCTACATATAAGGCCTCTTCACATAACATACGTGTCAATCGAATGGGGCATAAATCGTCTTCTGCTCTGACCTAATAGGAAGATTAACAGCCAATAGCTGACCAGCATTGAGCATAATTCGGATGCCTCATTTCATTGCCGGCGCCGCGTTAACAGAAAGCCTGGCGAATTGCTGAAGAGATAGATCAATGAAAGAAAGTCAATCAAAGATGCTAAATCTTCCAAATTACAGAATCATATCAGCATAAAATTTTCCGAAGCGCAAATTTATGGCACCTTGCACCAGTCTGTAGGAGGGCTCGATCACAGGGCGTCATTCAATTCAACTGCGACTCGATATCCCCACGGAAGAATATGCATTCTCAATCAATCACGATCATTGTTAACTCTCGTGCGTCTATGAAATCACAGTTGGAGAAAGCCATTTCTACTCATCCCGTTTATCAGCAGCCAGGGATCGTGAAACGCCTCACATTTGGGGCCCAACACCATGGACGTCCACCACATACGACCATACCTACCAGGAAGCACTGGATCCCGTCTGCTCTCCGAGCGTTAAGCTGGTAAGGGGCCGATTAGTAGTTGGGTCGGTGACGACCAGCGAATACCGGCTGTTGTATGTTTTCTTTTTGTCTTTTGCGTGCATCTTTTGCTGGGCCTTTGCCCCGGATGATCGTCTTACGCACCAGGGGATCAGGTTCAGGATTTGTCGGTTCCGCTCTGCCCACCAGCATCACCAGGCGGAACCGACTCAAAGCACACAGCCGACAGCGGCGAGGTAAGACGGCGCCCAGAATTACCCCGCTCGTCTTCCCTGGCTTGTGGGGGGGACTTTGGCCAGATCTTGCTGCTCAAGATCGTCTTTGCGGAGCCCGCGGGGGAAAGCCGGGGTACGGCCCTGAGTGTCTGCTCGTTTGAGCAGTATCTTCCGACGTGATGAAGCTGCCTGGGTGAATTCACTGCTTGAATCCCTTGTGATTCCTGCTGCGGTCCAGGAGATGTGAACCGACCCCAGCAGCTGTTCCGATGCCATGTGTCTATGTGCTGGCTGGGCGGGACAAGCCAATCATGTCCAGTCGGAATATGTATGTCTCAAGTGACACACTCAGAGCTTATTAACTCTTATATAACGAGGCCGGTTCTGCCTCCGATCCCGTTTCTCTCTCTATCCATCACATTCATCCTTGATTCCCCAACTCCATCCACATACCCATACACAATCCCAAGTTTAAACACAGCATCAACACCAACACATAGCCCCCGATGGCTGCCCTCGTAGAGCTACAGACGGCTGTGCCATCGCATCTGCGAGGCGTCCCAGGCTCAGTCAACATCCACGTAGCCAAGTTCCCCGCAAACGCCACCGCGCCCAAGGCCACGATCGATGCCGCCCAAGTCGCATCCCAGCTGGTCGACACAATCAACCAGGCACTTGAGAGGAGCGACTTCAGCGCTCTGTCAAAGCTCTTCACCGATGACGGGTACTGGCGAGACCATCTCGCGCTCACATGGGCCTTCCGAACGGCGCAGACCCCCAGCGATGTCCTGACCTTCCTCGAAGGCGCTGCGAAATCAAAGGACGGGCTGCGGCTCAAGAAAATCACAGTCGATGCCTCCTCGCCTGTAAGGGAGCCCAAGGTGCTTCCATTGAACGCGGACGCGACTGTTTCCGGTGTCAAATTCTTCATCTCAATTGAGACTGCCGTTGGTGCCGGCGACGGCCTCGTGCAGCTAGTCGAGGAGGCGGGCCAGTGGAAGATCTTCACGCTGTACACCCGCCTGCAAGAGGTCCGTGGACACGAAGAGAACATCAACGGGCGCCGTCCAAGAGGTGTCCAGCATGGCGGGCAGCCCGGACGAAAGAACTGGGCTGAGAGGAGGCAGGAGGCGGCGGGCTTCAACGCAGGCAATGACCCGGCTGTGCTCGTAGTTGGTATGTCTTTTCCTGTATCTATCTCTTGGGTGAATATCCCAACTAACAGTGAAAACCTCTAGGCGCTGGTCAGGGCGGTTTAACTGCTGCCGCTCGACTCAAGATGATGGGCGTGGAAACGCTCGTCGTCGACAAGGAGGACCGCATCGGCGACAACTGGCGCAACCGATACCACCAGCTTGTCCTGCACGATCCAGTGTGGTACGATCACCTCCCGTACCTCAACTTCCCATCCCAATGGCCCATCTTCACGCCCAAGGACAAGCTCGCCGACTTCTTCGAGGCGTACGCGACGCTCCTCGAGCTGAACGTGTGGACCAAGACGGAGCTCGTCTACACGAAATGGGACGATGCAAAGCAGATCTGGACCGTCATCGTCAACCGGAAACGGGCAGACGGCACCAGCGAGGTCAGGACGTTCCATCCTCGCCACCTGATCCAGGCTACGGGCCACTCGGGCAAGAAGAACATGCCTGAGATGAAGGGTATCGAGAACTTCAAGGGCCATCGTCTCTGCCACTCTTCCGAATTTCCCGGTGCCCGCGCCAACGCTGCAGGCAAGAAGGCCATTGTTGTAGGCTCATGCAACTCCGCACACGACATTGCTCAGGACTTTGTGGAGAAGGGGTACGATATCACCATCGTGCAGCGATCAACTACACACGTCGTGTCATCCAAGGCCATCACAGACATTGCTCTCAAGGGGATCTACGATGAGTATGGACCCCCCGTCGATGACGCAGACGTCCTGATCCACGGCCTCCCTACTTCTGTTCTCAAGGCGCACCAGGTCAAGGTCAATGAGCTGCAGAAGGTGCATGACAAGGAGACGTTGGAGGGACTGGCCAAGGCCGGGTTCAAGGTTGACCGAGGCCCCGATGAAGCCGGCCTCTTCTTCAAGTACTTCCAGCGTGGAGGCGGTTACTACATCGATGTGGGAGCCAGTCAGCTTATCGTCGATGGTAAGATCAAGGTCAAGCAGGGCCAGGAGATTGACGAGGTGCTTCCCAATGGGCTGCGCTTTGCTGACGGCACCGAGCTCGAAGCCGATGAGATCGTCTTTGCGACTGGGTATCAGAACATGCGAACACAGACCCGCCTGATGTTTGGAGATGATGTAGCGGACCGGGTGACTGATGTGTGGGGATTCAATGCCGAGGGAGAGATGAGGACCATCTGGCAGAGGAGCGGCCATCCTGGATTCTGGTTCCACGGAGGAAACCTGGCACTCTGCCGATACTACTCCAAGCTTCTCGCTCTGCAGATCGTTGGACAAGAGGCGGGCTTGTACAAGGACGGCGAGATCTAACCAGACTAAGAAAATTGCAAGATAGATAGATCGAAATTTAAGAAATCATGTGCGATGAACTCACAACTAGATGGTGATTCACCTGTAGAACAGTAGTCTCGAATGTTGATATCGGCTTGATCCCAAAACGTCTTGCTTCAATTAAACGCGTGCTCCGAGACAGGTGCCAATACATGGGGTAGATTCTCCAAGATACCACCACACCATAATCCATCAACTCCCATATCCCCGCCCGACAGAACAGAAACAACCTAAGCTCATTGAGTGATTCCTACTGACACAGCTTTGAACCTGGAAAACTGGGTATCCCTCACGGAGAGTAAGTAATGTTCGGTACAGTCCATCGCGAGAGAAATCTTATATGACATTATAGATGAATCTGACCACCCGTTCACAGCTTCCCCGCAGTTCGGGCTTGCATCTTCGACATGGACGGACTTCTCATCAACTCGGAAGATATCATCACAGATTCCATCAACCGGGTCCTAGAAAAGTATGGGAGACCTGCCATCACCGGCTCCATTCGCGCTCAGATCATGGGTGTGCCGGACTCAACAAACAATGATATCTTTCACAACTAGGCTCGGCTACCAATTACACGCGAGAAATTCGCTCATGAATATAAAGAAGATATATATCAAAATTTTCCCAACTGCAAGCCAATGCCCGGTTCGGAGAAGCTCCTCTCGGCCCTCGGCCATGCACGCAACATTAATGGAGAGCCGATTCTCCTAGGACTTGCGTCCAGCACCAAAACAGAGAGCTTCGATTTGAAAGCTACGCAGCCCGAGACTAAACGGCTTCTCGACCATATTCACCCTGATCGTAGGGTTTTGGGTGGGGATCCTCGGCTGCGCCAGGGACGAGGGAAGCCAGCACCTGATACATACCTGCTCGCACTACAAGTTTTAAACTCAGACAGCCAGAAACCCATAATGCCCAACGAGTGTTTGGTGTTTGAGGACAGCGTAACCGGAGTCGAGGCCGGACGGAGAGCTGGAATGCGAGTGATTTGGGTGCCGCACCCGGACGTAGCAAAGGAATACGAGTCGAGGAAGGAAGATGTCTTGGCCGGGAGGTGTGGGACATCCAACCTTGGGGAAGAGTGGCAGCTAGGGGAAGTTGATGACGGGTGGGCAGAATGTATCTCGAGTCTCGAGGCTTTTGACTTCAAGAAGTATGGAATAAGTATCATATAGCAAGCGTCCAGATTCGAACCATAGCCAATTCCCCTAGTTCTCAAACAAAATAGCTATCACCACATTATATCCTACAACATAACTACATCCTCTCGGGCAAAGTTCTTGGCTTATATATTCCGCTCCATACAACTAACATATATCCATATAGCAATGTGGCCGATATAGATGGGATTAGTTACGCTGAGACAACTTTCCCGTGCCATGGCAACAACAAATTACAATACTCAGGAGTGCGCATGTGACTATTTAACAGTGTCACAAATGGACCATATTGTTGCTATGAAATGATCTCTGTTCACCTTGGAAAGCAAGATGTGTAAAGAACCAAAACAAGCAACTTTCAGACCAGAATAAAACCAAGATTGTAAATTCACAAGTGGCATTGTTCAGATTCATCCACAGTCTATCTTGATATTGTTACACAATGGGGCTCTCTTCGTCGCATTCCACACCCACCAGTAAGCTACAAAGATGCCTTCTTCTTGAGCTGCACCTGCTGATCCAGCACACTCCGAATAGTGTCTTCAGACGTGTGCCACTTGATCCCAAACTCACGCTCCGCCCGCGAGTTGTCCATCGTCATACCCTCTGGGAACGGTCCCGATAGCTTCAAGGGAAATTCCGGATAATTATCACCTACAAACTTGACAATCGTGTCCCAATCGATAGTAGGCCCGTCAATGATGGCCTCAGTCACTGTTCCTCGGGGGCCAACTGGGGCAGTCAACGCTTTCAGGTGAGCAATGGCCACATCTCGGACGTCAACAAAGGAGCTCGGAATGATGGGTTTATCCGACAGGAGGGAGTTTACAAAGAGGCCATTGACGCCCTTGGGTGTTTCGTCCACCTGCGTCAGGTCTTCCCCGAGGACGAAGCTCGGGTGGAGGGTGATTAGGTCAAAGCTCGGTGTGGTCTCGGCAATCCAATCGAGGGTGGCCCGGTGGGCTAAAATTTTGGATGCCTGATACTTGAGAGTTTCCCCGATGAAATCTTCCGGGAACTCCATGTCCATGTCGACCTCGATCGACCGGTTTGAGTTCTCTGCATATGCGTTAGCTCAAACGGTGAGAGTTGCAATAGTCAGAACAAGGTTTACCATAAACTTTCAAGCCCGGCATCGCGAATCCGCCCATGGGCATGAACGCAAACCCGGAGGATACTACCACAACCCGCTTCACATCCGGTTTGACTGCTGCTGCGTCTAGGACGGAAACTGTGCCCTTGACGGCAGGGTCGACGTATGAAGTCTTGAAGTCAGACCCTGCTCCAACCATAGGTGATGCCAGGTGGAAGATGTACTCCACACCTCCCAGTGCATTCTTGATGGCATCGGAGTTGCTAAGGTCGGTAATTACAACAAATTCCAGCTGGCGGACATACTCAGAGAATCTGGATTTCAGAAGCTGGATCTGGTCCTCGCTCCGGACGCTGAGTCGAACATGGTGCCCTGCACGGAGGGTGAAGGCGGCCACTTGCGAGCCTATGAAACCGGTAGCACCGGTGATGAAGATGCGAGAAGAGGTCATTGTGAATATGGTCAATTAATTGGTAATTGTATATTTGATTGATGAAGTCCTTCATAGAATTCTTTGCGAACCAGAATCATCTTTATATTCCAGAAGTTGTCCAACAGGTCGCAATTAATAAGAACTGTCGATTTCTAATTGATACACAATACCCGTCTTCCATCTGATTACAAACAGTGTGCGTGATTCATCCATCATACATAAGCCCCGAATGATTATGTGGTGTTTGCTTGAAGGCCGTTCTTGTCACAGCGGGCATTTGACAAATGCACTCCGGGCTGACGCTAACTCGCGATATGTGATAATATCCGCCGACGGTTATGGTATGGAGTATGTAATCAATTAACTTTGGTAGCTAGCAGCTGCCTAGAGCCGATTATTGACTAACTAGAGAGTCAAACAGGTTGTGGTGGTCCGGTTGCGGTTGATGAAACGCAAATGGAATTGCCAGGGATAGTGGCGCACATAAATCAGGACAGGTTATGCTCTGTATGGATTCACGATATTGAAGGACCAAAAGAGTCATCAGGCCTCGTTGGTCAAATAACGAGCCATTGGATGATTTCGCTGCCAAGAGGTGTCAAAAACGGAGTACGAACTCTTGGCTTGGCCAGGAGGCAATCAAAAGGCGGACGCCAGCGCTATCATACGATAGTACTACGGCAATACGGTACAGGCTGCCGCTGCCCACGCTACACATGAGATTGGTCTGGTCTGGTCTAGGAGATGGGATGGGAGAGATCAAACCGGCTGTGAGGGGGATGCTGACACAGCCCAAACGAGCAAGCCAACCAGGTCGTATGGGCCGATGGGGCGCACAATGAAGGATTCCAGACCCGCAGACAGAGGTCACTGTCTGTTCTGTTGGGTATCAGTTTTTCTCGCCATCCGCACGGGCTATCTATGGTCGAGAAGCTGGGAAGGCGGCTAGATTCGCGACTAGCCCTGCCGGACCTGTGATCCAGGGTCTGGTCCCTGACTACTGATTAAGTAGGGAGACAATTTTCTTCAGTGTCTGTTTGCCTTCCCGCCCGTGTCGTTATCTGGCCTGTACCCCCGAAGGCGAATGAAATGTGGATGGATGTGCAAGCCACCGTCTTGGCAGTCAGACGCATTACATTGTCCGAGGAAATGATCCACAGCCTGTTCTCTGCACCGTCGGAACAAAGGTTTGGGGTTTGAGTAGTCAGGGGCAAGACGACATGCAGGCAATGCACCAGGAGGCAACAAAGCAAGCCGAACAATCAGATGGGCGATCGCGAATCATCAGACCCGGTGCGGGCACGCACTGGAGGGCTGGATCTCGCTGGCGGGTGAAACAGTGTGGCCTCCCCCAGCAGTCGACACTGGCTGGGGAATTCAAGCAAATTGTTTCAAATAATGGCTGGCACTATGGCTCGTAGCGGGAGCACCCCTGTGCTTGGAGTGCCACAAAGGCAGCCAGAGGGCTGTGGCCGGGACTGTGGGAGTTTGAATCTGGGTCCAGGAGGCCTGCGATCATCATCAATGCCCCGCCGTAATATTACAAACTACAGGCACTAGCAGCATCTGTAGTACATCGGGTAGTGCGTGCTGCCATGTCGTGCCCCCTATTCCGCTGTCCCGCTGGCGGACGAGATGCTTGCCCTCGCTCGGTTGAGTATCTCCCTCGACGAGGAACGGATGGCAGATATCGAAATGCCTGGACGGGAAGAAGGTGGCATCCCAACGGGACCAAAACCCTCACCTTCCCTCGTATTGCTGCAGCGGTGGGAGCGTGGCTGGCTCCGACCGTCGCATTCGGCCTGCCTCTGCCCTATCATCCCAAGGCCTCCCGGTGCCCGCCAATGGAATGTAACCTGGTCCCGCCATTCCATCTGCAAGGTTTGGATAATCGCCAAAACCAGCCTGCCACACACCGGCGCCTGGGGGCAGCTGAAGAGGCTAAACGAACTAAAATAGCTGGGCGTGGCATCCCGGCCCAGACGTCTCCCACCTCCCACCAATGTCCAAATCCTCAAGCATTGTCTCCCCTTCCCCCAAGGACCCAGACTGTGGCAGCCCACGCTGAAAAGTGGGATGGTGTACTCCAGCCGTTTGTCTGTGCCAATACTTATCACGACGTCTTCCTCGTCCTCTTGCTCTGATCTGGTCTGACCTGATCTTCTGACGCTGCCCCAGAGAATCTCGCTGCCAGCCCTTACGCTCGTTCGCTCGCTTGCTTGCTTGCTTGCTCTCAGGCGCTGTTCAGATCATCCCTCCACCCACGCAACTGGCCAACTCGCTTCCATTCTTTTCTCTTTTCCCATCGCCATCATGAAGGGCCTCATGATGCTCCCGGCTCCCGTGCGGAGCAGCAAGGCAATGATGCTGGCGTCATTCTGCATCGCGCTGATCCTCCTGCACATGTTCTTCCGACCCTCGTGGGACGGCAGCTTCAACAGCCCTCCTCCTCCTCCCGACAACCTCCCCGATCACCTCGTCACCGCACCAGGCCCGGGTCCTGGACCGATCAAGGGCCCGTCAAACCCGTCGCACAACACCACACACGACCAGGACGAGCTCATCCTGCCTCCCACTCCCTCGCACCCGCCCGTGCCGCCCACGCCCGTGTCGCGCATTCCCAAGAAGATCTGGTACAAGAAGGGCAAACGCGAGCGCACCCTCGAGATGCTCGACTGGGAGGCCGGCTGCCTCCACCGCAACCCCGGGTACACGAGCCAGGTCATGGACGACGAGCAGAGCGACGAGTTTGTCCGCACCACGTACGCCGACCACAAGGAGCTGCTCGACATCTACCTGAGCCTCACCGTCCCCATCCTCAAGGCCGACATCTTCCGCTACCTCGTCCTCTACCACGAGGGCGGGATCTGGTTCGACCTCGACGTCTCGTGCGGCACCGTCCCCATCGACGACTGGATCCCCAAGGAATACAAGGAGAACACGGGACTCGTAGTCGGGTGGGAGTTCGACTCGCCCTACGGCGCCAACGCCATGCGCCAGATCAACTCGTGGACCATCCTCGCCGAGCCCAAGTCCCCCCACCTGTGGCAGGTCGTCGAGGACATCATCCAGCGCGCGCACGAGATCATGGAGCAGAACAACGTGACCGCCTCGGGCATCAGGATGGACATGGTCGACGACGTGGTGCTCTTCACGGGCCCCATCCGCTTCACCGGCAGCCTGTGGAAGAGCTTGGAGCACAACTACAACCACAAGGTCGACGTGCTCAAGTACGCCAACCTGACGCAGCCCGCGCTCATCGAGGACACCGTCCTGCTCCCCGGCTTCTCGCTCGCCGCGTCGATGAACCGATACCCCGAGGGCACCGTCGTGGGCCCCTCGCTGGTGATCCACCACTACGCTGGATCGTGGAAGAACGCCGAGGGCGGAGAGTCCGTCTAGGCGAGGTGATGATTATCTGAAATGAAATAGACCAAATATCAAGTACTATACACAGGGCCGGACAATAGGATAGGCGTTTCGGTGTCGATTAATTTTCTTACAGTTTATGTATGAGCACTTAGCAGAAATTGAATTCACTGTAGATATTTTATTGTCATCACAATCACATGCACTTGCCACCTGTAATGTGTCGCTCCTTCCGCAGGAATCTCACGAGGCGGGTTCGTTGGTACCGGGTAGCTTCGTTTTTTGGTGCTTCAAAAGCCATTCGGATCGTCGAGAACAGTACAAAACCAGTAACCGTCCATGACGAATTGACAATGCTACTATTTTAGGTACCCGAAGTGGAAGAGGCTTGTACCAGCGCGTTAGCCTTGCCTTGACTGGACACTTGGGAGGTCTACGAAGGCTTAACCTGACAATGCTACAAAATCATACCCTCCTTCCTCATCCACACACGGAATAACCAGATGCAACCCCCGCTCTCTCCTTGCCTACTTCGCCTACTTTTTCTACAGGATAATACAAATACAACATCTAGAGAGATGCCCCTTTCCTTATCTCAGCCATACCCAGCGTTAAATCACAGCAATCAGTCAATCATCGTCATGATTGAAGAATTTGGCTACTTCAGATAATGAGTCTAGGGTAGGCATCTACTCGGCCGGACCTGCCAATTAGGGAAAGCCGCTGCCAACCGCGTCCACTTCGCTCGTATGTTGTTCTCCGATAATCGCCTGCCATTCACAACAATTACATAATCCTCATCCTCGCCAAACACTCCCGACAATTCAAGAAACGCTGCCACGACGTTCGGTTTTCGTCGGCTTGACCTGCCGACTATGGAGAACGCGCGAATTACGATGCCAAAGCAATCCTCAATTGTCGTGTGAATCCTTGACTGAAGCATCGCTTGCCGCTCCCGAATTTCAGCCCTGCTGCAAACTTACCTCCGAACTCGGAATCATCCCCTCGTTCTGCCATGCCCAGCTTCTCAACACCAGCTCCAGTGGATATGCCTGGGTGAATATAGATCAGTGGCCAGCGCAATTGTTGCTGCTCCACTGAGACCTCCCCTCTGCATTTCTATCCATCCTCTCGACGGACCGCCGCAGCCATGACCTTCACCGTCCTCTCCGACGACAACGTCAAGGAGATCTTCCAAGGTCTCACCCTCGACAATGTCCACAGCCTCGCCGATGCCCTCGAACGAGCCCTCCTCGACTACTCGTGCGCCAACGAGCAGCAATACCAACCTGCCCGCAGCGTCGTCTCCCGCCCCTCCACCGGCCAGGTCAGCCTCTTCATGCCAGCCACGACCCCCGAGTTCCTCGGCGTCAAGATCGTCGGCATCGCCCCCTCCAAGTCCCCCTCGACAGCCCCCGCCGACGACGGCAAGCCTCCTCTACCCGCCCTCCAGAGCGCCCTGACCATCTGCGACGAGCTCGGCCGCGCCATCGGCATCCTCAACGCCGCCGAACTGACCGCCTTCCGCACATCCCTCGGCTCCATGCTGCTGTACCGCTGGCGCAAGCAGACGGAGAACATCCTCGTCTTCGGCGCCGGCGCGCAGGCTGTCTGGCATGTGCGCCTGGCCATCCTGCTCAAGGGCAAGGACATCCGCAACATCACCGTCGTGAACCGATCGAGCGACCGAATCTACAAGCTGATTGAGAGCCTGAAGGCGACGGGCTCGCTCCCCGACCACATCACCGTCACGGCCGTCGAGACCAAGGACGCGCAGGGGGACGCGCTGGAGGAGCTCGTCACGGCGGCGGACGCCATCTTCTGCACGACGCCCAGCACGAAGCCGCTGTGGCCGGCGTCGTACCTCACGTCGGAGAAGGCCCGCCAGAAGACGAGGTTCATCTCGGCCATTGGCTCGTATCGTCTCGACATGGCGGAGATTGACCCCGAGCTGCTCAAGGCCGTGGTCGACCCCGTGGGACCCTTCGCCTCGCAGGTCCTGAATGGCCAGATCACTGTGGACAGCCGGGAGGGATGCACCGAGGAGGCTGGCGAGCTCGTATCCGCTGGGATCCAGCACGACCAGATGCTCGAGGCCGGCATGGTCCGTGATCAGAAGAACAAGGGGTCGTCGCCCGAGCTGGACCGGTGGCTGGAGTCTGGGTTCGTCATCTACAAGAGCGTGGGGATCGGCATTATGGACATTGCCATTGGCAAGGCCTTGATGGACCTGGCCAAGGCTAAGAACATTGGTTTCTATGCGCCCAGCTTCTGATATACAGTCGCGAGAAGGAATCTTGCTTTAACGTAGTATATGAGGAACCATGAAAATGAAGACGACGTCAAATTGAGAGCTCGTATAGCTCTTGCCAAGCTCATCCCCACTCAATTGACAACCAGACCGCCTCGGCTAGTTTCTAGGCGAATTCTGCATGTCCCAACGTATTCATTGAGTAATTTTTGTTTGGCAAGATTTGCGAATCTGGGCAATCTAAATTTGGCCCATGAAGCAGGGTACGATCCCGCCTCGTTTCAGCAGAGTCGCAGCGAACCCGCGGGTGATGTCACAGGCGCTTGACGGGACTTGAACCACTAATAAGCCCTGTAAGTTTGGGCGCCGTTAATGAGCAATTAGTGGACAGCAGGGACCCCAGACCCTGAGCGTTGGAAATTAGCGCCTGGCTCCAGGGGATTAGGCGGATACATCATCTCAAAATGCCAGCAATCTCAGATTTACGGGCTTTTGCACATGGGCATTACGATCTTGGAGCTTTTTTGCCTGCGGTCACTTATTAGGCGGATGTAAATATTATGACTGATATTGGAGGCGACACTGCAGAGAAACCAGTACTATGTTAACGCTAGCATGCCCTCTGGCAACACGTTGGTGGAAACCTGATGAAGCCATTCTCACACCTGGGGACAACGTTCCGGTACATGAGACTTTTGGAAAAGACGGGAGAGGCACGTAGAGCGCCTCATTGTTGATAGGAATTTGAAAATATGAATCTATTTGGTGGAACTCTGGAATGTCTCAATTCAAGGACAAAAGTGGCATCTGAGACATCAATTGATCGGATTTATCGGTAGAAGTTCAAGACAGCAGAATGAACTCAATTATTACAACCAAGATTTGGGTTCACTCTCGACTGACAGACAGTATTCTGCGACTTGATTCAACACTCATACTACCTTAGGCTAAAACATTGTATTATAAAGCCACCAGCATTGAATTCCACACGCCTAGGGATGTGTTTCAATTTGTTTCCCTGCGATGCTGCACTTCTGTGTAACTCCATCCGAGACATCAACGTGAGGCATACCAAGGAGCATCTTCCGAGACCCCATGCTCATACACGTTGTCGACCAACGGGTTAGGGAACACGGGGGAGATGGCAGCCCTCACGCACAGCTTCATGATCTCCTCCCAGTCCGGCAGCGCCGGCGTCGGAAACTCGGGCAGATTCAGCCCGTTCCCGCAACTGCACAGCGACTGCTCCATGGACTCGGTCGAGAGCGGGATGCAGTCGGCGCGAATATACTCGCAGTCGGCCCTGTGCTCCCAGTTGCGGCACCGCTCAACCCACGCGGGGAGCGTCTCCTTCCAGAGGATCATCTCCCCCTCGCCCACGTCGGGCTTCACCACCCCGTAGCCTAGCAGCAGGCTTAGGAAGTTGCCGTGCTTCTCGGCGATGGCCGCGGTGACGGGGAGGACGATGGCGTCGAGCACGACGGCCCGGCTGCTGAGGTCGAGGCGTAGCTTGGCCGGGAAGATGATGAGCTGGGCGCTGCCGTCCAGGCCGATGGCGAATGCGTTGGGCTTCCACTCGTCGGTGTTGGCGAACTGGGCGATGATCTCGTAGATGGATGTCTTGAGACAGTATCTGATCGCTTGGTTTGGGTGGCAGTCTGGGCTGGGATGACCCTGCGCCTGGAGGTCCATTGATAGTTTCCGCTCGGGATCAGAGAAGTGCTCGGCGAGATGCGGCCGGAGCCATGTCATCTCTAGCGGCCGAGAGGTGATTATCTCGGGGAGGCGGTCGAGTTGTAGATATGTGAGGTTCCAGAGAGTATGGTGCGAGTTGTTCCACATGTTTGGGAACGGCGAGCCACCCGCTCCAAGCCAGTTCGGTCCGGTGGACAGCTCATCAGCGATTTCAATGTAGTTCCCCCTTGGAGCTACGCGGAATTTGAAGCCAAACCTGTGTATTGGGAGTGGGAAGTTGGCGGCGAGGGGATCGCACTTGGCGACCTCGACGCGGACGGTCCACGGCGAGATGTACGTGTTCACCACTTCTACATTGGCGAGGAGCCTGGACATGATCTCAGGGCTCTTGAGGTACAGGCGGCGCGTGAGGCCGAGGATGGCGGTGTTGTGAGGAGTGGCATGAGCCCAGGCTTCGAGTGTCTGCGCGGAAACGTTCTCGGTGGGCGGCGGCGTCGCGACATCACCGGCAGCAAAACCGCCGAAATTCATGTGCGAATTCTGGTTCGGCATGTTCTTTGTGACGAGTACGTGATCCGAGTCGTGAAGTCGAGCAGTGAAGACGGCCAATTCCGAGCCCAGCTGCGGGACAAAGTGCATGGTATCTGGGCAGCTCTTGATGCACAAGGCCACCTCGGTATTTTCGGGCTCTGCGATGAGAAGCCACGACGGAACCAGAAACGAGACAATCAGGTCACAATGCCCGGCCCAGGCGGCCTTATCGTCGGAGACCTGAATCTGGAAGTCGTCGGTCCATTGCCTGCCGCTGACGGACAGAGTTCCGAAGCCGGTCTGGAGGGCCGCAAAGGCATTCGTCCCGGCCTCGGGGGACTTGACTTGACACTCGAGGAACGGAATGGCGATATTTGTATTTGTGTTGTTTCCTTGCATGAACGGCAGGAGGCTGATTCTTGAGACAATCATCGTGATAGAAACAACAGGCGGCAGACCAGTCCAGGACAGTATGTTATCTGATGATGGAGAACACATCGACTGCGACAGAGGTGAATCCGCCAGCTTTTCAACCGTCAACACGCCCCGAAGATGCAATTGCAGAATGAAGTCTTCAAGATATAAGTCAGAAAGGGGCACCACAAGATCCCGCCTCATCTCAACAAGCAGCCGGTTGACGGCATTCTCTACGCCAACGGCCAGTCTCCCCTTGACCAAGCCGATGAAGGATGCAAGACTTCCGCGGTGGCACAGAGACGTGGGAGCGGTATCGCTCGCTATCTCAGCCAGACTCATCTTCTGGAGCATGGGCACAGACCTCTCGTGCTTGAACATCTCGCGGTTCATGCCCATCAGGATGCGGAAAATGCTTTCGTCCGACATGCGCAGCGGCTCGAGCAGCGCCGACTGCATGCACCCGTTGCTCAGTGCTCGCTTCCATGTGATGGACATGTGTCTTTGATGCACATAATCCGACATCCCCCCCATCTGTTTCTGGTAATCTACCAGAGCCTCGTGGCCTGCAGATACGGTGGAGGTGTTCGAGGCGTATTCACATGGTGCGAGACCTGCGAGAAGGCCAACTGTGAGCAAGTCGCCCGAGAACAAGCCCCTAGTCATCTGTTGAAGCGGTCGCTCGCGCCCTTCCAATATCTCCATGTAGAGACAAGCGGAAGGCTCAGAAGTCAGGAGGGGCGAGACGGCAGGAAGGAGATTTGGGCCTTCAACATGATCCAACAGGTTGGACGTATCGATGACGCTGAAGGTCGAAGGAGCCGTGCTATCGGGGCCCCAGTCGTCACCATCCAAAATCAACGGCTCGAAGGTGAACTTGTCCCGATACAGATTGGCAGTTCTTTCGTCTGGATGCTGGCGAACATACTGCAAGGTGTGACAGAGAGTCAGGGCGTCGCCGGAGAAGAAGCGCAGGATCAGCCCCTCGCGCACGCATTTTCGGAAAGAGAACGACCAGTTGCAGAATTCAGCCTTGGCTGTTTCCAAAGCTCGATGCGATCTTGGCCTATTGAGCGGTGTCGGGCCAGTGGTGGCGACGTAGGCGAGGGCGATGTGATATCCATCGAGAGGATCAGTGCGGTAATGCAGCTGTGTTGTCGAGCCGGCGACGGCAAACATGGGGTTGAACCGCACATCCACGTCGGGATTGCGATACGCCTTGTGCCTCTTCGGGAGGTCCTCCCAGAACTCGCTCTTTAGGGCTTTCAGCTCGGTGGCATAGCCTATGCCGCCTGGGTAGATAGATCGGAGATTGCCCGTGCATTCTCCTCTGGTGGACCTGATGCCGATCGACTTCTGAAGCCAGTAGTGGTAATGTGATTCGAATGTACTCAACGAGTTGCCTGATCTAGGTAGAGCATACTGCTGCCACAGTTCTCTGACTTGGGCGAGCGAACGGCGGTCAGTGAAGCGGATGACTCTGCCATAGGGGCCGCGATGCCAGTCCTGCAGGGAGCTTGAGAGCCTGCAGAGTCTTCGTGCATGGTTCCGCAACGAAGACAAGTCGTTGTCGTTTATGTAAAGGTGGTAGTAGAGTCTCCAGTGACGCGTGTTCCTCGCTCCCTGAGCGTCGTCAAGCAAGAGCGTGAGCAGCATGATGTTTCGTGCTATCGATTAGTCGCCGTCAGCACTCATTCATAAACCTAGGCTGGCACCTAGTTATAATAAGGTCAAGAGATCAGAAACACAGAAGCACTTACCTAGAACGGCCTTTTCGCGATCGCAGCAGGTGATGTCCATAGGGCGACCTGGAGAGTATGCAATGAGCTTCTGTTCGCCGCAACGAGAAGGATTCAGTTCAACATACCATCTACATTGCAGGTGAATAGGATGTGCCTGACATCTCCGCAACCGAGGAGCAGAATGTCCGTCTTGGAATCATAACAAGGCGGCTGACCACGGGTCAAGGATATGGCTGGTGTGTTGCCAACTGGGTAGAACCACACCAGCAAGTCCATCCATTGGGAGGTCAACATTGCATTGACCGTGAAGCGAAGGACGAATGGTAGGTAAATTACAAAGGTAGAATTAAGAAAGTCTCGAGTGAGAACGGTGGCAGAGAGAAGATGGACAAGGATATGAGCTGGGTCCCATGAGAAACTTGGTCGTGCGCGTGGAGTATGGGATGGAAGGAAGGGCGGATGGGAGGAGGTGAAGGAGCACCACTTCAATTAATCTTTACTGAAAACTCTCAGCGTCCAACCAAGGAGTGAAACCTCGCTTCATGATACACTGTAAATGTTTGTTTCTGTTACAGTTTCCAGGACTGACAAGCTGCCGTCAGGTCATGACAGTAACAGATCATTTGAGATACTGGAAGATGGAGTTTTGTAACGACAACACAAGAGATGGAATGACAAAGGGATGCTATGACAGTATTACCGACAGGATATGGGAGGATTCACTGATTTTGCGGCATCTTGGCATTCTCCATCGTCAGGTGACGGCGCTTCGACCGTGAATCAGAATGTGACTGAGGCAAACAGCTATGCGGGGTTTGTTGATCCGGTTAACAGTTTTGACGCACGGTTTCAGGATCGTTTGTTTCGTTATTTGTGAAAGCTATTCGGCGTCTCGTGCAATAGAGATTGTTGAGTGGCGGTATTGTAACGGATTGCGTAGTTTGGGCCGTGAATGCAAGGGTGCTCCGGTTGAATTTCGTGGAAGAGGGCATGACATCTGGTTTAACGTGCATCCTAGCAAATGACTACAGCCCCTACCTAACTTTCCACTCTGTAGCCCGTTTCCTTAAGCCTACGTGATGTTTCCCTTCCTCACCATGCGGCCCTGAAACATCACGGCAACAAAGCAGCAGTGTAAGGTTTTGGACATGAAGCACCTGGCTGCAAGCCTGAATCTCATATAGAACAGGGTGGGAACGTACGAATCTCGGACAAATAGGATTACTTCGAGTTTCTTCAAGAAACTGCGCGTGGAACATGCCGCTATACCTGAAGTTGCTGGCGCTGAATCTTATGTACGGCCCGGCGTAAGCAAAGGCTGAACTTTGATGTATTGGTAGTGTCATGAGGCTGGGAACAACGCTAATATTTAAATTTCTTGGTGTTCGGATACTCCGCCCTCATTTTAAGTAGCCGCCGCATAACCTGAATAACTCTCTTGCTCTTTATACTGCTACTATGCTAGAGGCTTGAGAGAGTTTACAGGAGAACCAATGCTGTTGTCACTTGTTGCCATCTGCCAGCCCTTTTACTCGGTTTATCGGCAAACTGTAAGTCAGTAATGTATGGAGAAAAACTCTGAAAATCTAATTCTGGATCATCTGGTCGGTATAACGGTGCTTTTCAGATCCTTGCCCTACAACATTTGGGGCCTTGGCGCATGGACGAGCAATCGTTACTGGTGTGCTTTTTCCTAGAAAAGGTGAACAACCCGGCTGTAGAGATTAGAAATCAAGATCATCATGTGGATTTGACAACACATGCAACGCCTATTCTCAGCCATCGTCCGTTTCTCACCCTTGGCCATCCCCGAAAGCATCTTCCTAATGTGGTTATTTGAGTGATTCGACTCCACGCATGAAGCAATCATGCCCATGCGCTCCGGCGAATGAGAAACTGATCAAAAGAGGATACTCTAACTTGAAATGACTAGCTTCGTTGTGTATTTCTCGATTTGTTACAATTGCGCTTCATGAAAAACAGGGGTGTAAGCAAGGCTGTTGTGCGCGCCTTGAAAATGAAGAGGTCATAAAATTGTATAAGAAGCGGTACTCATCCAAATATCTCATCACTGTTACCGAATACACTTGCTTACAAAGGTCTATCTAGTACTTTGACTCAGTTTATATTACAAACACAATAATGGCGACCAAGATACTCATTACAGGAACCTCTGGCTTGGTCGGCTTTCGAATCCTTGTCTCAGCTCTCCAGGATGGCCATTCAGTGGTCGCTACCGTACGCTCTGAAGAAAAGGGGAGTTTGATCAAAAATAATCCGGCTATCCAGAAACTGAGCGTGGGTGATCGACTCATCATAGTTGTTATTCCTGACATGGCCATCGATGGCGCCTTCGACTCCGTCCTGGCAGGGGTCTCTCATATCATCCATACGGGCTCACCTGTCCCATTCCCTGAGTATGATCCCTGGTCTCAAGTTTACGAACCGACAATATCAATATCCTCATCTTTGCTGTCTTCAGCACTGAAGACGCCTACTGTTCGACGGGTGGTCATTACATCTTCGATTGTTACCAACCTCGGCCTCAACCCATCCCCAACCGTCGCCGTTTCATCCTCAACCCGCATTCCCCCCCCAGACCCTGCTCCTACGTCGTTTGCGAACCCCATGGAGGCATACATCTTGGCTAAGATAGCTGAGATACACAACACGGAGGAATTTATTAAGACACAGAAACCGCATTTTAGTCTTTCTTATATCATGCCTGGACACGTCTTCGGCAGGAACGAGCTGGTTACAACCGCGGATATGATGTTCGGACAGAACAGCTCCAACAACTTCCTGATGCCAGGAATGGTTGGCGGGCAGCTTCCCTTCCCCATCCACGGCGCATTTGTCCACATCAATGACTTGGCTGACATACATTTGCGTGTGGCGATGATGCATTCCAGCTCTCCACGAGATTTTGGCATTGCGCGCACCGTGGACTACTCGACAATATTTGATCACGTGGAAAAGGCTTTCCCGGAGGCTGTAGCGGCGGGAGTTTTCAAGAGAGGTGTAGTGCCGGTCCTACCTGTGAAATATTCCTCAACCGAGATGGAAGAGCTGCTGAGCAGGGAGTTGAAGAGCTTCGAGGAGGCAGTGGTTGACGTCGCTGGCCAGTATTTGGAGAATTTAGGTCGGAACAAGGCTTGATATGTATAATTGTGCTCTCTACGGGCAAGATTTCCATTTAGGACCAAAGACGTCCTGTTCTAATTACAAAAATCGAAATTATCGTCTGAGAGAAGAATAGTCTTGCCAAGTTAAAGAATTGATGTGCCTTTGAGAAAAGTACTTGATGCAAGAACCGCGTTTATGTCCTCCGCTGTCATTATCTTTTTAAACTATACTGCCTGGATTGCGTACGCTTCTCTAAAGTCGGGAAAACCACGTCTGATTTTTTAACCGTATGCTATGTAGAAAAATTGTTGTAGCTGTTAGATTCAGGCCTTGCAGCAGGATAATCGGTTCATCACCTTATCATCGGGATACTTGAGCCGAGCCGATGACCGGCAATCTCAAAGCCGATGGTTTGGGGTGCTGGACATCAGCTTACATAACCACTATCTAACCGCTAACCGATAAGAATTACAGGCCAGGTTTAGGCTTAGATCACCTGATTAGAGGGCCTCCACAGTGCTGCTTCCCCTAACATAACCCCCTGAACGTTCTCTCACGGCCTGTCCGTTGATCGCCGACTGTCGGTTCCTTCATCCGACTTCATCCTGCACATCACCGACGACAGCAACAGAGCGAACATGGCCGATATGTCCTCGCCAGCAACACCGGACAGGAGTGGAGGGGAGCCGCCACGGAAGAGGAAGAAACGTTCCTACGTTGCGTAAGTTCGAGGCCCCAAGACATGCAGAATAATGTCGCCATCAAGCATCCCGTTGTACTCACGACGGACTCGTCCAGCTGCCGTCGTTGCCACACACTCAAGGTGAAATGCTCTGGCGGCGTTCCGTGTCAAAGATGCAAGAACGCCAAGAAAGACTCCCTGTGCGAATATCCTCAGCGAGAAAGAAGAGTGACTGTCTCCCAAAGGTACGTAGTATGACCTCGCATCTTGACGCCCGTGGTGTTAACCTCTGGAACCAGCTACCTGGACCAGCTGCAGAACGGCAACAGACGGACGAGTAATGTGGAAGCTGGGCCTGAAAGCCGCGAGGCCAGCCCAAGTCGGCCCTCGATGGCTCAAGATTCCCGCGCAACTAGCCAGGGACCTGCAGTGGACTCCGAGATCAGCAACCCCTACCTTGAGCCACGAAGTCTGTTTCAGCTGGACCAAGCCTTGCGACAGCAATTCGTTGGTGAATCCACGTGCCTTGCTTTTGGAGACCGCATTCTGCAATGTCTCAATCCCCATTCAACACCACCATCCATGACATCAGAGCATCAGTATGTGCGTGATCCTGCCTTTGCTCGCCAAACGAGTGGCCTCGCTGGATGTAAGCTTCCTGAGCGCATTCGTGGGATGCTCCTAATACGAGTGGCCCTGCGTTTCATTGGACAGGACTACCATTTCTTCATGCATGGTGACTTCCTTCAGCAGCTTGAGAAAGCGTACGCATCCAAAGACAGCCCCAATTTCGATGCCGTCTGGGCTTGCAAGTTGTTTGTTGTGCTGGCCCTCGGCGAGCTTTACTCAACCTCAATACCAACAGCAAGCCATGGCCGTGGACCGGCTGTTCCCGGCACTGATTATTTTCTCACGGCGGTGAGACTGCTCCAAGACTTGTTTGAAGAGCCGACCATAGCCCAAGTAGAGGTTATGCTGTTGTTTGTAAGCTGGCCCAACATGTTCCATATGCTTTCCTTTGTTGCCAAGTGGGAGAGGTCTCGAAGTAGAGATTATAGGTTGAATGATTTACGAGCTGACGTTGAACTTGTAGTGCTTCTACTCCAATGCGTTAGGCAGAGTGAAATCCGCTCACATGTATAGCGGAATAGCAATGCGGACGAGTACAACTCTTGGTCTACATCGCTGTCTACCTGAGGGTACTGTCTTATCACCTGTTGAGAGGGAGCATAGGATTCGCCTTTGGTGGACTGTTTATATCTTTGATAGGTCGACAAGTTCGCGACTGGGCCAGCCAGTGACGATCCAAGATCCCGACATTGATGTGCAGCTGCCTTCGTTTGACGGCCTCCCGAAGGAGGTGCAGGAAAGATTGGGATCGCCTGCGCACCTGGCTGCCCATATAGAGCTATCTCGTATCACCGGGTCCATCATGCAAGATATTTATGGTCCATCTTCAAGGTCCAACCCTGGAAGATTTGTGCAGAATGTGCGCTCAATCTTGAAGAAGCTCAAGAAATGGGATGCGCATGCACCGCCCAGCCTTCAATTGGGCCAAGGAGCAATCCCCCGATCAGTTGCCTCCCTGCAGCTGCATTTCAACCAATGTATCATTTTGACGACAAGACCGATCCTTCTTTACGTGCTGAAAGTCAAGAAGCCATTTGCGAATTTACCGGGAGCTGCAACAGCTCCTATTTCCGACACCGCTAGAACATTATCTGATGCCTGCATATCTGCTGCCAGAACATCAAACAGCATTATATACCAATTATTCATTGATAATGCTTTGGCTACATACGGATATTTTGATACACACCATCTCTTTTCGTCAACACTCGTTCTCATTATCTCGGCCATCATCTCCCCCAATTCAAGTGACTCTGATGCAGTTCAGGCTGCATTTCAGCTACTGAAAGGGATGAGAGATAGCGGGAATGCAACAGCCGCACAGTACTTCTCGCGACTCGTACATATGCAATGGAATGTGAGCCGGCTTTTTGCCAGAGCAACGGCTGTGGAGGAGGCTGCCGCATCAAACAGTGCCTTAGCCCATACCACTCCCATGAACTATATATCTCCCAATCCACCTCAGTCAGGCATTTCCGACTTTGAGGCCTACGACTGGAATAATTTCCTTCCTCCCAACTCAGCGGATGGCAACTACGAAGATGGAGGGATCGGCCATACTGCGGTTGATCCGTTGGACAACCCACTACTCCAGGCATTTCTGGATACCACAGATGCAAGCTGGGACGAGAACTTGGGGCTAACAACAGAAGAACTTGGAAGCTATGTTGTATAAAAATACTTTTGTCTTTTATTTTTTGGAATTTCCTAGCACTTCATTTAACTTGAACACTTGGTCAAGATCTGCACCGTAGCCAACAAAACAATTGAAATTTAGAATAGCACATATCGAAGCTGCATGTCTATTGCCTTGAAACTTCATTAAATGCCTCCGCGATGTATTTCACATTGCCCTCATTCACACCGCTTAGACTTATACGCCCATTGTTCATCAAATAAATGTGGTGGACTTCCCTCAACCTCAAAACCTGATTCTCGCTCAGGCCGGTAAAAGTAAACATTCCAATCTGTGACTCCAGGCGGCTCCAGTCTCCTGAATTCGGATCTTCCTCTATGGCTTGCCTGAGGAGAGACCTCATCTTCGTGATTCGACTGGACATCACTCGCAGATCATTCTCCCACATAGCCCTCAACTTGGCGTCTGATAGTACGGTCTGTACGATCCGGGCCCCGAAGAGAGGAGGATTGGAGATCTCGGCACGAACTAGGCGGAGCAGCTCGCTTTTAGCACCATCAGCTTGGGTCTGTCTTGGTAGAATGAGGTGGAAAGCGCCAACGCGCTCGCCATAAAGGCCAAAGTTCTTGGCAAACGATTGAGCGATGCACATGCCAGGAGGAGCAGAAGAGGGGTTTTCTTCCGCGCTACATTCACCGAACAGAGTCTGCTGAAAGTGGCGAACTGCCCAGCCATCCGCCTCCACATCTCCGGTTGCAAAGCCTTGGTATGCCGAGTCGAAGAAGGCGAACAGCTTCTTTTGCTTGAACAACCTTGCAAGAGATTGCCATTGCTCTCGTGATGGGTCAGCTCCCGTTGGATTATGAGAGCATGCGTGCAGAATCACAACGTCATTCTCTTCGGCCTCCGCCTCGAGAGTGGACATCATGCCGTCAAAGTCGAGGGTGTGGTTGGAGAAGTCGTAATAAGGGTATTTCCGTTGCGTGACATTCGGCGCGCCCACCGTCCAGACAAGATGATGGTTGCTCCAAGTGGGATCAGAGATGAATACGTTCTTGGGCTGGAGCTTTTGGCCAAGGAAAGCAGCCCCTACATGGTTGGCTCCTGTGCCTGATATTGTCTGTAAAGAGACAGCATTGGCAGTGGCTGCGGCTTCCTTTCCGAGAATCAGATCCTTTGCCGCATCGAGGAATGAGTCTAATCCTTGTATAGGAAGATATTCGTGATCTAGATCGGTTGTTTCATGTAGAATCCTTTTCGCCTACGAAAGTGGTGGATTAGATCATGCTTGATGGTTGTAGTAGAAACCAGGGAGCCAAGCCTACCTCTCTCACACTTGATAGAACCCACGGTTTGGAGTCTCCATCCCTGTAGACTCCTGCACTAAGGCTGACCTTATTGGGATGATTATCTGCCTTGAAATCCGCGGTCAAAGCGAAGGCCTCGTCACGAGGTTGTTGGGGAATATCTCCAAGTGTGATGGGCATGTTGAATAATCTGATTGCCCTAGAGCCTCTTATTTGACATTTTCTCGACACAATAAGATTGGCGTTTAATGGATTTACACCTGAAATACCAGCGGTAGGGGGAGGTAGATCAACCGGTAGGGACTGGATCGGCAAGCTGAGATATCAGTTTGGTCGGATTACAGAGCCGATGCCGATATCATCGGCTTTCCTTCAGTACTCGATAAACTTGCGTCATCGGTAACATTGACCCGACGTACTTGAATTTGGTGTACTCAGATCGGAATCAAACATAGATCGACACAGGAATATCTCATTCAAGGCATATTGATAGTTCACAATTGAGCACTGAATATTCTACGCTATTGCACGTTCTTTTCCAATGATGCCAAGACAAGTCTCTTGTACACAGCAACAGATTCAATCAGATCCGGAATTGCCACTTGCTCATTTACTCCGTGAGCGTGTAAAATAGACCCGGGTCCGTATAGGTAGCGTTTGTGGTTTCCCTTTAGACGTGGAATGTCGGTGCCAAATGAAACCGGCATCGAATCCAATCCTAGAAACAGTTAGAATGTAATATAATGAAAATCGAAACGGAATATTACCTTCGATCTCATAGTCTAGGTACGTCTCAGAGTACCCGAATGACTTCTTCAGCGTGACATCGGGGTACTTTTTGGCTACCTCGGCGACCTTTTTCTCAATCTCTTCGAGGTTTGCGGCAACGCGGATGCCACATAGAGCATAAGCGTCTGCGGCAAGAACATTGTAGGCTACACCGCCCTCAATCTTACCAAGATTGAAGGTTGTAGGGCCCAGCAGCTCCGATGCTGGGAGGTCCAAAGATTTGAGCTCGTCGAGTAATGTCACCAGGGTAGTGGCCGCATTCTTACCCTTCTCAGGATATCCGGAGTGACTGGCGAAACCTTTTGCAAAGAGCTCGAACACGAAATGCCCCTTGTGACCGACTGCCAGTTTCCCTTCAGTAGGTTCTCCGAACATAATCGCTTCCCAACTCAATTTCATGTCATTTGCAGCAAGCATGCCAGGACCACCCTTCTCTTCGCCCACAACGAATAGAAGAGAGATATCACCGTCTTTGATGGCCCGCTCCGCACGTAACTCCTCGGCAGCTATGATTTGAGCGGCCAATGGGCCCTTGTCGTCACATGCTCCGCGCCCGTAGATGATATCGCCCTCGATTTTGAAATCAATATGGGGCGGGACGGTGTCCATGTGGGAAGTCATGCAGGTTCGAGCCTTGCGGTCGGCACCCAGATAGGCATAAACATTGCAGCGGTCGGAATCGGGTGCAATGGGAATGAGCTCAACAGTGTATCCGAGATTTTCTAGATATTTTGAAAGGAAAATGCCAATCTTTTGCTCTTCCTCACTGACCGATGGGATCTCCATCAACTGCTGGAGCAGCTGGACAACTGGGGTGTTTGCCATGTTTGGTCTTATGCTTACTTGAAGTACTGGATCTAAAACACCCGAAAGAAAAAGTGTTATTGAAACGAGTTAAGAGGAACGATTAATGCTACTCTTACATCTGATGTTTAGCTGGAGGTTATCGGACTTGATGCCGTTCTGCAACATCGGCTAGCACCTACCGAGTTCATGAACGCTAAACATACCGAACCGTTATCGCTTTCAGTCGGGACTCAAAATGGAAGAGTGCCAGAGCAACCGATCTAAACTAAAATCAGAGAAACTGGGGTAACACCGGGATATACCGGACATAAGATGCAGGTTAGATAGCTATTGAGGCCAGTCTTGATCTAAGGTAGGTTGGGACATGGGTACTGAGCTCTTCAATCCATGTCTTACACATCTTGATACTAGGCGAAAAGCAACTGTTGTAATTTAAGTATGCGAGAGTAAGTTTTTCCTGGATTGCACAGCGAAGATCTCAGGCTACAATTTGGAAATGCTTTGAAAGTGCTCCCGTAGGTTCTCAATTCATGGTTTCCCCGTGTTTATACAAGATGAAGGCGGAATTTCAAATGACTCAAACTTCAATATGTCAAATATGTAACGGCTTGTATTATATTGGGATCGACCCCAGACTATCTAGTATAACTTGGAATTGTTGAAGAGAAGATCTTGATCTTCGTCTGCTCCCCAGAGTATTTTTTCCAGCCCAAATTATTGTCCTTGAGATTAGAATCCCCTAAATGGAATACCTGAAGTGTGGACAGTAGTCACCCAAGTCAGGATTTGGCGCAATAGGAGTGCCTGCCTGCTCTGCAGCCAGAAGTCTCGCAGCTCGCCTGCGGTTGACAACAGTGAAGCTGACCATAAGCACAATGACAATCAGACCGGCGAACGCAGCCAAGCCCATGGCAATCGACAGTCCAAGAATGTATCGGGGGGCTGTGGGCGTGGTAAAAATCTGTCCAACGGCGACACCGGCTGTGTTTCCCAGGCATAGCATAAATCCGACCATCGTGGCTCGCTTGTAGTGCTTTGCGGCGTTGTCCTGCAGCCACATTGTAGAGAGACCCGTCGTTGGGTAAATTCCAAGAGCGGCAACTAGATACTAGACGTCAGCACGTTTAATCATGGGGATAGTGAGAGCAACATACGGAAACAGGCGAAGAACCTCACCTTGAGGTTCTCAACACTGATAAGAATGGCATATCCGATGATGAGGCACATCAAACAGCCAAGAAGATATGGGCCTCGCATCTGCGTCCTGTCTGAGAAATAGGCAATGACCAAGAAGAAAAGCAGAGAGCAGATATAGATAGGCACGGTCATGAGATTGGCATGCACAGAGGTATATCCAAGTCCCCTCACAATGGTAGGAAGGAAGGTAGTCAAGCCATAGAGAGAGATGTTGACTGAAAATTGGTACGCCCAGAATGCCCACCATTTGGGGTCCTTGAACGCCTTGAAGCACTCGGCCCAGGAGAACTCCTCGTCGTTGCCCCAGCTCGGATCGGCATCGTAGCGCGCTTGCATCATCTGCTTTTCCTCTGCCGTGAGGAACCAAGCCTCGGTGGGGGACTTGGGGAAGACGAAGTAGAAGCAAGGAACAATCACGAAGGTCATTGCACCCTCGATGGCGAAGAGCCACCGCCAACCGGAGAAATTGTCCGTTCGAATTTGTGTAAGGCCGTAGGCAAGGATGCCACCAAACGCGCTGGAGAAGGCACTGAATGCAAAGATCATGGAAGATCTCTTCCCACGCTCGGATTTCTTGTATACCCATCCCAAGTACACGTTGATGCATGGGATAAGACCAGCTTCGAACAGTCCGATGAGGAGTCGACAGGCATATAACGCTCGGTAATCTTTAGCGAAACCTGCGAGTGTTAGTGAAGGGTTATTATGGATGGCGACCATTGTTATTTACTCATTCCAAGAGTCGCCGAGCCCCAGCAAAAGGCGGAAATGGCCATGATTGGCTTCGGGCCGATGACCTTTAGTAGGACGGCAACAGGGCCTTCGAGAGGGACATAGGTTGCAAATCTGTAGGGGAGGGAAGTCAATAATGTGTAGTAGGTGTAGGCGGTACGGATATCTTACAGTAATGTCGTTGCAGTTCCGAATTGGTTGCCTACGAGGTTGAGTTCCTCAGGAAGGCCTGCAATGTTGGCGTTTCCTAGGTTGCTTCGGTCCAGATTTGACATCAAGTAAAGGAATCCCATGGCGGTAACTGCGAAGAGCTACTCTTTGCGTTAGCATTGCGAATTGGCTGGCGAACGGAAGATGTAAGACATACATCGAACTTCCGCATCATGCGGCTCTCTTTGACAGGATCGATGTAGTAATCCGATGACCCATGTTCAGAGTCTGGCTTGCTGTTGTTTGGAGACACCGCAGCCTCTTTTGAGGAGCGGACCTCTTCAACTTCAGTTGACATCTTGGAGAAACCCAATTGAAGTGATGAAATATCGAATGGACGTTATTCAGGTCAATGAAGTCTAAGAAAGTTGTCAACTCCTCGAGATGATGTTTGGCTTCTGGCAGGGGCAAGTGGCAGGTAAATATGGGACAACGAGAACCTGTCATGACATGGTTCAAGTTGCTGTCATCTCCAATGGTTCATAGCACTACCGGCTTGCCATCCCTGACATATCTGATAAGTCAATTGGAGTAATCGAACGATCAAGGTCAGGCATGAAGCGAGAGTCTCTCACCGGACCTTGACAGATAACGGTTACCAACCAAATGACTGTTATCTTGTTATCAACGCTATCTACGAGTGGATCACATTCCTGTTATCACTTGGCTTCGGTCGGCTTGAGTTGAAGGTTGCCGATCGGTTTAACATCTCCGCATTTCCAAATCGGCATTGCCATGATCCAGCCAAATCACGGCAATCCGTTGGCTTGAGCCGATAAGTGAGCACCGGCACCGAAACCGAGACCAAAAACTGAGTAATAGAGGCTTTAATAATACACACTCATCTCTTGTTAAGGACCATCGCAAGACAATATATCCTTTGTGATTCTTCATTGTTGAGAGACCCGACACGAAGCCAACAATCATTCCTTCACCAAACATGGCTTCGACACAGGGAATACGCATCGCAATTGATCGGGGAGGCACTTTCACAGATGCTTGGGCCAGGCTCCCGGGAACGGACCGAGAGCTCGTGCTCAAGGTCCTCTCCCAGAGCCCCGATGAGTATGACGATGCGCCTACAGAGTGCATTCGCCAGATTCTAGAGATTGCCACCAATACACAGATTCCTCGAGGAACACCTTTGGATCTCAGCCCGGTCGAGTTCATTCGCATGGGTACGACGGTTGCGACCAATGCTCTCCTGGAACGCAAAGGCGAGCGCTGTGCTCTTGTCATCACTAAGGGCTTCCGAGACATTCTTGAGATTGGAAACCAAGCAAGACCGCACATCTTCGATCTCTCAGTGCGTCGGATGAGCAAGCTGTATGACAGAGTTGTCGAGGTTGATGAGCGCGTCACAATTGAGGGATTTGCCGAAGACCCGGAGCTTAAACCCATCGATGTGGACTCTGAGCCTTGTCTTACCACGGGGCTGGCCGGTGAAGCAGTCCGGATCATCAAGGTCCCAGACTACGACAAAGTTCGCGCCGACTTGAAGGTGCTATGGGAGGAGGGATACCGAAGTCTGGCCATCGCCATGATGCACTCCTACACCTTCCAGGACCACGAACTGGGCATTGCCAAGGTCGCACGCGAGATTGGCTTCAGGGTTGCCGTCTCGTCGGATCTTCAGAAAATGGCAAAGATCGTGCCCCGAAGTCAGTCAGCTGTTGCCGACGCCTACCTGTCCCCCATCACAGACGAATACCTTGAAAACTTCCGAAAAGGATTCAAAGGCCAGCTTCGAGACAGCCATGCTAGCAAACTATTTCTCAACCAGTCAGATGGCGGTCTGACGGCATTTGATAACTTCACAGGCCTCAGGGGTGTATTAAGTGGCCCTGCAGGCGGTGTGATTGGCCTTTCCAAGACTTGCTATGACGAGAAGGATGCTACACCTGTTCTCGGATTTGATAGTAAGTTGAGTCGTCGGGCCTTCTGCTGTAACTTGTATTCTAACATTGCCTTTAGTGGGTGGCACCAGCACCGATGTTGCACGTTATGCCGGATCTCTGGAGCACATCTTCGAGAGCACCATCGCTGAAGTCACGATCCAGACTCCACAGCTTGACATTAATACTGTTGCTGCAGGCGGTGGATCGATTCTGACATGGGAAAACGGACTGTTCAAGGTCGGACCGGGAAGCGCTGGCGCAAACCCAGGACCTGCTTGCTATGGCCGTGGCGGTCCGCTGACAGTAACGGATGCCAACTTCTTCCTGGGTCGTATCATTCCAGACTTCTTCCCACGACCTCTTGACCTGGACATTGTGAAGAAGAAATTCTCCGAAATCACTGAATCGATCAACAGCACTAAGGAGGGAGGCGCCAAGTTCACAGAGGAAGAGGTTGCCATGGGCTTCCTTTTGATTGCCAACACCACGATGACACGGCCAATTCGAACACTCAGTGAAGGCAGGGGATTTGAGACAGCGGCACATAATCTAGGCTGCTTTGGAGGAGCTGGTGGTCAACACGCCGTTGCGGTAGCAAGAGATCTAGGAATCCGTCATGTTGTTATTCCTCGGTACTCAAGCATCCTGTCTGCTTACGGCATGGCTCTCGCTGATGTCGTCGTGGAAAACCAAGAGCCAGAAACTCTGACTTTCTCTTCGGCAGCTGTACCGAAACTGCAAACAAGGTTTGAGAGACTTTCTGCAAAGGGATCCCAGGGGTTATATGCACAGGGATTCAACGACGATCAAATCAGACACGAGTATTTCCTCAACATGAGATACCAAGGCAGTGATACTGCCCTTATGATCCAGCATCCCGGAGATCTTGCTCTATTCAACAAAGCATTCGTCGACCGTCACCATCAAGAGTTCGGTTTTACGCAACCGCGCGAGATTATCGTTGATGATGTGAGAGTACGAAGCGTCGGAAAGGGGGCAGATCTCAAACTGAGCAGCCCTTTTGAAGAATTTCGAAGGTTGCAGACTTCGCCCCCGGTCACACCTACAAAGCCCGACTCCGTAAGAAAGGTGTACTTTGAAGGGCAGGGCTGGACCGAGACGAGCCTGTATTTCCTAGACGACATTCCTAGGGGAGCTCGCGTGAAGGGACCTGCAATGATCGTTGACAAGACACAGACTGTCGTTATTGATCCGTCCAGCGCTGCCTTCGTACTGCCCGAGCACCTTTTCCTCGAGATTTTGGACGTCAACAAGCCTGAAATATCCACAGATTCTGTCGACCCCGTTCAGCTCAGTATCTTTGGCCACCGTTTTATGAGCGTGGCAGAGCAGATGGGTCAAACCATGCAGAAAACCTCCATTTCGGTCAATATCAAGGAGCGACTGGATTTTTCTTGCGCTGTATTTTCTGCCGACGGTGGGCTGGTCGCCAATGCGCCCCATATCCCAGGCCACTTGGGTTCGATGAGCTACGCCATCGCCTACCAGGCCAAGCTCTATGGTCCTGGAGAGCTGAAGCCGGGCGACGTGCTTTTAAGTAATCACCCGTGCGCCGGAGGGACTCACTTGCCAGATCTGACAGTGACTACTCCTGTTTTCGACGATGAGAAGAATCCCACAAAGATCCTCTTCTTCGTTGCTAACAGAGGGCACCACGCGGACATTGGCGGCATCCAACCTGGATCTATGCCGCCACACTCTACGGAATTATGGCAGGAAGGCGTTGCCGTTGAAACATTCAAAATTGTCAAGGAGGGGCAGTTTGACGAAGAAGGCCTTCATAGAATTCTCGTCGACATCCCCGGCTCATACCCTGGCTGCAGTGGAACAAGAACATTAAGAGACAACATCGCCGATCTCAAGGCTGCTATTGCGGCCAACAACCGCGGCATCCAACTCATCAGTGCCCTCGTCAAGGGTTACACGTGGCCGGTGATCCAGTTTTACATGCAAGCTATCCAAGATAACGCTGCGCAGTCAGTACGGCAGCTGCTCAAGGTCTTTTCTAAGAGATTCGAAGGCCAGGATTTGCAAGCCGAGGACTTTCTTGACGACGGCACTCCTCTATGTCTCAGTATCAATATCGACAGTGAGACTGGCGACGCGGTCTTCGATTTCGAAGGAACCGGCCACGAGCATTTTGGCAATCTGAACTGCCCGCCCGCGGTGATGTTCTCAGGTATCATGGTAAGTGACAACATGATGACAGACTCATCACGTATGCATTTACGATTTGCTAACCAACGCGTTAGTACTGCTTGCGTTCCATGATCTCAACCGAGATCCCCCTCAATCAGGGATGTCTGGCGCCGATCAAGCTCAAGCTCCCTGCCGACTCAATCCTCTCGCCCTCCCTCAAGGCAGCGACTGTGGGGTCCAACGTCGAGACGTCGCAGAGGATAGTGGACCTCATTTTCAAAGCATTCCAGGCGTGCGCTGCCTCCCAGGGGACGTGCAACAACTTGACATTCGGATACGGTGGCACGGATCCAGTCACGGGCAAGGTAACCAAGGGTTTCGGATACTACGAGACCATTGCAGGTGGTTCCGGGGCGGGTGCTGACTGGGAGGGCGAGAGTGGTGTGCACACTCATGTTACGAATACGAGGATATCAGATCCTGAGATCTTCGAGCGGCGATACCCGGTGATACTTCACGAGTTCTCCATTCGCCATGGTAGTGGCGGCCTGGGTATGAATCGCGGTGGTGATGGCTGTGTGCGTGATATCGAGTTCCGGATGCCGATGCAGGTATCCATCCTGTCGGAGCGTCGTGTTATTGCGCCGTATGGCATGGCAGGAGGCGATGAAGGCAAGAGAGGACTGAACTTGTGGATTCGCCGTGATCCTGAGGACGGTACGACCAGAACTATTAGTTTAGGCGGCAAAGCGACTACGATGATGAACGCTGGAGATAGGATTGTTGTCCTGACGCCTGGTGGTGGCGGATATGGTCCCAACCCAGACAAGAAGGTGAAGAAGGAGGTGGTTGGAGCATTCAAGATTGGAGAGAAGTTTGCCAATGCCCAGCTTCTTGCTCGGACCAATGGAAGTGTGGCCCAGAGAAATGCCACAGCAACTGAGGGATAGTCAAGCAAAATTCACGTGGGGAAATAAAAGCAGTATCCAACGACAATCCAAAACTCACCGATTGACATGTCACTACCACCTTCAAAGATATTGATCTGTATCTCACTCTTCGTCATTGATTTTATCTCGATGAATGAAATAAATTGTCATTACGAGAAGGTCACTCTGTTGGATTATCTCATGAACCATCAATGTCAATGTCTACGAACTATAGGGTAGCTCTCATAACTACAGCGCCGACTCCATCGAACAACAAACACACCTGCGAGGAGCATCTTTGATGACGTTCCGGGTCAGCCATTAGCTCAGGAGACTGGGCCAGGGATGCTGTGCATTCGTCCAGAATGAATGTGGAGCTATCTAAGATTATCTCGGATGAACACGCACGCTGCATAGTAGGTAGATGGGCTGGAACGCTTGAGGTGGCTCGAAGTCTTGAGCGTGTAATCTGTGATTCCCATGCTTCTGTATACAAACGCTGGATAACTCCACAGTGTAGTTATGCTAAATATATTGCGATCGATGAATCGGTTCCGGAGTGGAAAACCACGTTGGGCCTCGCTTAGTTGTTCAGTCAATTTAATCAAAGACACTTTGATTAAAAGGGGACACCAAGTTCTGGGGTTGAAACTGAGCAATTATTGTATTATTCGAGCTAAAACTAACAAACAACTGAGCCAGACTGAGTAAGATGAAGAAAAAATGCGAAAACGCATATTAAGTGCACATTCTTAGTAGCCCCTGCGTGGAATGCAAGTCGGCCGTTGAAATCAAGGGCGTGATGTGGAGAGCGATCGCGCGATTGATCCCGATCTATCACCCTTGCTCAAAGCCATGTGGTTAAGCCTACGGTTTGGCGGGTAGATGCAAGTTTCTCGCACGAAGTTGGACCAGCTGGGTCGACCACGTATGCTACATGTCCTAGATATTCGACGTAGGCTCTGATCTCTTTGATAGGAGACATTCACACATTAGATGGCTGGGGAACATGAAGGCCAACAGCGCCATTACCACAACCGAAGGGGCCCCTCGTCACCATTGTTAATTGGTCAAACGTAGGGACGAATGGAAGGGAGAGCACACCACAATACAGTTAGTGAAGCTAAAAGCTCGAAAATACCATTTTAGCGTACGTTGGGCACGCGAATGTTGCGTGTTGGCTCCTCGTGCAGGCATGCAAATAGAATTCGACTGAGACATATCAACCCAACGGCGAACGGGAACTAAATCTAACGACAAACGACTCGTGGGTCTTCTGAGACCTGCGACATCCCATTCCTGTTTTCTGATCCAGTTGACATGCCACCGCCCTTGCGTAGAGCACGAGTTCATGTGTCAGTGCCTGGAGATTTTGATCATGGACATTGAAAGATTAAATAAGAAGCACAGAAGCTCGCATCTGAAATTCTGTCGACAGGTAAGCTCTACAACAAACCGACTGCATAAGCCCAAGCACGTGTGTAACAGCTTGGCTAAAACTTCATCATGAGGGCAGTCAACAACCGTCTACTGGCCCTAACGGCCTTCATAGTCTTCATAGGCTTTATGAATCTCCCAACGGCCCTTGCACTTCCTAACACTTCAAGGTAAGATTCAAGAGTCCTGAAGTTGATCCGAGCAAGGAAAAATACTGACATCTATTAAAGACTATCTTCCATTCATTCGACTGGCGAAACGCCCAAAGGCAACGACCGTACATATGGTTCCCTGTTCAGCTCTCTCAAGGGGGCCATTGTGAAACGCGCCCCCCAATCATCCTCTCGCCCTCCATGGTGGTGGCCATACGGCGAGTCTGGAATAAACTATTCGCCTGGTCAAATTGGCGGAGAAGGGCCCTCGCAATATCCTCCGAATTGGCCAGGGCAGCCAGGGCCACAAGGTCCCAAAGGTCCCCCAGGTCCCCAAGGTCCCCAAGGTCCCGCTGGCCCAACAGGAGCAACTGGTCCAAAGGGATCGACTGGTCCAAAGGGAGATGTCGGTAGCCAGGGCCCTCAGGGAGGTATCGGACCTATCGGACCTGCTGGACCCACTGGCCCGGCCGGACAGAACGGCGCCGTGGGACCTCAAGGACCGGTTGGCCCTGCTGGCCCCAACGGAGCGGTTGGTCCTGCTGGACCCGTTGGACCTAACGGAGCGGTTGGACCTGCTGGCCCAACTGGCCCTATTGGCCCAACCGGTCAAACTGGTCCTCAAGGCCCTAACGGTGCAACTGGCCCTACCGGACTGACTGGCCCGGCTGGTCCTCAAGGTGAAACCGGCCCTACTGGGTTGACCGGTGCGGTTGGTCCTCAAGGTCCTGAAGGTGAAACTGGCCCTACTGGACTAACTGGCGAGGCTGGCCCTCAAGGCCCTCCCGGAAATGATGGAGCCCCTGGTGCTCAAGGACCTGCTGGCAACGACGGAGCTCCCGGCAATGACGGTGCTCAAGGCCCTCAAGGCCTTCCCGGAAACGACGGAGCCCCTGGTACTGAAGGCCCTCAAGGTCCTCCTGGTAATGATGGAGCTCCTGGTGCCCAAGGACCTGTAGGCAACGATGGAGCCCCTGGTGCTCAAGGCCCTCAAGGCCTTCCCGGCAACGACGGAGCTCCTGGTGCTCAGGGCCCTCAAGGCCTTCCTGGCAACGACGGAGCCCCCGGTGCTCAAGGCCCTCAAGGACTTCCCGGCAACGATGGAGCTCCCGGTGCCCAAGGACCTGCAGGCAACGATGGAGCCCCTGGTGCTCAAGGTCCTCAAGGCCTTCCCGGTAATGACGGAGCTCCCGGTGCTCAAGGCCCTCAAGGCCTTCCTGGCAACGACGGAGCCCCTGGTGCTCAAGGCCCTCAAGGCCTTCCTGGCAACGATGGAGCTCCCGGCACTGATGGTGCTCAAGGTCCTCAAGGCCTTCCCGGCAACGACGGAGCCCCCGGTGCTCAAGGCCCTCAAGGCCTTCCTGGCAACGATGGAGCTCCCGGCACTGATGGAGCTCCTGGTGCTCAAGGCCCTCAAGGCCTCCCTGGAAACGACGGAGCCCCCGGTGCTCAAGGCCCTCAAGGCCTTCCCGGTAATGACGGAGCTCCTGGTGCTCAAGGCCCTCAAGGCCTTCCCGGTAATGACGGAGCTCCCGGTGCTCAAGGCCCTCAAGGCCTTCCCGGTAATGACGGAGCTCCCGGCACTGATGGAGCTCCTGGTGCTCAAGGCCCTCAAGGCCTTCCCGGTAACGATGGAGCTCCCGGCACTGATGGAGCTCCTGGTGCTCAAGGCCCTCAAGGCCTTCCCGGCAACGACGGAGCCCCCGGTACTGATGGAGCTCCTGGTGCTCAGGGCCCTCAAGGCCTTCCTGGCAACGACGGAGCCCCCGGTGCTCAAGGCCCCCAAGGTATCCAAGGCGCTCAAGGACCTCAAGGACCTCCAGGCCCGGGTACATATGCGGCGTCCTGGGACTATGCTGGTTGCTATGATGCCGCCGAGGGCCTCTTCGGATTCACCAATGTCGTGTTTGAGACACCCGTGGACACCTCCATTGACGACTGCTCGACTATCTGTTCAACCAGGGGTGCTGGCGGTAACCCTACCTTCTACTTTGCGCTTGCAACGGACGTGAATGATGGCTCCATCTGCGCATGTGGAAATCAACTTGCTGGCACAACCACAGTCGCGGGTAATAACAATTGCAATGCCCCCTGCCAATTTACCACGACCCCCCGTCCTTATTGCGGCTCAGCCGACGGTGAATACGTGTCAGTCTTTGCCAGTATATAGGATATATGATCGTCGAGTTATATAGGTATCTTAGAGATATCTTGCGGAGAAGGACTAGCGCAAGTAAGAAGTAGGCCAACATCGAATTTATATATGACTAGCTATATATTTCGTTACAAAATCAAGCCTCATTCTATTCTTTCAGTGTCTGCAATTCGCAGTAATAACCTTGATTCTGTAGTTTGGTTTCTCCTAGATAAGGATTTCTCAACGAATGTTCCTTAGGATGATTTGAAGCTCTAAATACAGAAATGCTCAGCGGTTGACTATTCTCCGATAAGGAGAGCGTATTACTAGAGCGAGGCGCAGTTGAGGTTCCCACCGAAGGCTGCCTTTACAATCATAATTCTTCTGTTGGTACACTCTCTTAATATACTCTATATCTCCTGTTGTTACTTTTAAGTCTGTTGTCCCTAGTTTGATTTGATCGATTCACACAACATAGGAGAATTGTTAGAATGATCCTTGATTTGTATTCTCGATAGAAGCTATCCGAGCCAAACGTTCCTTTCTCAAACTTAAGTGATTTTCCCCTGTTCTGACTCCCTCGACAAGTTTTATTCCCTCTTTCGTAGGAGATGTTACGTTTTCGCGATACGGTACACATGATTGATAGTGGTGACATCTTTGATCCATGTCCACGTCCTAGAGAAAGGCGAATTTGTGGCTGTTAAACACTGAATAAAACGTCAATAGCTATTCTCAGCCTGATTGATGATGCTATGTAAGAATAGATTTTGCCGAGAAAATATCTGCCGTCGGTAAATGGTACAGCCGGGAGTAGTTAGGGTGGCTGGAAAGTCCCTGGAATGCCTCCTCCCATGAAGTCGGATGAAGATAGATAACATTGCGATGTCGGATCGGTCCGGGAATACCGGTCGGTTTGGTGATAAGCGCAAAAGATAACATCTTTAAGCCGATCGATGGGTGGACGACGCCAGCCGATGGTGGGGTTTTTGTTGCTCGGCTCTGCCTGCTAATGGGCGAGGCGGGATCTTGGAGATCAACATACGTCTAGAAGTATTCGTCGACTGACTAGGAGAGGAGACGTATTCCGATTTTCGAATTAGGTCGTCGAGCTTCTGATCTCACCAATCGCCAATTGTCCCATAGCCACATCCAGGGTCAACATGGCCCCTAAACCTGACATATTATTTATCGACTCGAGCGTTCAGAAGATAGACTTTGCCCGCCGAAAAGCGCTTGCAGAGAAATTCAACATTATACAATATGACTGCGAATCCACCGAGGAATTCAAAGAGCGCCTCAAGCCGGGGGGACCTTACTCAAACATCGTTGCAATTTCACGAAACGGCTGGCTCAAAGCTGGACCGCTCGCGAAGCAACTCCCCTTTGGCACAGATGTCATCCCATATTATCCGGCCAGTCTCAAAGTCATATGCTGCAGCGGCCATGGACACGATGCCTCTGATGTGGAGGCAATAACTGCTAGGGGTATCTGGTACTGCAACACGCCAAACGCATGCACGGAAGCCGTGGCGAATACCGGGCTGTTCCTTGTTCTTGATTCGTTCCGCTATATTTCTTTTGCCCAGTGGTGCGCTCGAAATGACTGGTTGCAGAGTCGGGAACTGGGTCAAAAGGCGGTTGATCCCACTGGGAAAACCCTTGGCATTGTCGGGCTTGGGGACATTGGGCTGGGCATTGCTCAGAAGTGCGAAGCCGCATTTCAGATGAAAATACATTATCAAGGGCCTCGAGAAAAACCGCAGGCAGAAGAAACATTGAAGGGGGGAGCAATCTACCATTCAACAGTGGATGAGATGATACCCCATGTCGACTGCATCGTCCTCGCGGCCCCTTATACAAGCGATACGCATCATCTTTTGTCTAAGAAGCAGTTTGAACTCGCCAAAAAGGAGGGGATAAGGGTTGTGAATGTGGCGCGAGGCAAGATGATTGACGATGATGCACTGCTCGAGGCTCTGGAGACTGGGCGGGTTGTTGGGGCTGGATTGGATGTGCATACAGATGAGCCAGGTATCAATCCCAAACTGAAGGATAACTGGCGGGTTACGGTCTTACCACATATTGGGGTGTGCTCAGCAACAAGCTGGGAGAATTTCGAGAAGATTAATCTGGACAACATTGAGGCTTACTTCACGACCGGCAAGCCAATAACGCCGGTGAACAGTATCAAGAATTAGAGAAGGATTCTTTGACATTTAGATTGGAGAAAAATAGATATCTCAAGACAAGCAAGGATATCAAACCTGTAAAGAAGACCTACGTTTCAATGTGAACTTCTAATTGATTATGTGATGTATATCGTGTAATGCTCATCCGAAACACAGTTCAGCGTAGCGGCCGATTTGTACGAGACTGGGCCACAAAAATGGCCAGATTATTATCAATGAGATCCACGAGGAAAGACTCATGCGCGCGCAGGGATAGGTCGGCCCATCGACTCGGCAAACCGACTCTGAACCGGCTTTTCTATGCGATATAATGTCGGCTATGAGTTCGAGTCTCCGGCAGGTCTTTTGTTCTCGACTTCACTTCTTATGTCAGTTCCCTAGATCTTGTACCTAACAATTCACTTCAGGGGCAGCTAGGTCATCGACAGTTATCCTCGCACTTAAGAATGCGTAAGTCTCAAATGAAAATATTGCCTATATTCGATTACTGACAGAATTACCCCCGTATAGCTTCGTTCCTTGTTATTGGCGCTGGTGTGATCGGCTTGTCCACCGCACTTGAGCTTCGGGCCCGGTATCCTGGGTCAGATATTGTCATCGCGGCCAAATACCTCCCCGGAGTTTCTGCCCCGGACTACACATCGGCATGGGGAGGTGCAAACTGGTTCTCAGCAGCTCGGGACAATGGACCACAGGAAGACTGGGAGGCTATCGGCTACCGGAAACTTAAGGAGCTTGCATCAACGCGACCAGAGTCAGGGGTTCAGCCCATGAACATTCGATGGCATTACGAGCGCCCGATCGATGAGGTTGGTATCAAAACTCCGGAAACGGGGAAGCTTTGGTTTGAAGAGCTCGTGGGGGGCCTGACCAAGATTGATGAGAAGGACCTTCCTGAGGGCACAAGCTTTGGATTTGAAATGGCCAGTTTTGTCGTCAATGTCCATAGATATCTCCCGTGGTATGCCACATAGAAAATACTAGAGGGAATTGTCGCTAATGTTTCCAGGTTACAAGCTGAGGCGGAGAAGAAAGGGATCTACATCCATAGACGCATCTTTGGGCATATCCAAGAGGCCCTGGACTTCTACCCTAAAGTCAATGCGGTCTTCAATTGCACAGGCATCGGAGCTCTAACCCTAGGTGGAGTTGAAGATAAGAAGATATTTTCCGCGAGAGTAAAAATTGAGCTATCACTACAAATCCCCTGGAAGTTGCATTTGCTTACGGAGACATTTCTATAGGGACAAATCATGCTGGTTCAAGGACCCGAGAAGCCGATCGAAAAGATGTACTTCCGTGCGCCTCACCGTGATGGCGAAGCAACTCACATATTTCCACGGGGAGAGCGTGGGGGAGTTATCCTCGGAGGCTGCCGACAGAAAGATAATTGGGATGCGGAAACCGACATGGTGTTTGCAGAAGTTATCAAGAGACGATGCTGTGCTCTTGTTCCTCAACTGGGCAAGCCTGAAGATCTTAAAATAATCAAGCACGGTGTTGGATTCCGACGTAAGATGAAATATTCCATCCTTTCATCAATGTCTCTCAATTTACTTCGAAAGAATCTAACATTATGGCAGCGGGTCGAGAAGGCGGCGCTCGTATTGCACCTGAGACGATCAACGGCAGGCTTGTCATCCACAACTACGGCGCAGGAGGAACTGGGTTTTAGGCAGGCTGGTACATTTGCTATAGATCAAAGGCTTTGAGGTATATGCTAATATTGAATTTAGGGGAATGGCACGATATGCCGTGGATCTGCTATCAGATCGCGCAAGGATATAATGAAGTAAGGCCCGAAAGGCGTAGGAGAATTGCGCTAGATTAAATAACCAAGATGAAATTGTCAGATAATTGGTTGAAATTGAATGTGTTGTCTGTGGCTGACGCCTGTATTCTCAGCTAGCCTAGGCCCCTGAGATATATAAATAGTAAGAAGTTACTTTCCTAGTTATTACTAAGGTCTATAGAGATAAGAATATATACTAGGTTTCTAATTTATACTTTCTAATTAACTAATTAGAATTTCTCTATTTTCTAATATACTTTTATAGATAGTACTAACTAAGAGCTATCTAACTATATAATTTTAATTTCTAGTTTCTTTAGCTCTTTCTAATTTAGATTTTATAATAGTTTTATATATATTTCTAATATTTTCTCTCTTATTATTAATATAGATATAAAGCTTTATAATAATATAATTAATAATTATATATTAATTATAATTATTTTTCTTCTAAT
>CABFNO020001547.1:0-403809 GCA_902006505.2 Clonostachys byssicola | reverse complement strand
TATAAAGTAATAATTAAATAGAATAATTAAATTAAACTCTAGAATAATACCTATAAGTATATATTAACTATAAATAAGATAATTAAGTATAACTATTACCTATAGTATAGATTATATATAATAGTTTAATATAAGAATTAACCTAGTTTATACCTATATATATAAATTATAGTTATAAATTATAATTTCAGAATTAATTAGAACTTAATAGATCTAATATATTAGCTACTATACTTATAAAAGAAATATTATATTTATTATATATAGAAATAAAAGCAGAATTAGAATTTATCTAATAAAAAATAAAAAAATATTATAATAAAATCAGATTAGAAGAACTAATTTTAAAGGAGGGAGATAAGATCTACTTACTCTAGAAAAATATTATAATAATAAGACTAAGTAATAAATTAGATTATAAAAAATTTAGATTATTTAAGATTATTAAGAAAAAATTAGATACTAACTATAAACTTTTACTACTAGATATAATATATATCTACCTAGTTTTTTATATCTTATTATTAGAAAAAGTACTAAAAAATATACTAAACTAAGATTATCTAATTAAAATCTATAAAGAGGAATTTAAACTAAAAAAAATCCTAAAGAAAGAAATTAGAAATAGATAAATATTTTATCTAGTTAAATAGAAAGATTATACTTATAAATATAATATATAGGAATCTATTAGATACCTAAAGAAGTACTAATATCTAATCTAATAATATTACTAGTAGAAAATAAAGTAAGAGGATTAGAGAAATCTAGTAGGATAGAAGACTAGTTAATAAGATCTATAGTATCTAAAGATTATATTATACTAATAGCTTATTACTCCTTTAGAATTAGATCCTCTTAAGTAAGAATACTATTCTATTTATCTAAATCCTATATTCTATAATAAAATAATTTTTAGAACTTCTTATAAATAACTTAATACTAGTAATAAAGATATAATACCTTTACTAGAGCCTTTTAAAGAGTAACTTTAGAGAAAGCTAGTTTACTCTTTAGATAGTACTTTTTAGTAACTAAATACTTTACTATAAAACTATTAATAAGGAAAATCCTAAAACTAGAAAAAATAGGTATATATATTATAATACTACTTTAATACTATTATAAGAATAACCTAGCTTTATATACTCTCTATAATAAGAAGAACTCTTTATTATATAATATACTTTTTTATATTTAAAGCAGTTAGAATAAGATATAATCTTAATACCTATTTTATTAATTAAAAATACTAGGAACTTATACTACTATAACTTCTTAGAAAGGGATTATAATATAATTAGTATAATATACTAATAAAAGTTAGAAGATATAGAAGTAATATACTAGAAAGAAGGCTATAAAAACTAGTCTTAAGGATAAAACTAATAAGAAGAAAGTAATATATTATAAATAAGGACTATATACCTAAAGTTATATAGTATACCTATATTTTTTAACTAATAATTACTAGATTACTCTAGATTACTAGTAATCCCTTATAATCCTCTGTTTAACTTACTCCGGATTACTAATAAGCCCTTATAAGCTATCTAGTATATATATATATTTATTTTATTAGCTAGAATACTCTTTCAGATAGTTATTAATAATATTATTTATATATCTATTATTACTAGTTCTATAATACTTATATATTAATAGTAACTTATATTATATAGCCTATAATAACCTGATTATACTACTTAGAATAATACTCTAATTAGTTTAACCCTAGCTTACCCTAGACCAGGTCCAGTATAAGTTACCCAACTATTACAGGAGAGCTTAGGCAAGAGGAGACCAGCTTTTATTCATACTTAACAGCTACCTTAAGAGGTAATATACTTTTATTATACTTATACTCAGGAAAGGATCTAAAAGGATCCGGGCTATTATTATATATAACCTTATCCTAGCTAGTAGAACCCTGGTTACTTATCTTAAAAAGTATATAAGCTGTAAGTTCGCCCAGAGTATCTATACTGAATAACCAAAGATTAATAATAGCTAAGAGTAGGTTAAGATAGTAAGATTAAATATATATAGAGGTTTCTAATAGTATAGAAAATACTTTATTTAAAGATCTAAAGAGGAAAGAAAAGGAAGTAAAGATATTATAAGATTATAAGCTTTATAAAGATACTATACTAGCTAATCAGAGTATAGTAGCTTACTTCTATTATATATTAAAAGCAGTATTATAAAAAGGGAGTTAGATATTATAAGAGAAAAGTTAAAAACCTCTTACCTTTATTATAGCTATAAATTAAATACTAATTAATACTTTAATTAGTTAATTTAATTAAATAATATATTTAAGCCTATAAGATAATAATATTATAATAATTTAATACTATTTAATAAAGAAATAGATACTCTATAAATTAAACCTCCTAATAATATAAAGCTATAGTTAAAGTTAAAAAGATAAATAGCTTTAACTAGAGAGTATATTATATAATATAATATTATATAGAGTTATTCTATAGAAGCCTAGTTAATTTATAATCTATAACCTCTATTAACCTGAATAGTATATTAATTAAACTAGGAATCTTAAATAAAGCTTTCTAGAAGTAGAAAAATAACCTCAGATAAGTAAATAGTAATTTCTTTATATAGAGAAAATAGCTTCTTTTTATTTATAAGAATATATAGTTTTTCTAAGCTCTGAAATTCCTTTATTAGAAGGGCCTATATAACATGTAACAGTTCCCCATCGACATAATATATACGGTGATCTCTACTTGACTATGGTGGGTGCGTATTGAGGGCGCTTGGTTGACCACCATCAAGCCCGCATTGCGGTGACGCTGAAGGGTTGAACTCTGGCCCTATATTCAGCCCTGAAGATCCAGAAAAACAGCCATGAGCTCCGTGCTAAAGGTGGTGTGAATGAGGCCGCTTAGTGTCTGGTTCAGGGGCTTGATTGTTCCATCGGGTTCTTACCCGCAGAGACTGCCAAGTCCCCTTGGCCTCTTCGGCGCTGTAATAAGTGGACTTTGGCCCATCTCCAGGGTCATCAAAGGGGCCCTTTAGCGGGGACAATGCCTCTATTTCGGATTTCGTGGGCTTGGCCCCTGCAGGCTTCTGGTCCAGTTGGTGGTTGAACAAACACTTGCACACAGAACTCATACTTAGATGGACTGAACACTTGATCTGACTATGTTTCAATAAACCAGACCGCCTATTTTTTACTAGATAACCTTAAGCCATATTGCATGCTCAATAGCTTAGTCCTGTTGTAGAATGGAGGCCATTAGACCGCCCCACCGAATGTTGGATGGTTTTTCTCCTCTTCAACCGCCGAGTCCCCCCCTTCCGAGTAAGCAACGTGTCAAAAGGCTAGAATGACGGTCGACTGTCTCTCATCGACATAAAAAGAAGCTCTCATGGGTAGGTCCCTGCTGATGCATTATGGCCTGTTGATGGAAAGCTAACTGAATGTGCATCATGTGTAGGTCACGAAGTACGTACATGCATTCAGAACCGAGGTTATGTCAAGTCGGCGTTGTGATCTAAGACTGACCAAGAATCATGCTTAGATTTACTGTCAGTTATGTGGAGTTTTGTTCAATATTAGCCGCATAAGAACTCGCAGAGAGCCACGGGAAGCAGCTTGGCTATCTCTGTCAGCCGAGTACGGTACCACATGGGTTGGAAGCAATGCCAGAGACCATAAGCCTTGTGGTGACGACTGCTCAGTTCTTTATCGCGGACCTGGAGTACAAAGACCGGCGGGAGAAAGATCGGATTCAGAACTTCATGCCATCGATAGCCCGACAAAGGCTAAACTGCGTTCTGGCCTCACAGGTGAACCGAGCAGTGATACCTCAGAGTACGACCCTGATTATGGCCCTGAATTGAGTGAAGACAGCAGCAAGAGATTCAAGAGCTCAGAAACCAACGTGTATGCACTGGGTTCTCCAATGGGGCCAATTACTGAGGATCTGGACATCTACTTTAAGCCAATCTCTATCATTGAAGACTTGGACGACGGGGAAATCGGACTCAAGGCTCTGAATGACCTTCGATATGACTACGAGCATATTGCCGGCCCCAATTGCGAGTACTTGGATGGTTACAACGGCAATCACATATCAGTTGGTGAGATGAGAGAGTGTTCAACTGTGCAGTGTCTTGTGCGCAAGACCGACGGCTGGGAGCCTCTTGACGATGACCAAGATTTTGAGCAATATTCGCCTTGCTGCCTCACTGGCCTGGCACGAGGGCTGGACCCAATTTGGAGCAACCGTTTCTCTCCCGTGCGTCATGGATCCAGCGAGTGGGTGACGGCAGCAAATGATTGTGACTATACACTCAGGGTATGTCCCTTTTCAAGCTCATCTTCCAATGGCATGCTTCTGGCTAACTACTCGCACACTGTTTACAGTCTGAGGAAGTGGCTATCTGGGTTGGCCTCCCATTCCATCCGGCTTGTTTCGAATTGTTTAGAAGGGCTAGTATCAAAGCCCTCGGCCGCGTTGCCACGAAAGAATTGATGAACCTCCGTGATTACTACTGCAAATATACGGAAAGAACCGCGGAACCATTTTGCCGGCGTAACGACGACGTTGTTGATTCATTTCAGGAAGGTGATTGGCGATACAATCGAGGTACCGAGTATCTCGTTGCCAATCCAATCTTCATTCCCACGTTCAAACGGGTATGTGATACAGCACGCACAGTTCCTGAAGACTTCAGCATACAAGGAAGTCCATTTATTGGCCATGACGATCTGGCTAAGCGTTCAAATGAGGATCCTTTCCTGAGGTTGCCTTCCGAGATACTGCAAACAATTGTTGGCTACCTCGGGTCCAAGGACATTGCGCTTCTGCGCGTGTCGTCGCGAGGATTCCGTCATTTACCTATCTCAGTATGGTATCGGCTTCTAGTGGAGGAGCTCCCTTTTATCTATGAAGCATGGAGTGACGATGTCCATCCATACAAATGGGCACTCATTGATTCTGGCCGGTTTCAAGCGCTGACAAAACGTGGTGAGGAATACGAGAAGATACGGGAAAAGACAATCGAAACGCTACAAACCAGCGAAACAGATGATTTAGAAACGTGGATGAAGAATTCCCCTGCGGCGAAACCTTGGCACGACACGGAAGAGTACAAGATGGGAATGGCGTCGTGTATGGAGGAAAACAAGGCGTTGCAGCCCGTGTCTCTACCATACGATAAGACAAACTGGTATAAACTGTATCTCGAAATTGTCAAGAATTGGAAGGACCTCAAAGGGTTGCAGAATCGCAAACGTATTTGGAAGGATATCACAGAGATAATATCCCGCATGATGGAACATGCTGAGGCAATGACCGACGAAGAAGGGCAAGCAGCCATATAGGAACTAACCGTGTCTCACAACAAGTTGTATTATATCATCTATGGAATACTGGAATTCTAGAATTCCTAGTGTTTAGTTATCTGCCGCTTCATAATTAAGTCATCTACATCTGTCCCTTCGTGATTATTCTTTGTCATCAAACTCGAGTACAACGAAAAGCCGAATCTCTCCATCGTCTCTAGAAGCTGCAGTAACTTTAAAGGCGTATTCACAGTATCCTCGCCAGTGGGTGACCATGGATAGCCCTGAAACTTTATTTCAAAATGGTCCTTTGTGAGCTCATTGCTGCTCACGGCGCGGCCGAATGTCTTCAGCAAAGCAACCCTGATTTCTTGGGAGGGTGGTTCCAAGAAAATTAGTCTATCGTGACTATCAAATGAGATGTGAATCCATTCACACTTCGGTGGTGGTGGGTTTTGGCGGCGGAAGGCAAGGACATCTGCTGACAAAGGTATTAGAGAGAGATGGGATAAAGCTGAACGATGGGAGAACACAACCTTTGTTTCCATGTTTTCGAAGATTTACTGCAGAATGCAACACCCATCCCATGTTGTACAACGCCTCCAGCAATTTCTTGACAAGACGCGAAGTATCATCAGGGCCCAGCGAGCTGTCAACGCCTCGGTACCAAGGATAGCCATTCAGTTTAAATTCACGTGATTGGCCATAGTCGCGCACCTCCTGTATTCCTTTGGGCCACGCTGTCTTGAGGAAACACTGAAAGCTCGCCACGGTGTCCGCTGGGAAATTGATGAGGCGGATCCGATCGTGTTGGTTCAGAGTGACGGAAGTAAACTCAGAAGAAAAGGTGTCATTATTATGTGAGATAGTTTGTTGCGATGGGTCAGACTTTCCTTGAGTGGCTTGCTCGTAGGAAGGGGGCTGATAATCGTCTGTAGCAGGATTTCCCATGGCGATGGTAAATAGCAGCTGATCTACGGGTTGAGGCTTACTATGAAGGATGAGGAGGTTGAAATTTCTTTCTCACGCATTGTTCCATGCTGAGGCTTGCTGAGTGAGCGAGGGCGCTTGATACCGCGCTCTCTTGAAGTTTAGGCACACTTCTCTTCCTGGCGCCCAAAACTCGATTACGGTAGGATGACCCGGGCTACGCCTGGTTTACTCCGATCAACCCGGCAGAGCCTGATTGGTTTGGGCGTAATTTATCGTCCCTCAGCCACTTCGTATTATGGTACGTCCCCGTTGTTTTATATTTGCATCGGGGATTACTATATACGCCGGGTATCTCCTCGGGTACACTTTCGGGCATCCTACGTTTATCACATAATATAGGCCCATCTAATTAAGGAGTTTCGGAGGCTAGAAGGAGTATGTTCTTGACGATGAAAAGGCGCTATTCTCCCTACTTATTTAAGCTTAATTTTCTTGATAAAAGTCATATCTCTAAACCAAGTAACATGTTTGATTGTCCTCAACCCTAATAGGTAAATCACTTAGATAATGATTTTCTTAGGAGGTATAAACTAACCCATCTTTTAAAGATTTTGCAAAATGCTTCTATATGACCACGAGTAACGTACTAGCCATACACTGGGTAGATGGATTGAAGAGTCGTTTTCATTGAGACTCGGAAAATTGCTTTCGTTTTCAATTGCGTAACAACACTGGATTTATGGAAAGATTATTGAAATATTGGTTCTCATTTCTCTGAGCCAGCTGAGATGATCTCAATTTAGATCTCGAGTCGGATAAACCTGCCCCTGGATCTTACGGCACGTGAGACCCCGGGATTAACGACTCATCAACGGAGAGGCCTATAGATGTGCAACCAACTCGCTAAGACGATTGAAATAAGCACACTGCTCTCCAGCTACCCCGCTTAAGAAGAAGTCAAATGTCTGGGGGATTTTCTTGGCGACAATATGGGGTGGGAAACTGGATGCAGGGTAATCGCATCTCAGACCCCGGTTCAGGTTCAGCCTCAAGGCACACGTGAAACCCACCCAGGCTTGTATCGGTGAAGGATCTGACACCTGGCCATCTTTTCATCCTTCGCCAACACAAGATCCAGGGGCTGGCTGAGCCACCCGTGTGATATAACCAAGAACAACCGCAACACCAGCCCCAATACCCCGGCGTCCAGCAGACGATATGCGATATCGCAAAGCTCAGGCGCGCGGCGCTTTGTCTCCCAGGCTTACCTCAGACGAAAGTGGACTGATCAGGGGCGCTAAGCACTCGCGAAACACCAGTCTATCCTCGATCTACGGAGGCTTGTTTTCTCGGGCGCTCCCGGAGAACGTGCTGTGCTCGGGCGTCGATGACAGCGATGATGAGGTGGAGAGCCAGCGGCGGTCTCTCGCCATTGACAAGTACTTGGATACTGAGCGGGAGGAGCGCAAACGCCGCCTCAACGTCATAGCAATTGGCTCGTGTGAGCAGAAACGCATACTGTGGAAGCAGATGCGATTGAGGGTGCACCCGCTACGGCTGGATGAGCAGGGTCCTCTCTGCGCGGACGTCAAGAAGACAGTGCTGGATGTGGCAATTCGGTGTCTAAAAACGGCCCTTGACGAACTGGAGGGGAGCGAAATCCGAAATATCCAGCTAAATCAGGAGGTCATAGCTTCAACCAGGGAGCTACTTCACGAGATTGACTATTTTCTGGAGTATGATGAAGCAGCAGCAGCAGAGTTGGTCCTCCAGATTGCTCAGGGATCCAAGTTCAACGACCAGCTCGACGCCCACCGAATTAGTTTTCCAGCTGTGCAACACCTGGTTCTTGATGAAAAATGCCCTTCATTTCTGGCCTGCACATGCACGGATGATCACGATATCATGGAAGTCCTGGAGCGTGTGTTTTTGCCCGGTTATCGCGCCACCGAGCATGACTGGTTTCACTTCGAGAAGCCTTACCACGGAGTATTCGTCCGAGAAATACAAATCGAAGAAGGCGACAAGATCCTGAACTTCATCGACCTTTACAACCGTGCCGAAAGGAAGAGATGGGTGCATGTCTTTGAGGACCTTGCCGCATTGGTTTTTGTTGCGGATCCATCACGATACGACGTTACTCTCGAGGACGAATGTAGGCCTCTTGATGAGTCTTTACTCTTGTTTGACTCCATAATCAACTCCAACTGGTTGAGAAACACACCAGTTGTGCTGGTATTGTCGAACTTGTCCGCCTTTTGGAAGAAGCTGGAAACACGCCCTCTCTCCGAGGTGTATGGCCAGTACAAGGGCGTAAATGACCAAGCCGCCTTGGATTTTATCACGGAAAAGTTCAAGAGTCTCAATCGCACAGGGAAGCAAGTTCGCATATATCACTCTCGCGGGGTTGGGGTTGACAATCAGTATGGATTTCTCGATCTTCTGGAAGGAGCAATTGGTACTTAGGTAATATGAAGCGGAAGAATTAGGTCTCTCTTTTTCAGCTTTCAGGAAAGACTTGGGGTCTTGTCTATAATCACCAGGCTGAGTTTCATGCCTGAGGCTAGTTTGTATGCCATTTCTCAGTATCTTTTGTCATCGCGATGGGTAGTCGTTCAGTACCGTCGATATTGATTGTAATGAAGAGCAGGGCATGGAGGCTCTAGATATATATGCCAGAACAGATTGAATTAGTTGATAGGGACATAGAACAGCTCAAACTAATTATAGTAAATTTCCAACCCTGCCACTGATGGATCCCATGAAACAAAATCATCGTCATACACCCCAACAAGTTCATAGGCCTCGACTGTACCAGGTTCCTTACAATCGGTTTCCTCCGTTAGATAGCTGCCATATGTGGCGTCCCAACGGGCAAAATCACCCTTGCAAGCTGTGAGACGCCCAATATGGTTATCGCGCTGATTGCCAGGCGGCCACCCTGGGGCGTAATCTGGAGCAGGACCAAGGCTCGAGAAGACGTCGATTTTACCGCTCCCGCTCACTGAAGCTGTGGAATCAAGATAGAACGCAAGGAAGCATTTCTTTCCGGACGCCTCAGGTGGATACGTAAATGTCAGGAGCGTGGTGGTATCTTGACCCCTATCGCCGGGGAATTTGGACACTACACCAGCCGGAGCAGGAGCGATAGAGCCAGTGCCAGTGTTGTATAACCCTATTTTAGAGGGCTTGAAGAGTTCGAAGGATTCGGGGGAATCGTCGTTAGTCCCCAGCGGGCTTCCCATTGCGCAGCTAATACTCATGAGTGCAGCTGGGATAATATTTGAGAGAAGCATCTTGGGGAAGAACAAGAGCAAATCCCTCCGATCAACGCAGTAGATAACAAGTAACTTGAATTGAGAAATTTGATATATAGCCTGGAGGTTAAGTAGCTAACGGCGGGAAGGAGAATGTGACATCTACGAGACAGATTGAAGAGGCGACGAGCTTTATGCTTTAAGAAAGATGTGACTCTGCGCATAAAAGGCCAGAATCGGTGATTGACTTGGCTGGGTACTTCTGAAGGGGTGACATCCATTATTGTCGTTGATACAACATTCCCAAGTGAGACAGCGCGACTATCGCATATAAAAAAGTCCTCACAGGATTTTAGATCATGTTCAAAGTCAAGGATCGGTGCCAAGGACTATTAAGACAGCCAGGAGTGTCAGCTGAGGCTATAGAGGGGTTTATAAAGAATGAGCATGAGGTGTCATGTGGTCTTTGTTGTATAATTCCGACACTACCAATATCTCTGCTATTCAACGATATAAATATATTCGTATATAGAGTCACTACGATTCCCGCGTACTAAAGAGTATTTAGCGCCAACGTCCATGATAGCATTGGGATGTGGTTTTACGAGACTCTAACTCGTCATGTGGCTTCTTCTTGGAAACGTGGAAAATGTGTAGTTCTTGATTGAGATTATCTTGTGACGCATGGCTAGCACGGATGTCTCAGACAATAGATTCCAATGCAGAAGTCGAAGGGATGAAAGTCAACGGCCAATTGCTCAAACCGTTCAAATCAATGGCATGATGACGCTTGACTGATCTTAGGAATGATCTTTTCGTGCTGCCTGTTGATGACGATTCGATAACGCGGTGAAGGATATATCTCTACATATTATATGAGTAGTAGGTGAAAGGAGAAACTATTTATTGAACGGTAACCACGTAGCTCATCCTACTTTTATCGACCACATATACTACATTGTGCTTGCATCACTAGAGCAGTCGTTTCCCGATAATTCGCAAATGTGAAATTCGGTATCCTGGGAGGGGAGGCAAATCGTTCCCTCCAATGGGCGTGGCCCCTTGTGTATAATTCGACTTTCCCCCTCTTTACCCACGACAACTGAAAATCTATTAGACCTGATGTATTTGGTACCCTGCACTCAAGGATGTCGGCGCACACTTTGATGACAAGATCATGGAATGTCGTATGAACAATCGAAATTTCGACTTTCTAAACGTCCGGCGAATGGCTTCCAAATTCCTGCAACTTTAGAGAGCGCCCACCCTCCCCCTCCCTGCAGCTCTAGGTCCTTGCCATTTACCTGTGCTTTGAGACCTTCCCTCCCGGTACCCTGCCCATCTAAGGATGGCCTAGTATCGTCCTTGAATTCAAAGACCAGGACCTGGCCGTCTGCCATAATACCGCCGGAAGACAACACGTTCATAGTCGCTTGGATTACCTTAAACTCAGACCAGACATTTGCCTTAAAGGTATTATTTGATGAATACTACCAGTATATTATTAAGAAAGCCGCCGGAGACTCTAATTAGTATACTCTGGGTAAGATAGGTAGGTATAATATAGTCTTAATAGAGCTACTAGAAGGGGAGAAGAATATTCCTATATTAGTAGCAGCAGAGGTTATAAGTAATATAATATGAACTTTCGATTAAATCCGTATCGCCCTATTTATCAGTACTAGCAGCAGTATGAACAGTAACGATCACTATATATGACTGGGCGATATAGTAATCAGCCTTAATATTGCCTTCCAATTTAACTATAATACTGCTGTCAGCAAGATAGTATTTTAAGGCACAGAGAGCACCGTCTACAGTCCGGGATGCGTAAGAGCTGCGGTACGAGAGTTGTCGTCCCGATATGTGATTGAATCCAACCGCCTTGGGAGAGCCATCTCGCGTACACTAGACAACTCCCCAAGTCTAAAGGAGCGAAGCACATACCAGCGGCCTGGCGACGAGTTTGACAGGCTATACAAGGCTTTCTTCACTCACTTGCGACTTGCGAACTAGTATTGCAACCAATCCTGCGGCAATGACGCAGCCCATGTCGAGTACCGGCCACCTGTGGGCGACTATGAAGAATGCCCAGCCGTCCACCACGGCTCCATCGCGTCACCATACAAGTCGATCAGAGATCCCCAGCTCAGGGATCAGTTCGCCGCAGAAAACAACGTTCTCTGCTTTGAAACGGGGGCAGCAGGGCTGATGAGCACATTTCCGTACCTCTTGATCCGTGGCATTACCGACTACGCAGATACGCATAACAGTACCAAGTGGCGCGGATATGCCGCTGCCGCTGCCGCTGCCTATTCTCGACATCTTCTCCACGTCCTGGGTGACCAAGACGTTGAAGATGAGCCGACGTTTCAGGTTTACGCTGAGCGCAAGGCGGCCAAAGATGCTGCCTCGTCTTCCGCCGACAGACCTGCTGCTGGCGATGTTCCACCTGTGCTCAGGCCACAGAACAAACAGGACAAGTCGATGATAGGGTACTTTCTCCAAACTGAGATCGACGCAGCAAACCGCCGGGATCGGAAAGGTCTGGAGGCGGATCTCATCAAGCTGATGGGGATAAATAGCGATATCGTGTGGGAGCCACTGATCCTAGAGCTCGAACAATTTCATAGGAAATGGCAGATAACGCAGCCCCTTGTACGAGAGGGGAGAAAGATTGTATAGGGCCATAAGTTTGAAGACTGGTAGAGAACCAGGTAGGACGGTGCGTTGAGCAAGCAGATGCGCTTCTTCGCTGCTCAAAATAAACTGTTGGTGTTCTCCAACGGGACCGTGTTCGATAGAGATGCTGGTTACGGATCTTTTCACTGCTGTCTGTGGAGTGTCTGGAGAGTCATGGAGCACATGGGCATTGCTGAGGATGTTTAGATATAATTAGGTACGCAGTATCATAAAGGATATTGCGTAATACTGCGCCGATAGTAATAATAATACTAGACGAACTAATAATATATATCTAATTATAGATAATATATACTACTTTATAGGGTTAATATAAGAAAGGTAATTCTAACTATAAGTAATTAGTAAACTCTCAGGGGAGCTTTACCTTTTAATATAATTATCTTATAGCGAACTTTACTACTATATATCTTATAATCCTAGAAGCTTATAATATAATATCTCTAAGTAATAATAATAGATAAGCTTATTCCTATTTTTATAATAAGTAGAACTATACTAGATTAATATATTATAATAATAAGCTATATAGTACTAGTTAAAGGTATAGAAGAAATAGTAGGTATAACTAAGTTAATACTTTAAAAGATAGGTAGATAATATAAGAATAATCTGGATTAATATATAAGCTATTATAGAATACTTTATATATCTATATATATATTTTAATACTTATAGTTACTATTAATAATTAGAGAAGTACTTATAATAGGACTAAGCTTATTACTAGTATATTCCCTTCTAAATATAAATTAATAGTTAATTTTAATAGATCTATTCCGGCCTAATAGTAAGCTTTAAGGTAGTACTCTTCACAGTAGACTGATTTCCTCCTGTATATCCAGCTCTAATAACAGCTAAGCCCGCTATATATTAATATTGCTCTGCAGGCACTACCATACTCGTTATACTACCTGCGCTGTGCCAGGAAAGGACTGCAGTGGGGTTCCTAACGGAATCTGAATGCTTGTTCCATGCAGGCGAGTGGTTGTCCAAGCCTTTGTGCCGCTAAACAGCCTATGCCTGCAGATAATATTGCTAGTTAGAAACCCAATTCTAAGCTGAAACCGAATCAACACTTTCTATCTATATACCAAATGAGCGAAAGGCACTGTCCGTTATTATACACTGGTATCATGAGAGTGGTAATGCTTAAGTGAAGTAATAATTGTAGAGAGCTCAATAATATCGTCAGTCCCTGACAACGATTCCCTAGCGCTGACAGGCATAGGCTGCTCTGCAACAGGCCGACTTAGGCCAGGAGGCGCCTACCAGCTGACACTTTCAAGTGCAGAAATAATGTCAGTATACGATTACTTGCTTTTTGTAGCACCGTAGCAGGATAGGATAGGATAGGAGGCGCCCACGAGCTGGCAACCTGTGTATAAAAGCCCCGCTAGGTCCATCCATCTTCACTCAAGCTGAAATATACATTGTATCCAAGGGAAGAACTGCAAAAATAATCTACCCCTATAGTTATACAATCCAAAATGGCATTTGGAGCCCCATTCTCAGGCTCGGAGGTGTTATTACACCAATTCATGCAACGAAAACAGCAGAAGGATCCGACCAATCCAAACAAGTATAATAATGCCGAAATCAAATCATTCCCCGCAGGACTACCTGAGCCAGTCACGATTCTGCACATCTTGTTCAAGGACTACCAGGCACAGCTCCAACTACTCCTCACCCAGCTCCAATCCCACACAAGTAATACTAACACGGCACGCGAATTTACATTTGAAACCACCAAGCAAAATGACCTCGAAAACCTCCTGGGTAGCAAGGACTACACTACGCTGAAAGGTCAGGTGCGGTCTATTATAACCAAGTCAGCACGTCTCGCAAATGCTATAAAGCTTCCGAAGAACAGTAATACCACTAGGTTCGAACAGGCTCTTGAACAATTTGCAAGACAATTAAAGGAGATAGCGGGGCTTCAGATACATAGAGTTAGTAGTCAGATTACTTTCCCCGACCGGTATTTTCGCTACTTACTTTAGTTATCTAGAATGCCGGTTGGGACGAGCACGAGACGCTCTTAGAAGCTCTAAGGGATTCCATGTCGATTGACCTTCAGGAGAAATCGGGAATACGAACCACGTACCGGCCTTCTCCTCTGATAATTGCTCAATGGAATATGGAAGACAGCGACACCCAAGAGCTTATATCAGATATCCAAGGCTCTATCGAACATCTAAAAAAGATTTTCGCGAAATTCCGCAAACCAGTCTTGAAAGACTTTAGTAAAAAGGCTGTTATAGCCTCTTGGCCACTAGATGTTACTCCGAATCTAAATGATAAGATATACAACGACTCGGACTCCGAGCTCTTATCAGAGAATCCCAGTCTTGCTTCAGAGAGGGACGGATCGATTCTGGAGGTGCTTCTGAATAAATATCCGAGAACAGAAGTCCCAGCTCAAGACCTCTCTCCTCAAGGGCAATTGAGAGGTGAATACTATATATATATTATTGGAAAAGTTTGACTAACACTCGCACAGGCATTTGCAAATTGATAATGAGTTATCAGAACTCCAAATATGAATTTGGCGGCACCGGGTGGCTGATAGGACCATCAACTGTCGTTACATGTGCCCATAATCTCTATGACAGGGAGAGCGGCAAGCATGCCACCAAAGTAGCAGTGTTCATCGGCAGAAAGGACAATGAGGCTACTGTGGACACGAAGCAGGAAAAAGTGTACGCGCGAATAGTCGCCGTCCACTGGGGCTATTATAAACACTCTCAGAAATGGAACGATTTTGCCATTATGGAGCTCATAGCGCCATTTCAAGATGTACAGGTCATCGCTTGGAGAGACACTCCACTCTCGAGTGGGAAGACAATATTGAAGGTGGTGGGGTATCCCGGCGACTTACCACATGACAGCAAAGAGGAAGTGAAAGGAAAAGTTATGTATCAGAGCGAGTGTCCGGTTTCCTGGTATGACCTCGTCGCTGACAACTATACCCTGAGATATGGGCTCGACACAAACAAAGGTCTGCTGCCCACTCGTTGAGATACCCGAATTCCCGTGCTAATATTTGCAGGCAATTCGGGGAGCCCTATTCTCACAGTGTTGCCTGACAAGACCTTTTACTCCATCGGAGTCCACTGCCGCGGTCTTATTACGAACTCGGGTGTTGTCCTTGGGCATCAGGGCAATGTAATCAATGCCTTCCGGGATGCTATCAGACTTGCAGAGACAAGTAGTAGTGGATTAAAATCTGAAACTTTAACCGTCCTGGCAATCAGCGGGACTATTATAGGGCTGAAAAAGATGAAAATAGTACTGGCCAAATAGTACTCTGAAGCTATAGTTCTTATAATAGGTTAACTGATTAATATAATAGTTAAGCTCTATATAAACTATAAGTTTTGTAATAATAATTTTTTTTATTCTTTATTATTTTATTTTATTATATATAGAAGAAAAGAGGATAAAGTTTAATATTAATAAAGCTGCCAGGGCCCGGATAACTCAACTTATATAAGTGCTCTAGATCTGGGCTGGCGAGATAATCATACCTCACTACCACCCGATTCAAGTGGCTACAGTTATCACACTTTGCTTCTCATGCCCAATTCTATCTAGTGAGATCAATCAAGGTACAGCGTAAAAGCGCGCATTGCAAACCGAGCCAGGCCTTCGCCATGGGCGAAATGGCAGTTAGTTCATTGAAATATTGTAATCGTTGAAAATTTGAAACCACCTATGAACAAGTTCACAAACCGACGCTTATCCTGGCTCTGGATCTCGAAAAGAAAGAACTCCAGCAGTTCAATGGTTTAAAAAGCTTTGACGCCATCAGCACCATCTTACATCTTTATGCATGTTATGGAACGATACCACGTTCCAGACATCTCCGTGAGCTGGAGAAGAGTTACAAATACGTCATCGATATTTCTACTTGGTCAAAAAATTTCGGTATTGTCAGGAAAACGCTAAATGATCAATGACGGCAAGCTTGTCTGGAATTTTGGCCCGAAGCTATATTAGGTTTGGCGATGGAATAACCGCCTTGGTATGGCTAAATCGTCAAAGGGAGCTAACAGTCTAGATTCCTAAAAGGAAAGCTTCACTACTATGAAGTACCTCTATTTCCTTGCACTGATTGACCGGCCATTTGAAGGGATACTACAGCTACTGGAGGAGAGTTTGGCTAACGAGTAGGGGCGGGCTTCCGATCTGACCATCGAGCGGAAGATCGACAAGTTGAATGTCTGGCACCCATCATGGCTGTGGCGAATTCGGCAAATACGTGAACTAAAATTGCTAGTTGAGGTCAGAATTACATATTCCCCGGACTGATAAATGGTTCAACGTTGATACAGTTACTCTACCCGACCCCTCACTCAACCCCATATTCAGTGCAACTTCAACGATGCTGCAGGATCCAAATTTCAACCTCGACAACAGCACAGAATGAGTCCTAGGATCGCAATCGTCGGCGCAGGTCTTTGCGGCCTCACAATTTCCCGACTGTTGGAATGCAGAGGAATCGAATTCGCTCTTTTCGAAAAGGGCGAAGAGGATAAGCATCTTCAGTGTGGGGGTGGCTCTGTCGACATATACAAGGACACCGGGCAGCGAGCGCTGCGAGAGGCCAACTTGCTAGATGAGTTCCTCAAATTTGCAAAGTTGGGAGACGACAAGCTGGCGATCTACGATAGACATGGGAAGAAGTGGGCTGAAGTCGGTGGCGACGACGAGCATTTAGGTCAAGGGCCACCTCAGATTGACCAACTGGTACTGAAACGGATGCTTTTACAATCATTACCGAAAGAAAAGATACATTGGGGTCACCGAGTCAGTTCCGTGGAATTGGGTGCCAAGGGTAAACCGATTTTGAAATTCGCAGATGGATCAACAGGAGCTGGGTTTGATCTTGTCGTTGGCGCCGATGGTATTTGGAGCAGGGTGCGTGAATCGGTAAGGCTTTACACTCCTCAAGAGAAAGACGTTCCCACTAGTTCATGAGGGCTGACAACGGCAGATAATTTCATGCAAACCTCGATATTCGGGTAGATACTTTATCGAATCGAGAGTAGGTCCCAACGATGCCATGTATCAGTATATCATGACCGAATTCGGCACCAACGATACTGCAATTCTGGACGGAGCAAAGCAAGTGATAATCCAGCGGCTAGGGGACGGATCTTTTCGACTATACCTTGGTATTTCTGTTCCAGAAGATTTTCTCTTGGTATCACCCGACCTAACAGAGCTATCGAATATACGCCGTCTACTTCTCTCCCAGGAATTTTTCGGGGGATGGGATATGAAGCTGAAAAACGTGATCGAAAAATGCGAGAAATTTCACATCCGACCGCTGTATTATTTCCCACCCGATGCCTTGGGCTGGGACTCTGTTCCGGGTCTCACACTAGCAGGAGATGCTGCCCATGCTTCGACCCCGTATATGAATGAAGGGGTAAACTGCGCTATGGTGGATGCTATCACCCTTGTGTCCAAGATCGCTTCATATGAGGTTGAGGGTCTGTTCCAAGCTGTCCGAAAGTACGAGGAGGCCATGTTTGTTCGTGGCAGGGATTTGATTACGGAGAGTCAGAAACAAGGAGAATTAATGTCCCACGAGGATGGGCCGAATGCGTATCTGCAGGCCATTCAGTTGGGAGCTATGGAGGGGGATGGACCGGCAGGTTTCCATCGACAAGTCGTGTATTGTTAAATGAGGTTAGTTCTAAGTATCGGAGTGATAAAATGCATCAGGTCCATGCTATTGGCATGTAGGCGAAAATAATTAAAAGCACGGAAGTAGTATCAAAAGAAAAGAGAATCGTATTCGCATCACCAGTCTATATGTGTACAGATGAGTTGCTGAACACTCGGTTATTGAGCTTAATGAGAGATGACGAAACAATATTACTAGATTTGTTACTAGGTTCTATTTTCTATATGCATTGCTTAAACACAACGGAGGTGGTGTAGTAGATCTATCTATATGACTTTGACGTTGAAAGAACTGTCACTTGGCCAGGTGTCCAAAATGGTGGCATTCTTTTTTTATTATGAGGGAAATTGGGGTTGGGTCTCAAAAGTAACGCAAAACCAGTCGGCGACTTTTTGAAATTTGAATTAGAAGGTACTTTGCGCGTCTTAGATAACCAGTAAAATGGTGAGTGTCAGGACAATGAGGCTTATTGGAGTGAGCTGAAGGAGATGCCCTGCTGAATTATCGTCCTTCTGATTCTGATCCCCCCCACCACTGGTACTGTTTGGAGAGTTATCCGTCTTGCTGATATTTGTCTGATTCGCATTCTCCCATATTGTAGAATACGAAAAGCCCGGACTGTCGGTGATTGTATCATTAACCCGAGACCCGGGCCCATCGATTGACCCCGAGACGCAGACCGACTCATCACCACTGGCATACTTGGCGGCAGCACTCCATAGTCGTGTGATATCGCGGACCATATCACGAGTCCAGAATAGACGGCAGTTGGCGGCCTCATAGACAAACTGGCGGGGTGTCTCGGGACTACTAGGAAAGACAGTATCAAGGATATTAACCCCAGCACTGCTGCCGACGACAAAGGGCGCCTTATCCAGAGGCGGGAGTAGGTTGGAGAGATCCTGACTCGTGATGTTGAGGCCCTTCATCTGCTTGTCGGTAAAGCCGTGGGCGAAATTGCGCACCATTTCAGTCGAATCACTGATGAAGGAGAGGTCTCGCACGTTGCTGCCACGGGTGCCTGATGTGGCCTGCATCGGGCTGTTTTGCGGGATCCCGCCGACGACAACGCTCTTCACACCGGCACCGGTCTTCATCAAGCTAGCGAAGACAAAGCATGCTATTTCGCCATGTCAGCAATCGATCATGAAATGATAAAAAAGTATTGTGTAGACTTACTGGAGGCGCAAACACCATCGGTGAGCAGGACGATATCTTCAGCCTTGAATGGCGGTGATGTGTCGTCGCGTCTGGCAATATTGAAGCCATCAGCGTCGTACTCGTATTGCCCATTCTTTGTGAAAGAGTCGTTATGAATCGTTACAGGACCATAGAACTCATCGAAGGAAGCCCACTGGGCATTGCCAGGTTTGCGGAAATAATCAGCGTTAAATACTCTGTTGTTGGTGTACTCATCCGTGACTACAGACACAGTGCTCGAGTTGAACAGCTTATTCTTGTTCGTAGTGATCCCCGTCACGAAACGTCCGTAGGTAAGCAGTTCGGGCACGGCGCGAGCTCTGAATAAGTGGGATGGCCTCGTCGAGGGGAAGAACATGTTGAAGATGTCAAAGGCAAGGGGCAGCTGTCCTCCTCCATTGCCGGACAGATCGATCACGACCTTCTTCACGCCGGCCTTCTTGGCCTTTGTGATGAAATCAGATACCGCTGTTCTGTAAGAAGCGAGGCTGGCACCGTCTGCTTTACGAAAGCCTGGTAAACTGAGGACACCAACCGAGTCATTCGTCAAAACATAACCAGAGACGACACCACCGAGTCCAAACTGGACCTGTGTGACGATGGGATTGGTAGGGTAGCCGACGTAGGTCTTGTTGGATGTTGTAGCTGATGCTGACAGGGTGACCTCGGCGGCCTGAGCCGGTTTCGAACTCTCATCAATGGCCTTGACCACAAACTCGTCATCGTCATACTCCGAGTTGAGCACCCGTCCCTGATAGATAGCCTCCGCGTCGAAGAATTTTGCTTTAGTCAAATTGGTGCTGGAACCGGCCATGTATGCCCACTCGAAAGTGGTCCCGTTGGCGAACTTCCCACGGAGTGACGGACCATTATAAACCTGAGTGGCCTGAAAGTGATTGAATGCCATAGAAGCCGACGGCTTGTGGCCTGTTTTCCCAAGGACACTGGCAGAGCTCTGCATTAATCGGTTCCAGGCGGCGTGAGGATCAACGACGGTTGTAGGATCGCTCCGCTCTTCAAGGTACGTTTGAAGGTACGTAAAGACGGACTTGTCATTGAATTCGACAATTGGCGATGCGTTTTGTATGCCATTGATAATGTCAGAGTAGGCGAAAACCTGTGGAAGTTCTCGGCCGTCGGGTGAGACCGAAATGATTGACTCGTTGAGCGACCAGGTAAACAGGCCGAGGATTCCAGCGCTGTAGGTAAAATGACCATCATGGGCATCGCGGATAATGCTGCGGATATCCAACTCGAGCTCGTACTGATTGGTGTAATTCTTGTTGCTGATCTTGGTCTTGATATCATCGAACCGGCCCATGACATCCACTGGTCGCTGCTGGTATGACTTGGGCGGATCCTTGAGATAAGCGATTGAGGTCTGGAAAGAGAAATACCTCTTGAGGACATCAATCATCGTAGAGGCGGCATCATTGTCGATCGGCACGGAAGTGATGCATTTGTATGCCGTCTCGCCGTCGAACCTCACCAGAAACTTCTGGTCGCTGGTGTAGTCCAGCTTGACACCAGCGCGGGCCTCGACCTGCTGCTTCGCGACCTGCCGACATGGGTTCGTGCTCTGCTGCGCCCCTGAGAATGGGAGAATGGCTGCCAATGAGGCCGTCGCCAGCAGCCCCTTCCAATTCATGGTGCAAAGATGACTTGGGAGACAGAGCTGACGCGGAGGGTGAAGCGAGGGAGGCAGAAGAAAAGGGCAGAGCAAAGGACGTGACACGAAAACGTCAATACGAGCCAGTCGCTGGCTCGTTTCACCTACCTGCAGCGAATATGTGGGCGCAGGTCGATCAACAGCTCTCCCCTGCGTCAGGTCAAACCGCCTGATACGTGGCTGTGCGCTGACTCCTTATCAAGCGCGTTACCATAACTCAGCCAAGATGCTGTAGGTTGATTCTCTTTTGCTTGTGCTGATGAAAGACCGCGAGGCTGAGTTTGGGTAAGAGATCCCTCGATTCTATTTAAAGCATATGCACATCTGTTGCCAGAAGTAACGCACGCCGAGATTAGTTAAGACAAATTTTACATCTGAAACAATCCTTCCAACGTGCCGCCATGCCAAGTCCACCCTGGCTTAAATACATAAAACGTTTTCATATTTTCTTCATAAATTTTCATCATTAAGAAAAGGTTCTCCAGGCGCGGCTTCGGCTTAGCATAACATCGAAGTCACTCTCCCATGTCACCACTCAACTCCTCTATGCCCGACCAAGAGCCTACATCAATTAAGAAGACGGATGAATGATATCTTGAGCCTGGCGAGGCACCAATCGGAACGATCATCTGCATACAACCTAGCGCTGAAGGATGTCTTGGAGACGCGCCGGTTGCATGCCACCCAACGTTCGAGATTCTGCGACCTCTCCACAACGAAGCGCTTTGAAGATTTCTTACCCGTTGCAGAGTGTGGAGGCGATGCGCAATTCGCATTCATTTTCTATAGTATCTAACACATTAGTCTTGCAACAACGTTGTTCACTTTCGCGAGTATTCACATATTTTGCGTGCGAGAATGCTTTGAAGCTGCCCATGGTAAATTCAGCATGAGCGTGGTGAAGCTTCAATCAACGACATGGACGTTTCGAAGAAACAAGTCACAGATACAAGAAATAGCCATTCCCGTCAAGTCCTACACAAAAGGCCACTATACATCATTACTTTACTATAAAATATTATAGCAATACAAGAGGCGATCTCTTTCTGCCTTTCGATCAAATTTCTAAAGTCCATATTAATAGCTCTCACCTCCGTTCCATGCATCTCCCCATGGAGGCAGTGGACTGGAGTCCTACATTATTGGAAATTGCTCTCAGCTCACCCAATAATCTTCTAGTAGTGATATAGGCAAAAACATATGGTAATGGCCCAAGAACGATATAGAGTCTATTTACATATAGGGCAATCTGACCACGGGGCTATTGTGCGTACTACCCTAGAGAGGTTGTTAGCCTCTTAATATCCAAGGATTTGAGATGGCCGCTTACATGTTTGACTTGGGGGAAAAGTTTCGATTTTCTTCAAGGGAACACCAGTTCAGGTTTCTTCCCGAGTAGCTAACACTTCAAGTGCGTTTGACCGTTCAATAATCGACAAGATGAACGACATATTACTTAACAATGGCAGTCGCTAGTCTACCAGCCGGGAGACAGTAATTTGATGTACTGAAGCTGGTTGAAAATCCTTTTCTTTGGCAGCTCTTATACTCATACTCCTAGATGATATAACCTACTCCTCATTCCTTTATGCGATGCCTGCAACCTGCCGCGATGTAGGTCTTTGGTTTGCCACAAAGGGTAGCTTCCTTGCACTTATAGGGAGTCTTCCTCTTGATTTCCTCATGATGGACGTTAAACTGTGGTCCGATGGAGACATGCCACGACAGATTATCTCCTTCTAGATTACAGCACCTAGTGTCATCATTGCTCATTGAAAAAGAATGTCGGCAGTAGAGCCATTGAGCCAAAACATGTCGCTGACATCAAAATCCATGTCACCAAGGTCGATTGGAATGGGAGCTTCTGGATGTTCCCAGTTTTCCACGTTTCCTGCTGTGACTTGATGCGAGTGTTGTCCTCCACAGGTCGAAATCCCCTTGGCTCTCTGGCTTGTTTGCATTGATCCGCCATGGATCTTCGACGACAGAATCTCCAGTGCCGCTACACAACGCTCTGCGGATTCGCCTACCTGCGCATAGGCCTTGAGTAGTTCAATGGCCTTGTCCCATTCTGAGCCTAGCGACCGGTGCTTCGAGGTTGCTGAAGTCATACTTGGGCCAGGAGGCTTTAGAATCTCTGCAAGCAATACCGTTGCTGCCGTATAAATAACTATCCAATTGTATCAGTAGTGTTTCATTCTCAATCAAGGCTCATTCAATTTACACAAGACGGAAAACCACCACGCGGGGACAGGTCCAGTGACTGTCTGTAGGTCCAGGTTGTCGTAAATTAGGTTGATAAGCTCATGTGCAGATTCGAAGCACAGCGTACAGCATTGATTAACCATGTTCTGTGATAGACTTCGATCTATCGAGGAGTATCCTCCGGAGTTTTGCGAGTGGGTTTGCTTCAAGCATGCCTCAGCCACCACTGGCCGCAGAATTAGAATCCGAGAATGGAGATAGCTTCGGTAGTGCATATTAGTTTCACAAGAATGGTAATCGGGTTGGTACTAAACTTACCGAGACCGAAGTACAATCCTTTGTCTTCGAAGAATGAAGCTCTGGTACGTTTTCCCCTCCTCTGGTGTGCAGCACAACTGGTCAGGTATGGTCCAAGCCCACCGAGTCAGCGTGCTGTCAAATTCGAGAACTGAAGCCAGGGGCTGTTGCTCTTGCACTCGCATTTCCAGTGGCCTAATATACAGTTCAAGAAGCGAGCTGTTCGTGATTCTATACAGTTCGAGAGACTTGACGAAGAATGCCACCTCTGTCGACTTTCCATCTGGTCGGACGGCCGAGGATTCGTTCACCATATCTAGATAGTCGTCGTCAATCATGAGAGGCAGCGGGACAGCGTCAGAAAGCCAATTTGCAATCATACTCGGCCGCCCAAAAGTCATGGATAGCACCCTGTTTGGTTAGTTCACTCTTAGAGCATGGTCTAATTCGACGCGAAATAAGCGCAGAGACTTGGCACTTACCGATCCATGAATACACACCCGTGCCAAACTCTTCGCGCTATCTGCACCTTGCGAGCACCATCGATATCTTTGGAGGATGAGGATAGATGTAACCCTAAACTCTGTGCCATCCGGACGGCAGCACCAATTGTCATCCAGCATTGGTGGGATTCACAAGTACTCTGGAGAAATAGACCCATCATCAATAGGCATTGAACTCTCTCCAGCGATGCCTCGAAATGAAGGTACGGGTTAAACAGCGCCTGGGCCCTATCCCAGAACTTCTGGCCTATGTCTCTTCTCTGTCGTGGGTGTATGTTGCGGGAGAATTGGCTTCCTAGAGCAAATGCCACATTCAGCATACAGTGAAAAACGTGTTCTGAAATAGAACCGGGATTGCCCAACCAAACCGAATTGTACGCCTCCTGAAATATAGTCCAGTCGTGTACAGGAAGAATGACCCATACAAGGTCGTAATAGTCTCGAAGTAGGGAATCTGCAAGCTTTCGTTGTGGCAACGCATATTCAAATGTGTTTGCGAAAGGCTCATCATTCTGGGATGCTTTTTGTCTCTTGTATGATGGATAGCTGTCCGTTTCTGGTATCCCCGCCTGGGAGTGGCCAAGTCGAGCGTCGATTATGGAATTAATTTGTCTCATAAACGAAACCGCGCTGCTGCCGCCGAAGAACTCGATATTCGATGATGGGTCTCCCGAGATCCCGGTCATGGCATCCGCATCCTTCTTGCTTCTAGGTGGTCTGCTCGCGGGGGTATTTGCAACATGTGTTGATGGGGGCGCATTGGTTGAACTGGGGGTTGCACTCGCGTTCCCATGTGCGATGGGTTCCTCAACTATAGGCCCAAGCGATGGATCCTCAACCATGGGGACAAGCGATGGATATGCTGTTGCTCCCATGCGTATCTCAGCCCCAAGATTTGAAGCGCGCGGTGAGATGGCTGGATACTGCGGTGTATGAGGAGGTATTTGTCCGGGTACCGGATCAGTCACGGACCTTGATATTGACTTGGACTTTCTTCCGTCTTTATCTCGGCTGTAAGTACAGGTCGGCTCCCCTCTCATCGAACATGGGCCACACACTAGAAAAAATTCACAGAATTAGTGTTTGGGAAGAACTGAGGAAGAGCGGATTTTGACAATACTCGGGTTGTTTGCGTCGCATTTCACCTTTCGGCGACGACAGTTGTCACAAGCTGCCGAAACTTTGGGCCTCGAAGACATTTCGCATACTGTGATCACTGATACACTGCCGTTTGATCCAGGACATGGAAGAGTGATGGTTAGACCCCCTCACGGGCTGATGGTGTTGGGGGATCATGCCGGTATTAATGCGAATTCGGGGTCTGGAGCAAGGGGAAATGCGGGGTGAATATGTGCTAGGGAATTCGCCTATCGCCCGGAACGGAGGTAGCGTTAGGACACTGATTAATAAAAAAGTTACGGCATCCTGTGCTTGCACGAGTCGTACTTGAACATTATGACGATTCACGACCGCTAGGGGTTACCATTTGGTGCGGAAGTAATAGAAGACTTGCATTTCCTATTACGTAGAGAGGGCCTACAGACAATCTCTTTGTTCATTGAATGAAAGAAGGGTATCATATGAGATATCCTACGATCTGGGCTCCATTGCGTTGCAAGTATATGTCCATGGCTATTTCCGCCATCTTGGACAGAACTCTGATTTTATTCAACACAGATTCTTTAGCGTCACTTTTCTATACAATGTACAATCCATATTAAATTTTAGTTTAGATTTCGCTTCCTTAGCGGCCTGCCTATGCTACTCGACCTTCAACGGTGCTATTGGGCGTGTCTGGCGAAGCCAGTATTCAAATGTTGCATTCACGATCCGAGGCCTCATCAAGTATCCACCTGCTTCTCTTGCAAGATCGCCGTCAACAGGTGTGAGAGGGCCATAAGGTGCAGCTCGAACTTGAATTCGAGCTGCTCTCTCTAAAGTAACGCAGCGATAGGTTGCCTCCTGAATAGTTGACCCCGCGGTCAGCATTCCGTGATGCGCCAGCACTATAGACCGCTTGTTTCCAAGCGCGCCCGTGATGATGACTCCCTCCTGATCTGCGATCGGGACCCCGGGCCAATCCGCTAGAAATGCACAGTCATCGTAGAGAGGTGTCATGTCCATCTGAGCCACTACCAGTGGCTGTCGAGCGGCCACAAGGGACTGTACCCACGGGGAGTGAGTATGGATGATACTCTGGACATCCGACCGGGCGGCATATACCCATAAATGGAAACGAGTGGCTGGATTGGCCATTCCAGTCCCCGTAACAGTGTTAAGATCTCCGTCTACCTCAATAAAGTCTTCAGGCTGGGCCTCCTCCCAGCCCAAGCCGAAGCGTAAGGTCCAGTAGAAGCCCTCACCTCTCTGTGAGCGTGCACTGATTTGACCCGCGAGCCCGGCATCCTCTTGTTTAGCTGCAATCAGTCGACATGCGCAGGCTAGAGTTTCCTGCAATGTTCGCTCAGGAGTCCTAAGGTGCTGGTCCATCTCCTGTGCAGAACGCTGGTCGAAATATTTCTTGGATCGAAGGGGCTCCCCGTTGAGCTTGGGAGCAGGCGAGGGAGCAAGCGAGTGAGCCGCAAGCTCGGGGGTGGCTGAAATGACTGCAGACATTTTGCAAGTGCGTAATTAGAAAAGTTGTAGATTGCTTGAAGTGCTTGGACGCCTGTACTAAGCAAGAGGTAAGCTAGACCCCAGACTTGGGTTTTATATAGCGGTATGTGTCGGAGCATACACGGCATGGTTTATCGCCGTCAGACGGACCATGGTCAGTTCGTAGACCCAGTTGAGGGATCTAATATGGACCTGAGTCGTTCCGCGGAGCTCCATCCATCCATTCGGAAAAGCATATCATTGGCCGTGGCACTCTACTCGGCACCTGTATGTGGGCCGAGGCTGTTCATTGATGCGGCAACTGGTACCAAGAGTATGCAAGAATATCAGCCTTTCAGGTCATACTGAAATCGACAATAGCTGAGAACTTTTCACAGAATTAGGCTTTGAAGGAGCTTTCCCTCGATACGTATGAGCCAACGTGGAATGAAAGCGAATTCGCCGAGAGAAGGGAATAGAGAAGAGCCGGGAAATTCTAGTCACGGAAAATACCCATTGCAGAAAATAGACAAGATAATACACATGAGATCAAGTTTTATTGGCACTGCCTTGAACAGCAACAAGACTACCACTCGAGAACTTTAGCTATTCGAACCCACTTGCTATTTTAACCATATGCATATCTTGACGCTCGCCCTTCTTGATCCCTTTAGGGCATATTTATTCTACTTGTAAATGTGTTTTACTCTAATCCCATTACACCCAATCGGTGTATTAGACTGAAAAGGCGCGTCATGGGGGAAATCTGAACTAATGAGAGACTTTCCATGCCTGTCAAGATACAACCGTATCTCACCCTACATCGAGTATAGATCTACCAGAGAATGTTAAGCTTGCGCAGACCCTTCTTCGGCTTTAGAGGAGGGGAAGGGTCGGCAAGTGCCAGGTCCAAGAAGGGTCGGATAGGAACTTCATCAAGGGGAATGATTTTCGTTTTCTTGATGAACTTATAACCGAAATAAAGAAGAAGGACAAAGGGAATGTTGAAGTAAGAAGCGACAAATGTCTTCGTATCCCAACGACCTTTGAGAAAGGTCTGCCATCCGGATGTTAGGAGAAGAAGGATGAATAGAATAAGGCATACCCAAGAATAGTATGGTTGGAAGGGCGACTTGTACGGAAGCTCGTTCCGGTCGATGTTTTGCTTCTTGCAGGCATAGTAGAAACGCAGATATGTTGAGAGAATAACACTCCAGTTGACCAGGATAGCAATTGAGAGGAGGTCTTGAAGCCAAGTAAACACGGTTGATGCACTAGAGGATGTTGTCATGTATCCAAGAGCCATAAAGAGTGTAAAGAGAATGACGGATACATATGGAATCCCAAAGCGATTCATGGCAGTAAAGATCTTGGGAGCATGACCGTTTTTTGCTAGACCAAATAAGTAGCGGACGTAGCTCATCATGCCATAGTTCCCACAGGACCAGGCCGAGGTAATGACAATTGCATTGATGACGTGAGGAATCACCTTGATCCCTGCCAAGTTTGCAGCTATCACGAATGGAGAGGCCGCGGTTCCTTTGGAGCGAAGAAGTCTTTCATCCGTTGAAGGAACAACGAGGCCAACCAAGAAGATGGTCAAGCTGTAAAATATCGCCACCCGCCAAAAGACTCTCTTCGCGGCTTGAGGAATGACGCGACGAGCATTTTTAACTTCAGCAGCTGCCAACGAGATATTTTCAATCCCAGAGAAAGCATAGAGGGCATTATTGAAAGTTGTCCAGAACCCAAGAAATTGTCCAAGAGAGCCCGGGATGCCAAGGTATTGAACAAACGGGCCGGGATCTGGTAGAAATAACCATGTTAGACAGGGAAAACTGACAAGTGTGCAACCGTTGCTGTCTTCACTAACCTTGCCAATATCTGAAACCGATTACATCGCCTCTTGGCCCTCCTCCGGCAACCACGACAATTGCCAACACATTCACGATGACAATAAGAGCAATCTTGAGGAGCGCGAAGCCAAACTCAAGCTCGCCCAGAACTCGGACGAACAAGAAGTTGCTTAGTGCCATCAAAGCACCAAATACGGTGATCCACTGGTAGCATTCGGTTAACAACAGAAGGGGCTCTGAGTGAGGCCGGATGAACAAAGACTTACAATAGCACTGTTTAGGTCAGTCCAAAACTGCATCAATACAGACGCAGCCACAATCTCGGTGGGTATAAAAATCAACCCTTTATACACCAGGTTCCAACCATTGGCGAAGGACAGCGCAGGATCGACGAATATTTCCGCATACCGCACAATCCCTCCGCTGAGCGGGATGAGAGCACCCATCTCAGCCACGGCGAGCACCACGCAGGCCGCCATGGCCCCGACGAAGGTATATCCCATCAGCGCACCAAGAGGGCCAGCTTGTGCAACAGCACGACCAGAGGCAAGAAATAGCCCGGTACCGATAGCTCCTGCCAAGGCCATCATTTGAAGATGGCGAGAGTTCAAGCCTTGCTTCATCTCATGGTGCTCGGAAAAATCAGCGGGAACAAGGTGTCCTGCAACAGTCGCTGTTGCAACATCAGTCGAATTGGGGCGAACATTCTCAACCGATGCCTCTTTTGCGACATCCATATCCATTGGAGAGTCTTTATGGATGGATGCCATTGGGAGGTAGGAAAAGTTTCAACAGAACAGTTATTCAAAGTAAGTGCCTGTTGACTCAAGGATTTCAGAGGACACAGATCAAGGGAGAAACAAGAAAAAGGTTTCGGCCGCTCCTCCACTTATCATTGAATATATGACTTTTGAGAAAGTCTACTTACCCCGGGTTAGACCAAGATGGTCACAAAGAAAAACCCGGGGAAGACAATCCATGTTGGGTCTGCATTGGCCAGAACCTCGTTTCCCCAGACCAAGCAGGTGTACGTACCCTCAGGTCTCTCCCAGCTCCAGGAGAGAAATTGAAGCCATAACGGGAACCAATCATGTAAAACTTCGTTCCGCGGAAGTGGTGGGTCGGCCGGATTTTGATATGATTTGCTCTCTCTACAAGGCGCAGACTACAAGCTTCACTCCACCCCCACGGCATGCGAAATTCTCATCCCCGCGGGGAATCCCATAGAAAGAAGTGAAGTGTGGGCGCTGGCATCTCCCTCCTGCTCCGGCCTCGGGCTGGAAGATGATCTTAGTAAACTTTCCTGTAGTCATCCTCTAACGCACGTAATACTTCAATGATCTTAGCCGGCAATGCTAACGTTACATATCTTGATGAGATTCCCCTACTGTCGAAATTAACCACCCTGATATAAAGTGTCCAGTCACAAGCTAACAACCAAGTATATCAGCAGTTTACAGTTGACTGATTAGGACATGAAAGTCGAGAACCTACAAGATCTTTCCGGCATCATGGCAGTCAACTCCCGTGATTCTGATACATCCAACTTTGTTCTGACGGCTGATGCCTTGAATCAAGCCCTTCCCCTCATGGGACCGTCCACAAGAGCTGTGCATGCGGATGATTTCTATAGCCCTCACCGCGCCATTGCGCCAGGCATGCACGTGGCAGTGAATTATCGATATGCCAGAAACCCCGATGATCTAGTGCCAATGAAGAACGATGATGTGAGTAGAATGGCCTGCTCAGCATTTCCATAGTCGGTTGTCGCCTTTCTGACCTTTTTTTCCCATAGCCGAATGCCCCATATGACTCCCATATCTATTCTCGCTATACTGCTCCGAACTCTAGTCGATTTGAGACCGTGCTGCGCAACCTCTTTGGCGGGGACGTTCTCACCTACTCGAGCGGTTTGGCTGCTTTTCATGCCATTATGATTCTGCTCAACCCAAAGCGAGTCTTCCTTGGTGACGGATATCATGGAGTCCATCGCAGTATTGCTCTCCAGAACAGAGTCACAGGTATGGAGAAATTCACCCTCGACGAACTCGACAAGCTCCAAGCTGGCGATTTATTGCATATCGAGACCCCGGTGAATCCATTTGGCGAGGCGCGCAATATTGCCCATTACGTGGCCAAAGCCAAGGCAGTTGGAGCGTACGTCTCGGTCGATGCTACCTTTGCCCCGCCGCCGTTGATGGACCCTCTGCAGTTCGGCGTCGACATTGTGATGCACAGCGGCACCAAGTACGTCGGTGGCCACTCGGATATGCTGTGCGGGATCCTCGTCATACCCTCGAGCCGTTGCAGCTGGACCGAGACCCTGATTCAGGATCGTAGGGTCATGGGCTGCGTAATGGGTAGCTTCGAGGGCTGGCTTGGCATTCGATCTGTCCGGACGCTCCATCTACGTGTGGCTAGACAGTCTCAGACGGCTCTGGCTCTTGTGCAATGGCTACACGCTGAATCGAAAAACGCCAACTCTGTTGTTGGGAAGGTGGTTGAGTACGTCCAGCACGCCTCGCTACAGGAGGCTGATCTGAAGGACGGCTGGCTTCAAAAGCAAATGCCAGGTGGTTTTGGTCCCGTTTTTGGTCTTTGTATGAAAGAGGAGAAGCATGCTAGAGTTCTCCCTAGCAGGCTCTATGTGTTTCAACATGCTACAAGTCTCGGTGGGGTGGAAAGCTTGATGGAATGGCGAGCTATGAGCGATCTGGGACGAGACCCCAGGCTGCTCCGGGTCAGCTGTGGGGTAGAGGATGTAGAGGACCTAAAGTCAGACATCATGCAGGCCTTTGAGGCTCTGTTACGGCTGGGATCCTCTTGATGAGGCAGTCCAGAAGCGATGGCAAAGAAATTACTGCAATCCACTTTACAAATCTTGAAATAGGTAACAGATAATATGATGTAAGAACATGTTACTCCTCTAAATTAAAGCTCCGAAAGCTTCCAACAGGTTCGAATATACGTCACTACCTATATAGTGGGCTGCCTCTAGTCCAGCTACTGGGAGCTCGGAAATCAAAAACATATTTTGGGTTCCCTATGGATATTGCCTAATTCGACCATGCTCAGAACTTCACTGAAAAGGTCAACTCTAGATCAGAGGATAATAGACCATTGATAAAGACCGGGCGGTCAAAAACAGAATAAGATTTCTTATTTCTCTATAGTCCCATAACAGCCTGAGAGAACTAAACCTAGTGCCGTGTGCGCCTACGTCTCGGCCTTGGCCTTGTTCTTCAGATCGCGGCGTTCTTCCACCAAGTCAGCAACCTTTCCACCCATCTCCGTACCCAAGTTACGAAAGCCTTTGATGATGCCCTCGGTGTCTCCATTATTCATCTCCTGGCTCATCTTGAATTTTCCACCCATGTGTTCAATCTTGATGTCGATACCGATGATGGCCTTTTTCAATAATTCGATGTACTTTTCGGGCGCGTCCGAAACCTCCCACGGCCCAGGATTGCCACCCTTGCCATTGTATCCCATGCGCTCAACTTCGTTGTGATAAGTGAGAGCTCGCATCTGCGAGTCGAGGAATGCGCTCGTCTCTGCCGCTTTGGGATCAACGTATACAGTAGCCTTGCCGTAGATCTGGACGGCAGCATAATTCCACGTCGGCACAACCTTTCCTGTGCTAGGCTTCGTCTCCGTGTAGAACTTGGGAGTCGAGTAAGATTGGATGGGCGAGTTAAAAATGACTAGGACGTCATTCTCAAGTATCTTGACAGCGTCCTTGGTGTGCCGATCATTGACTTCCTCGATGATAGCCTTGCTCTGAGGATTGGCCCTGGCAAGATGACCCTTTAGTCGCCCAAGTTCCGTTTGGCTCTCTTCGTCTTCCACCTCTAAAACGAAGGGAATGTGGCTTGTTTGGAGGAAGGGAAAATGGGGAGACTTGATAGCAGTTGTTATCATTCCTAGAGGATTTTCCCGAACGAGCTGGCGCAGGACGCGAAGATCCTTCTCAGCATGCACATCGCGGAGATACATTGTGTCAAGGAGAGCCAGATAAATTGGTGAAATTGGTCAAAAGTGTTCGTTAATTACCCTAAGCTCGATACGCTGGGCTATTACAAAATGGAATTCAAGTAGTATGAGTCAAGTTGATGCCAGGAGAGTGCGGACAAGAGAGATTATAAACCCAAAAGAAACGTCCTTTCAGACCAGTATGTAGAGATGTGTGTTTGAGCTAATGGTCATATATTCTTAATGAGACGTCAACGATTGGATAGATTCGTATTCCTACCGGTTTTTTCGTGGGTCTCAAGTCAATCACATGGGTCAAGGTCGTCTTGTAGTTTACTTTCCAAGTTGGGATGTGGATATTTAGTGGGCAGCTTCGCCGACCACGGATCTGCTTGATTGGTGATGGCAGCCATGAGTGAGTTCGGGTCCGGCTTTTAAACCATTTGTAGGTTTACATAAAACATTAATGTTAATATCACGTAGCTCACTCTCTCCCGTGCTCAGCACAGCGAGACATTCTTATGTATGTAGTTATGTACTTGACGGAGTTCTGCTTCCTCATCTTGGGCCATGTTTAAATCTAATCCGTGAAAATCAGGCAGACTACTAATAGAAAAGTTGTCGTAAGAATCGCAAGGATAGGCCCGTTCAGCTACCAAATCCAGCCTGCGACGAAACGCTCTCTGCGATCAGCAATTGCGGATTTCCCTACAGCGGGCCAGTACGACTGACTTTAAGCTATTCAACTTGCATATGCCAACTCGCCTTTTCTCGATCTTCTCAAGTTCGGCTTTCGTCTGCTTTTGTTCCATCATAGACATGGAGCACGGGGAGGAGAGTCTGTGCGGCTTATTCCAGTGACAAAGCGATCCATGACTGTACTGCCAGAGTTATAACACATACCTTCGAGATTGTACCTCGCTGAGTCGTGGAAGGGCCTGCTTCTATCTACCATCCGATCACTGATTGGGCCTAGATTCTTCCCCTGTGCCTTTAGACTACCTAGATTCCACCGACAATGTAGCATAAAATTGGACGAATAAGCGGCTTTCCGCGGAAGACATTCACCAAATTACATCAAAGATCGGCGCAAGACGTAAGATTATAGTGTCATTCACGCCTTGAAGGTAACTTATTCCAAAAATAGTTAACTCGAGCGAGATGCATGACCAGTGGGTACGCTACGACAACCGGATGTTACGCCTGCGGGGAACGTTTTCGCACCAACTATGGGAATTTGTCATTGTAATGATTCGGTAGAGTTGAAGCGAAATACACTCGCCAGCGTGAACTAGTTGCCTTCCTTCAGCCCACATATCGAACCATCGCAGGAGAACACTGTCCTAGCAATGACTGCCGCAGCTAGGAGTGTGAAAGAAGTCTTGTTAGACTGTGGTCTCTCGTACCCACGGGGAGGATTGGCAAGTATGCAGCCGCCATTACCCCTTTTCTAGGCATTTAGCTAGATAGGTGGAAACAGAAGAGAGAAGATTATCAAGAATATTGGAAAGGAAAATGCCAGCGAGAGAAAACCATCATTGACGAAATATGGATTTGGAACGTAGATCCAAGCATAAACTCGCCCTCTCAGAGGAAGTTCTCATTAAGCCCGCATTTTATCACACCCTAGAGATGGAACTGCGTGCACTATTTCCGGGATAAACGGTATAAACTATGCTTTCTTCACTCTTTTGGCCACCAATTTTCAGTTCGTGATAAAATACTAAATTTGACGCAAAATTTTGATAAGATCACCCAAAACTCCCATGGCCGTAACATCTCCGCCAGCCCCGGCTCCACGGATAGTGAGAGGCAGGCGGCCATATCTCTCGGTATAGAAGCTAATAATGTTGTCGCTTCCTTCCAGTCCAGCAATAGGGTGAGACTTTTCGAACCACTCCATGCCTACTTTGGCCTTTTGGGCCGCCAAATCAAGGCTTCCCACAAACCTGACAACTTTATTAGCCTTGGAAGCTTCTTGCCTTTCCTTATCCATCCGATCATCAAACTCGGGCAGCCTGTCAAGGAATTCCGAACATCCGGAGAGCTCCTGAGGGACCAGACTCTGTACTGGAAACGAGGTTGGCGACTCGATAGACATGCCAGCCAGCCTCCCAAGAATGGTAAGCTTTCTTGCGACATCGAGGCCGTTGAGATCATCCCTGGGATCCGGCTCAGTATATCCAAGCTGTTTAGCCCTCATAACACTGGCCGACCAGGAGCCACCTTCTCCGTTAATAGGCGAGAACGAGTTGAAAAGAAACGACATTGTTCCACTGAAGACACCTTCGATTCGGGTGACCCTATCACCAGTCTCCACAAGGTCATTAAGAGTTGAGATAATCGGCATACCGGCACCAACAGACGATTCATGGTATACAAAGGGACCTTGACCTTGAGGTCCAACTGAGGAGAATATCTGATCCCAGAGCTCTTTGCTTCCTGAAAAGGCCTTTTTATTTGGGGTAATGATGCTGATCCCACCTTTTAGAAAGGCAGGGTAAGATTCTGCGATGGCTTGAGAACTCGTGTTATCAACTACCACCACCTTGTGAGGGGCCTTGGAGAGAAAATGGATGATATCGGAGATGCTCGGAGGCTCAAAACCGAAGTTGTCCAGTTCCTCAAGTGCGTTATCGAGCGGTATTGGTGCATAGTCCTGATGGTAGAGCGCCCTATCGATTATGGCAAGATATATGAGACTGAGTTTGGGAGAAGGGCGGCTCTTGGCCAAGGAGGCAAGCTGGGTCACAAAGCACGATCCCACGCCGCCAGCTCCTTTTGGCATCAAAATATGAAGATTAGTTCTGTACGAAGAAGCGTGTAGCTATCGAGGTTTAGTACATACCGATGACCGCAATGGAGACTTTCTCAGCTCTTGTTGACATATTTTCTGTGGCCCTGGTTTTTGTGCTTGCGAATCTTCCCCAGTGACAAGACTATTGAAGAGAACAATGACGATGAGAAAGATAATTCCAAAGTCAAGTGTGACTTACGGAGTGTGGAGCGTACTGTCTATTCATCCAACTACTTATAAATGTATGACTGTGTAGTAGTACAAAGATTGTTGATCATGGCTCCCCTACCTACGGCCATCACCGACCCAATCGGCGGACAGGCGGCAACCTACCGCGCCCTATCATGTAACAAATCATTCCCAGGATGATATATTGACTAACATTATTGTTATGTCAGTCGTGCGTGTGCGTACAGAATTCAGTGGCCAGGCCACCACTTCAAAGCTTCCGTTCCTCGGAAGCCAGCAATTCTCCACCCAAAATCCACCCTACGAACATCCGCGGAACGGAAAGATCTCTGGACATGACAAATGAGGTCTCATGACTGGATAATTACATAATGCTTTCATTTGGTAATCGTTGCCATGGGATTGGCAACATCATACTTCCTTCTGGCGATGTCGGAGTGTTTGTATGTGTTCGGGTGATCAAGGACGATTTAAATACTTCTGTTTCCGCTGTACAATAAAGAATAAAGATGAACAAGAAAAAAGTAGCTATCAACGTCTTCAAGGCTGCACACCTTAACTCAACATGGCAAGCTTACCATTTACTGTCAGTTGACTCTCTGTTGTATGCTCATGCTACTAGACCATTTAGCTAACACCATCCTTCATAGCTCAACAACCCATCCCTGCTCCATGAAGCGTCATTGCTCAATGGAATATGGGTACAGTCAAAATCCGGGAAGAAATTCGACGTAGAGGGTGGGTAAAACGTCAGTGTCAACCCCCAAGTCTCCCTTACATACTCATCGAGCTATAGATCCGGGTACTCGCGAGGTCTGGGCGACATGCGCCAACAACGAGGTTTCCGACGTTGACCAGTACGTTGAGACATCGTATTCCGCCTTCAAGTCATATAGACAAATGAATTCTCGCTCGCGTGCGAAGATTCTACTGAAATGGTATGAGCTTATCACCGAGGCTCGCGAGGACATCGCCAAGATCGTTGTATATGAGACCGGAAAACCAATGGCAGAAGCTATTGGTGAAGTTGACTATGCTCTGGGGTTCGCTTGGTGGTTCGCGGGCGAAGCAGAGCGTGTCCGTGGTTCAATCGCCCAGCCGTCCATTTCCAACCGCCGTACAGTTGTTATCAAACAGCCAATTGGCGTGAGCGTTGCCCTTGTCCCTTGGAACTTCCCTGTGGCAATGATCATTCGCAAGGTTGCCGCGGCTCTAGCAGCCGGGTGTTCCATGATTGTCAAACCATCTCCGGAAACACCATTCAGTGTAATGGCTTTGGCAGATCTGGCTCTCCGTGCTGGATTACCTGCTGGTGTGCTTAATGTTATCTCTACAGATAACAGTAATACACCCTCGGTCAGCGAAAGGCTTTGCAAGCATCCCTTAGTTCGTAAGGTCACCTTTACTGGGAGCACCGCTGTTGGTACTCTTATTGCGAGGCATTGTAGCGAGGGATTGAAAAAGGTAACTATGGAACTTGGAGGAAACTGCCCCTTTATTGTCTTCGATGATGCAGATCTGGATCAGGCTATCGCAGCCTTAATGATACTAAAATGGAGGACTGCCGGTCAGGCCTGTACGCACGCCAACAGAGTTTACATTCAAAGTGGAGTGTACGATGCCTTCGCCCAGAAGACGCTGGAAGCAACGCAAAAGCTGCAAGTTGGGCATGGCGCTGATAAAGGGACAACTATGGGTCCGCTAACTATTGGCCGCGGAATTGAGAAAATCGAAAAGCATGTGGCAGACGCGGTTAGGAAAGGTGGGAAAGTCCTGTGTGGCGGGAAGAGGCCAGACAACCTACAAGGGTACTTCTTTGAGCCGACCATCATCTCCGGCATGACGTCTGATATGTTGACGACCAATGAGGAGATATTCGGACCCCTTCTAGGACTCTATAAGTTCGAGACCGAGGCCGAGGTTGTGGGGAAGGCTAATGATACATCAATGGGGTTGGCCTCTTACTGCTTCACAAGAAACGTGAGCAGAACCTGGAGGCTCCTAGAAAGTCTGGAGGCTGGAATGATCGGGCTCAATACAGGTGCGTTGACAGCCCTCTGACCTTTAATCGATTTTTCTATTTTCATACTAATAGTTTTGCAATAGGCAACTCGTCAGGTGCCGAAAACCCTTTCGGTGGAATCAAAATGTCAGGCTATGGCAAGGAAGCAGGAAAGGATGTCGCGATTGAAGAATACCTGATTCAAAAGACAGGCACCCTTACAGTTGAGGAACCTTCGGAATAAACTACTAGCTAGACCAGTATCAAATCGGATGGAAAACAGTTCCTCACGAATTAACTGCCGCAACAGGTGACAGCTAGGTTAGGTCTGCGGCTGTTGCCCTTCGTGATGAGAGACAGCTAGATCAGTTCCGTACGAAAGTACTGCCACTGCGGCTGACTTCCAAACCGGGTCTGCAGCTGTTACCAGTCATGACAAGAGAGAGCTACGTCAGCTACCCACGAAGTGTCAACATACAAAGTGCCGCCCATGATATATTCAGTATGAGCGTGGCGAAGCTTCAATTAATGAAATGGGCGTTTCGAGGAAATAAGTTGCAGATACAAGAAAAAACGTATTAGTCAAGTCCTATACAAAACATCGCTAATCGTCATTATTTAAATTCAACATAACCCTTGCCCTTAACAAAGGTGGCGTGCCAAGGAATATTCTGTTCCTGGCTGGCCAACTGGGCATAAAACTCGCCATGAGCAGGACCATCGATGTTGTTGCCCACAGGTGTACCATCCTCATTGCGCTCATCCGCGTAAAAAAATCTAAATCATATATATGTTAGAGTACTCATAGGTAGGAAGGAGTGTTATCTTGGGTTCTACTTACCGGAAGCCTTTGGGGGCGTAGGTTGCATCAGACAGACCGAGCCAGAATGCGGAGGCTGCCTTGCCCGTACCAAGGGTGAGAACAAATGGGACCGGCAGAATGGAGATGTTAAGAATGTTCCCAGTGTATATGAACGATTTCTTTGAACCGGCAGGCAGAGTCTCCCAGCCAAGAACAGCTTGCTGCGCTGCAACATACGCGCTAACCGTATTCACGTTGAGGTCCGAGTTGAAACTATCCAGTGGAAGTGACAAGACCGAATCTTGCTTAGGAGGCGTTGTGGCGGCAGCTGCATTGTAGACTACAACGCTGGGAGATGCATTGAGTTCGGATTTGATCGCGTCAAAGACGGATGGGATGGATTCAGGTTCACTGAAGTCTGCCTTGAGGGAAAGGTACCCTTCAGGAGTCTTGGCCCCAGTGCCGTGTCTTGACGTGACAACGATTTGATAGCCCTTTGCAGCCAGTGATTTGGCGATAGAGGAGCCAACTCTAGGCCCAGAGCCGAGGATCAGTGCGATGGGACCTGCCATTGCTATCTCAATGCAGCTGATGGTAGCTAGGTAACTGGGATGGACGAGACGTTATAGAATGTGTGAGTCGCTTGCTTGATGCTGATTAGATCTAAGGCGCACTCGGAGTCTCGGACTCTTTATACGATTAAGTTGAGGAACGGCCGGAACTATCGACAATCAATTGAGCTCCGACTGCTGACTTGGTATGGCGCATGAATGATGCGATGCTTGGTAATCAAGCACGCAGCTAATTGGTAATCTCACATTCTTGGAGTTCTAGTTTAGACTGTCATTCATTCGCACGAGCCAGGCCAAAAGGCATAAATCAAGCCATTTGTTTTCTAATGAATAATAGGATTTCTCTAATGTTCCAAAGATGGAATGGACGACTGCCAAAATGTTCCGCGGAAGGTGAGATTCAAGATCGATCCGCCATAAGTGGGCGGAATTCCGCCATCTACGCGTTCAGATCACTGCCTTGCCATCGACTAAGCAGGCTAAATAGACTACTGTGGGGTTTCGGGGCGGCTGTTTCGGGGCGACGGTAATATATAACTATCCGTGATATCTTACATATCATCATCGTAGCCTTGAGCATCTTTCTCGACAGATCGTCATTCTAATCGTTGCATTGGATGAAGTGATGGAATGGGGAACGATAAAATTGTCTTCAAACCCTTTAATTCCTTGCTCCAGGGCTTTCTTTACATGGTCACATTGAGCCGAAAAGTGAACATCAAGTCTCACTGGCTCCCATACAGCACAGGGTATAACAAGCTCACGAGAAATGGTATGTGGACATAGGCAGCCGTTGTTGTGTCACGCTATGATCACAGCCAGGGTTGAGGACATTCTTTATCTGAGAAAACGCTAAATAACGGGCAGTCTTCATTCTAAGGTTATTCATGGACCCATCGCTGAATTTCGGTAATTACATCTGCCTCCACATTCCCTGGACTGAAGTATTCTAGCGGAGTGGGAGGACCTTGTCCAGATATAAACAGATGATTAAGGTTCTTGAACTGCCGAAACCTGAAGTTGGGAAGAGCACTAAACTTCTCATGCAGTCTCGTATAGTCCTCAGTTGCAGTTACTTGATAATCTCTTTCGCCCTGTAGGACCAGGACAGGCTTGCGAATATCTTTCAGTGTTTCCATGACATCAAATGTACGGTACTCGAGCCAATACGCAGGCCCGATTCCGAAAGGAAGCTGCTTTGCTGGAGTTGACAAATCTAGATGCGGCCTGTCGGCCACATCTGCCTGCTTTCGAAGGTCCTTCAACATGTCACTCTCCGCAGGTACTTCTTTGGACGCGTCGACCGGTGGCTTTTCACTAGAGTCGGAAGACTCGAGGTAATTAAGCTGCCTGATCGCGCATCTGTATATCGGCTCTGAAGGTGCGGCCATCAAAATACAGCCTGCTACCGACGTATCGAGCGAGGCAAGTCGCGCGGCAATTAAAGTCCCCAGGCTATGGCCCAGAAGGAATATACGCTCGGGATTAATCTCCGGGACTCGTCGAATTTTCTGAATGGCGTCTATAACGTGGTACACATACTCGTCCGTTAGAGTAGCCGTCTTTTTGCTCATCGTGAGCTTCCCAAGCAAAGTCGAGGCACGCTTGTCGAACCGACAGACCGAGATATTATGTGCTGCCAGACCTAATGCAAGGTCCTTGAATGGCTTTGATGATCCAACTGTCGAGTCCCTATCCACTGGCCCGGAACCGCCGATGAGAATTACACATGGAAATCCCTCATCCCCAGGATTCCTAGTTAGCGGTAATGTTAAGGTCGCGCCCACTCTTCGCAGCCCATGACCTAATGTCAAAGAAACCGACCGTGAGTTCGCAGATGCGTATGACGGAGCCTTCCACGGATGAGAAAGGCGAGGCCCTACTTGCAGCGTGATCAACTTCCCAGACCACGTCATCCAGAGCGTCAATGCTAGCGAGAGGCGTTCAGACTGGAGGGGCACTGAGATTCTCGACAAAGGCCAACCGGCGTGCACTTCGGGACTGCCAATCGGCTTCAACGGCCCGGCCATGGAAGTGAGGGTCTTCCACCCATATTCCAGAACATGCTTGGTGATGAACAAGCGGAGTGGGAAGACTAATTGCTGGTGGAGCGATTCCCAGTTGCCTTCCTGCAGATAAATAACAATATCCTTCGCATGTTGCTCAACCTTTATGGACTGGGTCCTGCGCTGATTTTCGGTTAGGAAGAATGATTGGATTTTAGTCAACAAATCTGTTAAAATCATCATCTTCGCGTGGGCTGCCCGACGTGTTGAAGCTGAGAAGTGTTGACCAAAGGTTCAAGTGGAGCAAATTCAGCTTATGGACTCTTGGGACTTTGGAGAAATCCGTGGCGAAGATGCACGGTCATCTGATCAGTTCAACATGATACGAGCAATGTTCCACAATACTTAATGGCTGCCTGGTCTGACTAAGCCACGTTGTGAGGATTAATTCTCAAACATTGTAATATGTAGAGCTCTACCTAACTGCTTCAGAAGCTGTAGTGTGTGGCATCCGATGGAAGACGTTTTAACTCCCTCCATAGTAAATATTTTGTAGTAAAATAACTGGAAGAGAAAAAAATCAACAAGCATAAACCCTATAGGTTGCGCGGATAAGGAAAAGATGAAACCTCCGTATGGTGATGCGACATAAAAATGGCAGCCGTAATGTACCGTGATTTGACTTAAGTAGGTTAGTATTAAGAGACGGATGAATAGAATAGTGAATTATATTAGAGATTAAGTGATAAGAATTCCATAGAAGGAGATAGTAGGAGATATACCAGTGTCTGATAGGGGAATAATGAATACCCAGCGGTGGTATAGGGTAGGCTTCATTAGTTGGCTTTTATACAGGAGTATCCACGCACCCAGCTCAGGGCTTTCACGCCATCTAGATTTTTATGAAACATATGCTTATTAGATCAGAACGTATTTCTGGCCCTGAGGTTGTCAAAGATATTAATTACTCAATCGAAATCATAGATACTACCGGAGAGTCGCAGATAAAGCCTGTGAATGGCTCTTTGAAGTCATGGACCAGAGCATCGTCGAGTTAGGTGTGCATGGGTAGGCCTCCGGCCTGGAGACCGGAGACTGAAATGTGCCATATATTGGAGATTCGTTTATATTGGGTGTTTGTTCAACACTTCAGCTTACTGGCCATGTTGTCAATGTCTACTAGGTAGTAGGCGAAGCCAGATGAGGACCCGAACATGAATCAAGACCCGGATTGTGCCGATCTACTGGAAGAAATTCGATTCTCGCTACCGAAAGACTGGGCTTGGAAGAAATTGCCAAGTAGTGGCATGATCGTACCCATGACACTTGGTGCTGGTAACTCGTTACCAGGCACAGTTCGCCCCTGGACCGCGTTCTAGCCAGTATCATCTATATTAAATATCTCATTAGGAGTGCTAGTCGGGCCTTAGACGTAGACGAAAATACAGAGTTATCCATCATGTAGCCCTAAAGTGAGGTAGGTTCTGGCCACGTTCGGACAATTCTAAATACCGATCATATGACCCCGGGCCTCTGATGTTGCCCTACCCGCCTCCGATGGCATTTAGTCTCAGATGGTAGCCTCCGGGTCCCTGAGAATTCAATGTTGCATGACGGGTGGTGTTATTGTAGTAAATTAATAAATAGTCTTCTAACTCGCAAGTTTCGTGGCATATCCATGTTTTGTATTCGTTGAGTTAGCCCTCATCACCACCACGCCAGAAAGACCATGCCTTCCTCTACTACCGCCAATGAGCCCTCGCTGGCAGAAAAAGACATCCATTCAACAGCTACCGAGCCCCAGGATAATCCAAATGAATACGAAGATGCTGAAAAGAACTACCAGCCAAAAACTCTGAAGTTTTGGACGATCCTGATTGGCATGTATTTGTCGATGTTCCTCGTCGCATTAGTATGTAATTCGAAATTCCAGCATGTCCTCCTCGTGTCACAACTAAGCTAATATACATCTAGGACCGACTGATCATCGCAACCGCCGTCCCCAAGATCACAGACGAGTTCAAATCAATCAACGATATCGGCTGGTACGGAAGCGCGTATATGTTGACCGCCGCCGTTTTCTTCCCCATCAGCGGCCGCATCTACCAAATCTACTCCACGAAATGGACCTACGTCTGTTCCATCGTTATTTTCGAAGTCGGTTCAGCTATATGCGGAGCTGCGCCGAATTCAATCGCCTTCATCCTCGGGCGCGCCATTGCTGGATCCGGATCGTCGGGTATATTTACGGGAGGTATTATGATATTGATGCCAATGGTACCTCTGCGTAAAAGACCTACATTCACTGCTTTCTTTGGCATGGCTTTTGGTCTCGCCTCGGTGCTTGGTCCCATTATTGGCGGACTTTTTACAGACAAAGTGTTCGTTTCTCCCCCTGTATGGTAATCTACTATGGAATACAAAAATTGACTCTTTCTAAATACAGGACATGGCGATGGTGCTTCTATCTAAATCTCCCTGTTGGAGGCTTCACACTTGTTGCAGTTCTGCTGCTTTTCAACTTCCATGAAAAGAAAGATAAGAGCCTACCTACCGTCATGCAACAGATCAGAGCCCTCGATCCTTTGGGGGCATTCTTCCTTGCCCCGTCCATGGTATGCCTTGTCCTCGCTTTGCAATGGGGCGGCACAACGTATGCTTGGTCAGAGCCCAAGATTATTGGCCTGCTTGTCACATTTGCTGTTTTGTTTGTCGCCTTCGCAGTCGTGGAGGCGCTGACCCCAACCACGGCAATGGCTCCTGCGCGTGTCATCTTGAACCGTTCCATTGCGGGGGGCATGTTGTTCATGTTTCTGCTTTCGGGAGCAATGATGAGCGCTGTGTACTACCTGGCCATCTGGTTCCAAACCACCAAAGGTGACTCGGCAATGGATGCGGGAATCAAGACCATCCCTCTCGTCCTCTCGATGGTCATCTTCACGATCTTGTCCGCCAAGCTCACTGAAAGTATCGGTTACTACGTCCCGGCTATGCTTATATGCCCCATTCTGTGCAGTGTGGGCGGCGGAATGTTATCTACACTGGATGAAAACTCAGGGCATAGCAAATGGATCGGATACCAAGTCCTCTACGGGTTCGGGATGGGATGTGGTTTCCAGGGACCCAACTTGGCGGCGCAGACTGTTCTGCCACGAGTCGACGTCCCCATCGGCATTGCTTTGCTGTTTTTCATGCAACAATTAGGTGGTGCCATTTTCGTCTCCGTGAGCCAAAACATATTCGCCAACGAGCTCTTAAAGAGACTTTCTGGGGTCGCTGGTCTGGATACTGAAGCTGTTTTGCATCAAGGCGCCACGGAGCTCCGCAAGATCGTTCCACCAAATGAGCTCGATGTTGTGATCAAGGCATATAACGTCTCAATCACCCGCGTCTTTGTCATGGTCGCGGCGCTCAGCGCAAGCATTATCATTGGATCCCTGGCGATGGAGTGGAAGAGTATCAAGGGTCGAGATGGGGGTGACAAGGGACTCTCGAAGGATGCGGAGGGAGGCGAGAAGGACCAAACTCCAGAAAAAGAGTAAGTATGGCAGTCAAATCCCTCAGCAGGGTCGGTCTGGCTGCAGCCCACTAGGGAGGGTCATATTTTGTAAGGGTTGGGAGGTTAACTGATAAGTCAATACATTGATGTATCGTATCCGCGACGGGTGGAAAGGTAAGTTCCCATGTAATTAGTAGTTAATACATCGCCGGAAATTCCGATGATACAATGGAGGCAATTAGTCTACCAGAGTGCGTTCCCATTTTTCTTTCAGAAGTAGCGGAATTTTGTCCATCGTTGTAGCGTTGACTGGCAGGAAAGCAGAGCTTGACGTATGAAGAGGGCTCTTGGGCTCGTGATATCTGGAGAACATTGATTGATTTATCTTCTTCAACTTCATGATTGGTGCAGGCCATGGTCAATTTATGGATATCACGATTACGAGGAACGCGAGTGTCGCAAAAGAGCGAGATGGGATTGCGACCATTCGGCTTGGTGCCCACCCTTTATCACATAGGTCGGGTAGGTTTTGTCATGGCTCCCGATTCGTAGTTACAAAGCATCTCAGTTGCCTCGGCTCATAAATTTAGCGCAACCAGTCTCTTAGATGATACCAGAGGCTAGAGTAGATTTGACGCCACAGAGAAATTATGTGATGCATCTTGGCGAGAGAAGAGCGGGATCATGACCAAATCAACATAACTGAATGGCGATTTCCAAGCAGATAGTCATCAGAGGAAGATATTCGGCGCCGTCAAACCTCAAGCCATGAGATTTGTTCAGGCATCTTTGTAATTCGTAATGCTGAAGCAGACACATCAGCAATTTTCGTAGTTTTGTCTTGCCCCTTCATCCCATCTATATAAAGATCTTTCAAATCACGTACAAGATTTTATCCAAATTCAATTAACACAGAACATCAAACACAGAACATCGAAACACTCGGTACAAAGTGATCTCATCTGTCTTCAAACATCTCATTATGTCTCAGAACAAGATCTACCTCATCACCGGTGCCAATCGCGGAATTGGTCGCGGATTAACTGCTAGTCTGCTTCAACGCTCCTCTACCACAGTTGTCGCTGCTGTCCGCGACCCTGCCAAGGCCAATGATCTAGACAGCTTACCAAAAGGGCAGGGCTCGAAGGTTGTTGTGATCAAGCTGGACTCTGGAGTAGACACGGATGCCAGCGAGGCTGTCTCCCGCCTGCAGAAGGATTTCGGAATCTCTGCCCTCGACGTCGTTATCGCAAACGCTGGCATTGCCAACAATGGCAACACTGTTCTCAACACGAGCCCCGAGTCTATCCGTGATCATTTCAACGTCAATACCATTGCTCCCATTTCCCTCCTTCAGGTAACCCAGCCATTGTTGAAGAAGGCTCAGAGTGGCAATCCCATCTTCGTTGCGATGTCGACTGCCGTTAGCAGCATCGGCTTCCAGGAAAAGCTTGCCCACTTTCCGCCCAGGTTCAGCCCCTACGGCGCCAGCAAGTCGGCATTGAACTGGCTTGTCAGAAGGATTCATATTGAGGAGCCATGGCTTACTGCTTTTGTGTTCCATCCCGGACTCGTCCTGACAGATATGGGAACGGGGCTGGTAAATGCGGCCAAGGACCCGTCCAAGACCGGGGCCATCACTGTTGATGTGAGTGTCAACGGTATTCTCAAGACACTGGATTCTGCTTCCAGGGAAATTGGTGGCACCTTCCAGAATTACGATGGTTCTTTCCAGTTCCCTTGGTAGTTAGGGGTAAACGGCAGCGCGCAGGCAACAGATTTGTATGTGGATTTGTGTCAAACAATAGAGGCATCCGACAACGTTTGGCCCAAGGTGTTCACTGGAGGGCTCAGCTTTGGCAAAGTACGATATGATACGGGCCTTGTGAGCGCAATCAGTGTGCTAGAATAATTTTTTATTTAGAGACCCTTGATTTATTGGAAATTGAATATGGCTTCCTGTGGATTATCAAATACGATGCCATAAGAGTAACAAACCCCCGATGGTGAATCAACACGATTTAATTCATTTATTGCCAGCGAAGCGAGTTCGAACGATGCTTCGATTTCCTCTTAGGTGCCAATTAAATTACTCGTAGAATAATTCTGTCTATTTTTACTGGTCTCTGAGACAATGTAAGCACAGGATGCCATCGCAATCACGTGTCAGGCACCATTTGGACATTCCACCGCCAAATTCGTCATCGTATGACACATCTCACCTCTCCAACCATCAGGCCGCAGATCAACAAATGGTTGCACAAAAATTGTGTTGATCATCCACTGGAATAGCAATCTCTAAAATGGTCCATTTTTCATTTATCCGACCGTTGGAAAGCGTTGTTGGATACGAAGTGGCTGACCGCGTTGAGGACGCTGCGTCCGATTTCCGGGACAACGTGGGCTTTGATATCGTCCTCCGCCAGATATTAGAGGATGAAGGTCTTGTCTTACCCGACATATGGGATGAGGCTCGGAGAAGAGGATTGATCAGGTCCAGCCCTGGCATCGTCAAATCAACGCTCCAGGCAGCAGGGTGGTTTTGCGGGATTCTCACGGTCAAGGCTGTCTACTTGTCGGCCCAGAAAATACCCTTCTCCAAGTACGGGAAACGCAGGAGGGAGGAGAAAATACGGCAGAAGGCGTTCAAGGAAATTTTCATCAAGCCAGCCATAGAACGGCCGGTCAGTTTGGTGATACCGTCGACTTCATCGGCTGGAATAGGTGGCTTCTTTCGCCTCCCGCCCGAATTACGAATCAAAATCCTAGTTTACGCGTTTGGTCAGCGAACATTACACATGAGCCTGGAGTACCAGCACCCTCTATATGTTCCCCATGAACGAAGGCAGGGGTATGCCACGCACGCTGGGATCGAGAAACTGGCCGGATTCGAGGAATCGCATCTTCGAACCGATATACCGAAGAAATGGATCTGGTTTGGGTGCGTGTGTCATCGATTCCGGCCTGTCGCTGATGGAAACATACCTTTATCATTCGGGAGAGTTGGCCTGGGGGCTGAAGATATCGACAGTGAATATATCCTTAGTGCCAGATATGAAGAGCTCTGGCGAGGCGATCTGGACCTTGGGCACGATCTTTGCCTCGAGGGATTTGGATATTGCGACAAGTGGGAGGGGATTTGGCCTGAAAAGTGTCATATCGGGATTATGGGTTGGCTTTTGACCTGCAAGCAAGCGTAAGTGTTCAGGGCCTCTGTTCTTTCTCCCAGGATGTTATGGAACGCTGTGAAGTTGCTAACCTCTACCTGAAGATACTTAGAAGGGCTCCATGTGCTTTACAGCACGAATACCATTCAAATTTCATCAATGCAGCTTCATAGAAGCCTTCCCGATATCCTTTCTCCGACGGTTATATCGAACATGACTTCATTGGAATTGGTTTGGGACCTAGCAGCACTCTCTTTTGATGACGGTTTCATCAGTAAGAAAGTCTTAAATTCCAAAGATGAACAGAGGCCCCTCTTTCCATCAATGAAATACCTCCGGATCGCCTTTGCCGAAGACCTGACAAGCAGAAGATATCAGGCCTTGGGAATTCGTTGGGACTTGTCCGACAGTGGCTTAGCCGATATCCTTAACGATTTCATTTTCCCAATGTTGGATAAATTCATTGAAAGGACAGTTCCTCCCACGACGGATGTAACCGTTTCGTGTCTATCTTGGAATTGGTATCGAGCTATTGACCTGAGACTAGTGGATGCTCAAGGAGAGGTACCATCGCGGCCACAAAAAGCGGATATTGGTGGTTTAAAGATTTTTAGATTGATAACCAAACCAGAGACAAACAATTCAGCAAGAGGTAGTGAGAGTTTACCACATCAAGGTTCAAGAGAAGGGATTTGGATCCATGTGGCTCAAAGACATGTGCCATCTAAACCTAAACTATCTGGTGAGTTACTCCTTTGTACGCACATGCGTGGACCAAATGCTGAATGCCAGGAAGAGAATCTTAGGCGCGGCCATCTTTACGATTTTTAGAACTGATGCCTAGATGAATACCCTTATACTATCATCATATGGAACGCCCTTCTTGGCCTGATTGTCAGCGGGAGGTTACATGTATCTACTCTGCGGGTTAGATGATAAATGCCAAGGTTCTATATCAGCCTTGTGCTCGTACTCGTCTAAACCAAATGAAATGACTGGGAGTTCATGCGGGTTTTCAATTAGATAATCTTGTCTGCTCAGGTTCTAGCTACTCCTTATTGTAAATAATGGACTGGTGCTGATTCATATTTGTAGTTTTGCCAATTACGAGGGAAAAAATCATCAACCCCCAGCCAAATCAGGGCCTCAAAATTACACAACGTGATGCCATATTTAACCTCTTCCCTTGTTTCCAAGGTTATTCCGGCGTTTGGTGGGGACTGAAACCTGAGTGGCGTCCTGATTCTTTTGCTTTGCTTTCCAAGCTCTCCTGCCAACTTCAGGTCCATAGTCTCAGCTGCCTTATAGAGTTCTGGGTCCTCTTCAGCAGAGGCCAGGCAAAACCACGGTTCAGATCCCTTGTTCCAACCGCATAGAGCCATAAAACGGCCGCTGGTAATTGATTCCTTGTTTTTAATATTGTTACTATCCTTCCTCTGCCACAAAACTTTGTGATATCCGGTGAAGGACGACTGCCTTGGATATAGTATGAACTTTTCCATGGTCGGACCCCACTGGTTGCGCGGCTCAATAGCTTCAATGGTACAAACATATTTTGAAGTATTGAATTTGTAAAACAAGCTAAAAGCTTCCCGAGAGGGTTTCTCGAGCGCTTGTACCTCCGCTGGTGAAAGAGTTTTGCTGATGTAGATTTCAACGGGGGTAGTCAGAGTGCTTTCAGGTTCCAACAGCAACTTGTCCGGGTAGACTCGGGCAAATATACCGGCGCCATATTTCTTCAAACATATGCCGCAGCTTTCAAAGCCTAAGCTGAGTGTGTAACAGTTGAGCCTCATGAAATAGGTATCGTGGTTGAGGGCTTTCAGGGCCGGTCTTGATATTTTAAGACCCTTATTCGTCATTCTATACTCTGGCATAAAGTTAAAATCTAACATTGGAAGCAGTTGGTGTGCCATATTAAATTCTCGAGGACTTTTAGCCAAAATCCCTCTGTAAGTTTTGGCAGCAGGATGCATCTCGTCAAAACTTTTGGCGATGCTGTGATCAGACGTCTGCCAGGCAAATAAGGTCATATCGTTAGTTTCTTTGATGATTTCCTCTTGCAGCCGCACAAAAGCACGATCGCCTTCGCCGTACAGCATTGGCATGCTGATTCCAAAGATTCCTAACAGGCAGTATGCAATATCCTCCTCCCTCTTGGTCTTGCGAGTTGCTGCCCATGACATTCTCTGTGCCACGCTGCAGGCATATAAGCGAGTGCGAATTGCATCGAACCCATTCAGGTTAAGGATATCCTCGCTGATGTTGGTATTTTGGGAAATCTGACGGCTAAGATCTTTCTTTGTTCCTATGTATTGCCATTGTTTGTCAAAAAACATGACCGTGCTTGGCGCAATGAGCTCTTGAAGCGTCCATCCGCGAGAGAACCAGTTGCACTTGGCGAAGTCCTCATGGGTCGATTCCGAGCGAGAGTAGTCGGTCAAAAAGGCATAGCACTTGTGAGAATGGGCATACCATTTGAACATGGAATTGATCGACTCTGATAACTCGGCGCTGCTGCTTCTATCGATGCAGCAAGTATCAACCCATACATACTCCAAGCCGTCATGGAGTGCTTGCTGGCAAGTGAGAGTTATCTTCTCCCACCCAACTAACTTCTCACGGCCGGCCTGGTGGAAATCGGCGAATGTAACCTCCCCATCTCCCCAAGTATGAGACAAAATAGCATAAGGCGGTGCATCTTGGAGCTCCTTGAACTCCAGCTCCAATGATTTACAATTGATGAGACGCATTCTGTAGTGGATATATAGCCGGGATGATACGCAAAAGGAGCAACAAAGAAAGAAAGACTCCTTGCAAATCTGGTCATCAGTATCCGAGCGGGGAACCGATGCCAAGAGCAAGGTGGAACGACTGCAAGTCAACCCTTTCAGCCTGAAGTCACACAAAAGTGATTAAGCGAATAGCACAGCTGTGCCCATTTTCTGATTGCTCAAGTTAAACCGCACCTTAACCGACTAGTCTTCTTTCGGAGCATCATTGAGTGAATCTACAGCAGGACGAAAGACTGCTAATAATAGCAGAGACATACGCGTTTGCTTCGTGACAACAACTATAGGGTACTGACAATAACAGGGATCCTTGCATGAATCCCAAATGGGAGACAAGATGATCTCATTGCCAGTTTCAAGCAATGAACCTCTCTCAAGAGATGTGCTCGATATAAACCTCAAGAGCTTGACGTCGAGTAATAACAAACTACGTGACACACGTGGTTCTAGCAGAGAGAACACGTCCGAGGCAGGTCAAACTCACAATTCACAAGACAGACTTTTACTTGGATACAGGGATGGGGTACAAGATAAGACAAACGCGCGTGATATGGCATGCAGCACACCGAACGTCGCGCTCGCCCTTGGATATGTAGAGAAGAGACGGGGTATCTCCTGATTGCCAACAATAATAATTTAAAAGAACTGCAATTTACATTGCGTATTGATTTAATCCTTGGACTGCCTCTTCCGCCGCGTATTCCTAGTCATCGCAATATCTTGGCGCTGGTTTGATCTACCATTCTTTTATCAGGGACTTGGCCAGGGACCCTGCTGAATCTTCGGTTGCAAGGAGGATCATTGTGAGCTTCCTTTCCATGTCCCCGTCTCTTCTCGGCATTCGTGATTTTCTGTTGGTTGGTAACCCCTATATTTTCATGCAACCGGATAAGAGCAGGTGATAATATTCACAGGGGGCCACGCATGCAACTTTATCTCGGCTGTAAGATCCTCTGAGCCCATCCATCGCATATGAGTCAATGACAAATGCTCGGCGGTCCGTGGAGCGTTGGAAATTTATTCACAGCGGTACAGAACCCACTTGCCGACAGCCGCCGGCTCTTGAGTAAGCCAGCTGCTGAGAAATCAAGTCGGAGGCCCCTGACTGCTCGTATCCCCATTGGCGAGATCTAAACTGGCTAGCGAGCAAATGTTATCTCACCGCGGATCTCGCTGCCTGATTGTTAATCCACTCGCCCATAAGCCGCTTGCATATGATGCCCCATATATCAAGGATGGTCCCGCCCTGTTTCAAATCAAACCAATGTGTGCCGTGGGTTGAATCCACGGGCTGCTTATCGCTCTGTAACCTGCTCAACAAATACGCATTCTCGACTAATACGCTAAGCGATAATCCGGAGTCACGGAGTTTGGGGCGTAGTTGAGGAACTTGAGGGATGATGCAATACCCCCTTCATGTACTATCTCCTAATTCCGGCCTAGAACAGATTAAGTTGGGTTCCATTTCACATCTTAGGGTCCTGTAGGTTTCTCCGAGATGGATCTGCCATCGCGTTTGAATTTGTCATTGGATGGGGATATGGTCGGATATTAGAAATCGGTCTGAGCTCGTTGCTAGTAAGATAATCTCCAGTGAATTGAAAAGTCATATCTTCCCCCATGAACCAAACCTTCTTCCCAAAGTGCTAGCCCAGCTGCCAGTGCGTGCTGCAAATTCTTCCTTGCTGGCGAACTAGCACGGCCATCGTCAACTCCTCATACATACGCTAACTGCAACCGGCCATACGAGAGAGCGCAATCGACTGCTCAGCTTGTCTTCCCCAACATGTGGGGAAACACAATCGACGGTGAGGCTATTCGCCGAACCCAGTCGTCGACAGCGAGGGATGGTGTACCGCCGGTGCACCCTCATCACCGAGAAGCGATCCAATCCCAGCAGCTGGACGATGAAGAGAAACGGATTGGCGGCACTGGAAGCGAAGATGGTGCTGGCGAAGGAACCTGGGGAGAGCAAGACGTCAACAAACTCAACGAACACGATGCGATCGAGGCATACGAGGCTCTAGGGCGTGACCTTGCAGACCTACACCACACTCGCACCATCGACTCGCAGGCCAGCAGAGGCCGCGGGATCCTTGGGCGCATCAGCACTGGAGTTGCCGCGGTACGGACGAAATCACAAGCTCCAGAGGAGCACGAAAAGGATGATGAAAGTGAATCGACCGAAAGAGACGACGAGTTCGACCTAGAGGGCTTCATGCGTGAAGGCCATTTCGAGAAGCGCACAGAAGCAGCAGGCTCCCTCAAAAAGGTCGGAGTGGTATACGAAAACCTCACCGTCAAGGGGGTGGGCAGTACCTCAACCTTTGTCAGAACCGTTCCAGATGCCGTTATCGGGACATTTGGTCCAGACTTGTACAATATCTTATCCCGATTCTTGCCATTCATCCGCTTCAACAAACCCCCCACGCGAGACCTCATCCGAGACTTTACGGGTGCCGTCAGAAACGGCGAGATGATGCTCGTTCTTGGCAGGCCAGGATCAGGCTGCAGCACGTTCCTGAAGGCCATCAGCAACAAAAGGGATTCATTCGCTGACGTCCAAGGAGACGTTTCTTATGGCGGTATTTCAGCCGAGAAACAAAACAAACAGTACAGGGGCGAGGTTGCCTACAACGATGAGGATGATATCCACTTTGCCACTCTCAGCGTGTGGAAGACCCTTACTTTTGCTCTGATGAACAAGAGCAAGAAAGCCGTCCGAAAGGATATCCCTACCATTGCCAATGCATTGATGAAGATGTTCGGCATCAGCCACACCAAGCACACTCAAGTTGGTGATGACTTTGTTCGTGGTGTATCTGGTGGAGAGAGGAAGCGAGTCTCCATCGCAGAGACACTCGCCTCCAAGGCAACAGTAATTGCATGGGACAACTCGACTCGAGGACTTGACGCATCTACAGCGTTAGACTATGCCAAGTCCCTTCGCATCATGACTGATGTGAGCAACCGGACTACATTGGTGACCCTGTATCAGGCTGGTGAGGGTATTTACGAGCTCATGGACAAGGTCCTAGTCATCGATCAGGGTCGACAAATCTACTCTGGTCCCGCCAACAAGGCCAAGCAGTACTTCATTGATCTCGGATTCGAGTGTCCGGAACGCCAAACAACTGCAGACTTTTTGACCGCCGTGACGGATCCCAACGAGCGCCGCTTCCGACCAGGCTTCGAACACCGCGCCCCCAAGACTGTCGAGGAACTGGAGTCGGCCTTCCGCAACTCGACGAACTATAAGGCTCTGCTTGCTGAAGTGTCTTCCTACAAGGATGAACTGCATAAATCTGACTACGCCGACGCCAAGGAGTTTGAAGGAGCTGTCCAGGAATTCAAGTCAAAACATGTTTCGGATAAATCACCATACACTATCCCATTCTATAGGCAAGTACTAGCTTGCACCCAAAGAGAGGCCTGGTTGCTTCTTGGAGACACGACTGCCCTTTGGACGAAGCTATTCATCATCGTCGCCAACGGTCTCATTGTAGGCTCACTGTTCTACGGGCAGCCTACGAATACCGAGGGTGCATTCTCCCGTGGAGGCTCCGTCTTCTTCTCGATCGTCTTCCTCGGTTGGCTCCAGCTATCTGAGCTGATCAAGGCTGTGTCCGGTCGTGCTGTTGTCAGTCGCCACAACGAGTATGCCTTTTATCGACCGTCTGCTGTGTCTTTGGCAAGGGTTCTTCTCGACCTCCCGGTAATTCTAGTCCAAGTCGCCATCTTCGACGTGATCATGTACTTCATGATGCAGCTGGATGTCAGTGCCAGCAAGTTCTGGATCCACTTCCTCTTCGTCTACACCACGACAGTGATGATCACAGCCATGTACCGCATGTTTGCCAGTCTGTCACCCGAGATTGACACTGCTGTTCGGTTCTCAGGTATAGCCCTGAACCTGCTTCTTATCTTCACGGGCTACGTCATTCCTAAGACGCAACTGCTGAAAGATTACATCTGGTTTGGATGGCTATACTGGATCAACCCCATTAGCTATGCTTTTGAGGGTGTTCTTACGAATGAGCTGTCAAATCGTGTGATGGAATGTGCCCCAAGTCAACTCGTACCACAAGGGCCCGGAGTCCTGCCTGAGTATCAGGGATGCGCCATTACAGGTGCAACGGTAGGCTCGCGCCAGGTTTTGGGCAGTGACTATCTGCAGTCCATGTACGACTACACCCGTTCCAATCTATGGAGAAACTGGGGCGTTATTATCGCATTCGGTGTCCTGTATATTCTCGTGACCATTTTCGCAACCGAAACAATCAACTTTGCATCTGGCGTCGGCGGCGGGGCCCTCATATTCAAGAAGAGCTGGAAAGCCACAAAGAAGGTCCAGAAGGCCAATGTGCCCGCTGACGAGGAAAATGCCGCCGTGGAGTCTTCCTCTGCCACTCTGAACGAGACGACCAGGTCCAATTCTCGGGATGTAGATGACAACGAACCGCTTGAACAGCTCACAGAAAGCAAGTCTATCTTCACATGGCAAAATCTCGAGTACACCGTCCCTTATCAGGGCAGTGAGAGGAAGCTTCTCAACAAGGTCAGCGGGTATGCCAAGCCTGGTGTAATGGTGGCATTGATGGGTGCCTCTGGTGCCGGCAAGACCACTCTTCTCAACACTCTATCACAGCGACAGACTGTAGGCGTTGTCAGTGGTGACATGCTTGTTGATGGTCAAGCTCTTGGTCCTGATTTCCAACGAAACACGGGTTTCTGTCTGCAAGGTGATTTGCACGACACCACCCAAACCGTACGTGAGGCCATCGAGTTCTCAGCTCTTCTGCGACAGGAAGCCTCCATTCCCCGAGAGGAGAAGCTGGCTTATGTCGATAAAATTATTAACCTGCTGGAACTGGAGGAACTCGAGGATGCCATAATCATCTCCCTTGGTGTGGAACAACGCAAGAGGCTAACAATCGGTGTCGAGCTTGCTGCAAAGCCATCCTTGCTGCTTTTCCTTGACGAGCCTACATCCGGACTGGATTCTCAATCCGCCTACTCTATTGTCCGGTTCCTCAAGAAACTTAGCAAGGCAGGCCAGGCCATTATTTGCACAATCCACCAGCCCTCTTCTGTCCTCATCGAGCAATTCGACATGGTTCTGGCTCTCAACCCTGGCGGCAACACCTTCTATTTCGGCCCTGTTGGCGAAAACGGGAAAGATGTGATCGACTATTTCTCTCGACGTGGAGCAGTCTGCCCTCCGGGGAAGAATGTGGCCGAGTTCATTCTGGAGACGGCAGCCAGGCCGCATAAGAAGGCTGACGGCAGCAAAGTAAATTGGAACGATGAGTGGGTTAAGAGCGACGAAGCCCAGCGGGTCCTCCAAGATATCGAGCAATTCAAAAGTTCCCGTTCACAGGAGGTGGCTGCAGGAAGTGCTTCCGCCAAGGGTCACAAGAGTTTTGCCGCATCTACCTGGCTCCAGTCTGTTGAGTTGACCAAGCGGATGTTCAAGCAGTACTGGCGCGACCCCTCATACATCTACGGGAAATTGTTTGTCGCCGTCATAATGGGTATATTTAACGGTTTCACTTTCTGGAAGCTCGGTAACAGTATCCTTGACATGCAGAATCGTGTCTTCACATGCTTTCTCATCGTCATGGTACCGCCAACCATTGTCAATGGCGTCCTACCAAAGTTCTACACCAATCTTGCACTGTGGCAGGCGCGTGAGTATCCTTCTCGAATCTACGGTTGGGTCGCCTTCTGTACCGCGAACATCCTCGTCGAGATCCCGGCAGCCATCGTGTCCGCCTTCCTGTACTGGGCCCTCTGGTATTGGCCCACCGGCATGCCACAGGAGAGTTCTGTTTCCGGATACACATTCCTCATGACGGTGCTCATCTTCCTCTTCATGAACAGCTGGGGTCAATGGATCTGCGCCTTTGCCCCCAGTTTCACAGTAATCTCCAACATTCTCCCGTTCTTCTTCGTCATGTTTGGTCTGTTCAACGGCGTGGTCAGGACATATGCCACTCTGCCCGTCTTTTGGAGATTCTGGATGTATTATGTTAACCCTTGTACATACTGGATCAGCGGACTTCTTGCTGCCACCCTTGATAAGCAGCCAGTGCAGTGCGACCCGTCGGAGACAGCCATGTTCAACCCGCCTCCAGACCAGACATGCCTGGATTACGCGGGAAGCTTTGCCGATATCTCAGGCGGTGCTCTTCTGAACCCCGACGCGACATCTAGCTGCATGTACTGTCCATACACCAACGGCAATCAGTATCTCGCTACACTCAATATTCATGCAGACCAGAAATGGAGAAGTAAGTTTTCAATTATCCCCCCGACATATTTGCGTTGAATTGGCGGTCTAACTTGTGCTTCAATAGATTTCGGCATCTTCCTTGCCTTTTGCATCTCCAACTGGGCGCTGGTGTACTTCTTCATCTACACTGTCCGTATCAGGGGCTGGAGTTTTGGATTTGGAAAGGTGTTTGGGGTGTTGGGCAACCTCGTGGACCAACTGAAGAAGCCATTCAAGAAGGCTTCCAAGAATTAATGAATTATTCTCACAAAGAAATAGAGAAAGAGATTGGGAAAAGTTTTAGAATCATATACCATTAGAACGCATAGACAGAATAGAACCTCGCTTAAGCCGAGACAAATCATGTTAATTACTTAGTATTTATAGAATGCCAACTTCTCTTGCGAGAGATATCACGTTACTCTAGTCTCTAAATATGCAAGACCGTCTTTCTCTATTGTCATAAGCCAAACATTTTTGTGCTGTTCTCCCAGGCCGCCTTGGCGATTTCTTCAACCTCGATACCCTTCAATCCAGCCACGATATAAGCGACCCGGTCAATCGCAACGCTTTCATTTCGCTCCTTGATCATGGCGGATGCATCCCACTTGTCTTTCTTCTTGCTTGCAGGCAGTGCAGGCGCATTAGCTAGGTATCTCTTGGCTAGGTCGCTGCTGGTTTTTATCTCGCCCCATGGCGCATCGGTTTCGATCTGAAGACTCCCAAGGGGGATTGCGGCCGTCATTTCTAGACTCTCCCGGTCCTTGAAGCTGAAGCCGTTGACGCTGACATCCAAACCTATCTCGACGAGTTTTTCCATCTGCTCTTTAGACCCAACAAAGCTGTGCACCAACCCGCGTCGGGGGAGCTTGTCTAAATAGGGCGTGATCACTGCCACAAAATCCTCAAACGCCGCGCGGCAGTGAAGGAAAAGAGGCAGATTCCACTTCTTCCTCACAAACAGATCAAGCTGGGCTTTGAAAGCAGCGATTTGTGTCTCCTTGTCTGCATGATTAAGGCGGTCGTAGTCCAATCCGAGCTCGCCAAACGCCGCAATTAAACTTGGCGTCTCCGCAATAGCCTCGTCAACTGCCTTTTCAAGCCTGGCATAATAAGAGTTTTCCGCGTCGGCGCCAGGCTCGGCGGCGTGGTATGGGTGAACGCCAATGGTGACGAAACAGGATCCGGCTGGTCGTGATCGAGCAATCTCCAGATTGGTGTTCACATCTGAAAGAGACATGCCTGTGAGAACGACTTTCTCAACGCCGGCAGCACGAGCACGGTCAAGAGTGTGTGCAAAATCGGGCTGGTGGTACTGTTTGTTGCGGTAGACGCCGGCAAACTCGTTCGCCGTTGCTGTTACGGCCACCTACTCGGGACCAAATATGAGCATCTGACTAGAAATCATTCTAATTTTCAGGCGACAGGTGTTATGGAATACCTACATCAGCATAGCGAAGTTGTGAAGTGGGCTTCTTGGGGGCTCCAGTTGGGAAGCCTGATAAATCAAGACTCATCTTTGGCTGAGCGAGGTTAGACGCAAACTTAGCGACAGGGCGAGGAAAAACAAGGGTCAGAGGAGGAGTTGCTGGTAACTTCTGACGGCGTGAAAGCAAGCGTAGTGCTGCCGCAGAGCCACTCTTCGACATGAGGTAGAAATCGTCTGAATTGAACAAGTTCTAGCGGAGTTGCTGGATTAATATTCTGGGGCTATCTCCACTCCGACACCGGCCACGCTTAAGAGGTCATCACCCGGACCGGATCACAAAGCGCGGAAGACGAACCCCGGGCCGGCGGCCTTTAGTTGTAAAAAAAACTGTTATTTCTTTGTTACAAGGGCGACTTTATAATTGTTAATCTACAATATAGCAACAATAAGAGCCTGGGCCGCCTTGGCTTAGTATCGTCGTTTCAGCAATAATCATGTCTTGATGGACCTCAGCCGGTTGGTAGACAGCAGGGTTCCTTCGATGCTCTTCCACCTAAGACTATAGATCCTATATGTAGACTCAAAGCGATACCCCTTTAGCAATCAAATCCTTCCGGATCGTTTACATTGCTGCACTTGATACCCGTTGCCTCTTTTTCTTCGTCACCACTGACATCAACGAACTTGACATCATTCATGACGATACCGTCACAGCCGCCTTGGGACCTGCTGCATTGAAACTCGGCATATCTGCTGGTTTTTATTGTGCCACTAATGCCTGAATATTTGACGTCAGATATATCGAACGTGGACGTACTGCAGTTGACCTTGGCTACATTAGAGTAGCACTGGTTGATAATGAGGGGTGACTTGGCGCCGTCCTCGATGGTAATATTCTCCCATGTGATGTTACGCGCGTCTATGCGAGCGGTTTTTTGTGTCAGCAGATCTAGTAGATCTCTTCGCAACGAAAACAGCATGAGAAAATCGATAAACATACAGCCGATGCCGCCGCCTCCGCCATTTGGTGGCCAGTCGTTCTGCTCGCCAGTCCATGTCTTGATCCGGGCGACGTAGTTTGATCCATACTGTTTGATGTTGCGGGCCATGACGTTTTCAACAATTTCGAAGCGGTCCGCATACTGCCCAATGCTCCCGATGGCAACTCCTTGTCCATCGCGGAAGATGCAATCTTCGATCAAAATGTTGGTTGAGTTTGCCTTGGCCGCAATGCTATCGTCGCCGTTTTCGATCTCCCAACGCCGAAGGGTAATATTGTCCGAGAACATCGTATTGGCGCCGTCGGTATTGCGAGCCGGTTTCGAGCTCCTGCTGATGGCTGAGACAAAAATGTCCTCTAGGACAACATTCTTGGAACCAACGATGGTGACAGTCCTTGGATCTCATTAGTGAACACAATCGTTAAGGCGTTAAAATTGACTTGTCCTTTTTTTTTATCTTCGATACTTACCACATCTGAGGCTGAACAAAACGAAGGCCATGGAAGTAAGAGTCCTCTGCTGTCACAACGAGCATGTGAGGGCGATCTTGACGAATTAGTAGGAACTATAAACTCATTATAGCACGGAAGGAAGGGGAGTCTCACTAGGATAATTTGACTGCCCATCCACAAAATCGTACCAGGCCTGACCGTTACCATCAAATGTACCGTATCCGTGCCCCTCCACATTCAGCCTTTTGCCACCTAGTATGAAAGCTGTGGTTTGATTCTGATACGCCGCCGGCGGATAGCTGTCTTGGCTTTCTCCTGGACCAATAGGTAAGGAGTTCTCGAGCCAATACTCAATGTCAGTACCCCACTGTGTATTATATCAGCATTTCTTCCTCTTCAAGGAGCCGCTATCTTCAGTCTAGCTGCTGACCTCAAGACGGCCTCGGACGTCAATGTGAACATTATCGAGATCTTTGAAGCTCAATGCTCTTTTTATGTAATACGTAGTATTCTGGAAGATAATGGCGGAATTCTTCCTGCATTCTGTAAAGGCATTGATGATTGCAGGCGAATCATCACCGGACTTATCCCCTTGGGCAGGAATCTCGCAGGTTTTGGCGCTGGCCCGCCCAACTACGAGAGGCAACAGCGGCCAGAACTTCAAGAGGCTGGTGATATGCATTGCGTAGTGTAGATGATAAATTCGGCGCCGATTGGCTTCAGCAGGTCAAGTTCGTAAACCGCAAAAGATGCGGTGATATTTTAGCTCATCATCCAAACAGAAGATAAGGTAAAGGAACTCGACCTGCATCTTCATTCATATACCTACTAGCGATAGCACGTATTCCAATCACTAACCTTTTACCTCGTGATCAAATTGTCCGACAACATTTTCATCTTTCTAGTGTCCGGTAAAACATGTTCCGCCAATGCGAGAGAAATGCATGATATCATTATCCTTTTTGACGTCTCGTTTGGTCAAGCCGGATTCAAGATTCATCTCGACCTAGCTAGCATGACAGAGATCAAGTAGTGGACACAGTCAAGTTTTTTCATCAACCAATTCATGTCCACCATAGAGAATGATATCTATGTCTAAGACGCGAATCAGCCTCGACACACGGTGTCCCTTGATCATATTATAATCTAGAGGGTCATTATTTATGGACATTTATTACTTTTTTTTAATACTTAATTCTTATTAGGATATATACTTATACTATGTACTCAACTTCCTCCTAAAAAGAAAGAAGAAAACTGCTGTAAGGGTGGTTTGAACCTAGGTAAAGTGCATTCACTTAACCGCCGTTAGTGCGAAGCACCAAACGCATTGTATTCCTCACGGAAAGTCATGGTTACAATAATCGGCACAATGATATATCGGTTATAAAATGCACATCTCGGGCCATCTATCACGGAGGATTCACCTCGGGGTAATGGACAGCGCTCATTCATGCGGGGTACCCATGTACAATCCGATGATCGCGGATTGCGGAAGTCAAGCAATTGGTCAAACTTTGAGGCTTGCCATTCCACCTTATCGTATGTACACTGTGCCTTGGAAATTTGAGAAGACAAAATAGACCGGAAAAAAATCCGTGCAAGGAGCAGTCGGTTATCGCTTTTGTCTAGGTCTTCCTGCATCACTATTCCACCCCGCACACCTTACCCCGTCCCTGGGCACAGGAAGACGTAATTGGAGGAAATTGTGCATGCCGGTCAAGCAGTGATCTATTGGTAGATCTTGTCATTTTTGGGTTGAAAGTCATGGCTCGGTCCTAGAGCTTCGCGCAGTTGTGTAAAGAGTCGGCAGACGGGGTTTTATATGGCGACCCGAATCGATGGCTGAGATTTAGGGATGAAGGGAACAGCAACTCCAGAAATGCGTAAATAGCAGTACTTCGTGTCCCCTTCTTTCCTCTAATGATGACCTACAGACCAAATATAGCATCCACATTTCAATATCCATCATGATTAGCTCTCTAACTTTGTCCTTTCTTGCTTTAGCAGGGGCTTCTTACGCAAGATGGATTGTTCCCGCTGCTCGTTGGTATGATACTGATGGAAATAGATTCAATGCCCACGCAGGTGGCATGTGTCTTGATCAGGATACAGAAACGTTCTACTGGTTTGGTGAATACAAGACCTCGGAGCATCCCGAAGGCGGCGGTATATCCGTATATAGCTCCAAAGACCTTGCTACTTGGAAGGCTCATGGACTAGCACTAGGTAAGGCTATTATTATCACGCTTCACCTAGTTCGTTGTATTATCATTTTTCTTATTGCCATTCATCTCCTTCTTGTTGTTATTATCATCATTTCTTCGCTCCCTCATATTCTCCAGCCCGCACCTCACGAATGGGCCGCTGACCTTTATTTTGCTATAGCACCGATAGAAGGCCATCCTTGGCTTTCACCGACAGAGAACCGAATTCAAAGGCCTAAGGTGGTGTATAGCGAGGAGACAGGCAAATACCACGTAAGTCAATCGAATTGAGCCTCGCTTGACGACATAGATGGACTGATATCGTTTCGAGCAAAGATGCACTGGCACGCCGACGACAACAAATACACCAAGCTGCTCCAAGGCTTAGCAACTTCAGATAATATTGCGGGACCCTACGAGTTCCAACACGTAATTGCCCCCCTCGGAAACTGGTCTCAAGATTTTGGACTCTTCACCGACTACAAGGATGGTCACTCGTATGCGCTCTATTCCAACGGCGACCGTGTCGAGGGCCGCGATGTATACGTCACGCGTTACAACAGCAATATCACCTTACCCGAAGAGGTTGTTTACCGCTTCCCCAAATTCGACCTGGAAGCTCCAACTATCATCCAAACAGAGCATTCTTATTACGCAATCATGAGCCACAAAACTGGATACAGGCCAAACAGTCAGTTTCTCACATTGTTCACCTAACTAGCTTCCCTTATCTCCGAGTTTGACTTACAAATTACAGACGTCGTCGCCTTTCGGGCTGACTCTCTCGCTGGGCCATGGTCTATGCCTTTCCTCGTAGCGCCGCCGTACACACGAACCTTTAGCACGCAGTCGAGCTTCGCATTACGTATGAATGGAACGAAGAAGACTTCTTATCTTTACATGGGAGACACCGTGAGTTGACCCATCCGACTCTGACGAATACTATTACACCACTATACACAAGGAACGTCCAGATGATCACGATAGCTAACACGACTTGTCCATCTTCAAAAGTGGGACTCACTAGAACACTCAGAGAGCCGAAACACATGGTTGCCTATGGAAATCGACGATCGAAAGGGCACTTTGAGCATTGTATGGCATGATGTCTTCGATCTAAACATGTAGATTTCTCCCAGGCTTCTTCTTCTTCTTCTTTGTATGCTGATCGTGGACGTAAGCAAAACGGGTGAATGGAAGCCCGTAGAAGGCAGGTCATATTGGGCCAAGCAGGCCCGGACGACTGGTAACGCGTATCTCCAGGAAGCCGTAGGTTTCCCTGTTGACGGGTCCAGCGGGCCCTACCCGTGATTCTATCTCACGACGATGATCTAAACTGACAACTGATAATAGAATTTCGCCGGAAGTGGCGTGATGGCAACCGGAATATTCGGCAATACCAGCAAGGTCGTCTTTGAAGTTGATGGAGCAGGCAAGGATCAGTGGGTCTCCTTCTACCACCAGAGTACGTATAATCGGCCCAATACTCAATGTGCAGATTCAACTGACATCTCCTCGTCGGTAGATACCGATGACATGGGTTTCGGCGATCAACGTAAGTAGTAAATTCAAGACCCAACAACTGCCTATTTGATTCACATACTGAGATACTAACTGTATGTAGCTTATGGAAGTCCCGACCGCATTAACGGCACTTGGGCGCTTCGGCGCATCAGCAGCGTTATTGTCAACGATGATGAGTCTACCGTCCACACTCTATACCAGAAAGATACACATAAGAGCATCATTCTGTCCTCGCCCTTACTACTGCCTTTGAAGAAAGGCAAGAATAAAATCACCATCGGCGGTCTGTTGAACGGAAAGGATTATAAGGGTGCTGATATCGAGAAACTAGTTGTTTATCCGCCGGAAAATGCTTAAAGAATCATTACCAGCGCAATAGAGGAACAAAGGGATGGGGGAAGAAGGAAAATGGCAATAGTTAAAAAGCATGTAGCCAAGCTAAGAAGATAAATTCTAGGTTGTTTTCCCCTCACTTCCTCTGTTTCTTTTTATTCTGGAGCCATTGCAACAGGCGCTGGGTCTTTGTGGCAGGTATTGGCTCAGGAGTGAAGTCTCTTGGACCTAACACGCCAATATCGATAATATTAGCCCGCTTCACCCCAAAGGATCCCGCGACTAAGCTTAATAATGACATGATACAATGACGGAACAATTTGCGATCCGGTCTAGAATTTGGCGATTAGGTTGCTACATGTATGGTTTCACTTGTGAGATAGTGGGAAGAAGAATGGGCTATCCGCTCCGTATGTGCGTGCTAATTACTAGGTATCTCACGAAGACGTGACTGCTTCCCAATTCCTCATTGGAGCTAAGGTACTGAAACCTCTGGTATCTATAAATACATGCAGTGTCTATTTCATTTTCGTTCCTACCTCGGGCAATACTGGCTACGTTTGATCTGTGATGCTCTCAAGACAACGGCCAACCTTACGGACCCGTTCCAGGGTCGGAGCACTCCAATCCACCCGTTCAAGCGCCCATTTTATCATAAGTCCCATGGCATGTGAATCTCCCTGGTAATCCGGGGCCACACCGCCCAAGTCGATGAAAACCAGCTGCCCATCTTCCATGCAGAGAGTGTTTCTATCCGTAATGTCACCATGAACAACCCCGGCGCGAGCAAGCTCCCACAAAGCTACCACCAAAGCTTGGATTTGAGTCTCCGTGATGTGCAGCCGTGGGAGTGACGCTGGCTCTAAGGTGACTTCGTCAGTCTTCTTAGCTTCACCATCAGTGTCCTTGAATTCACCGTCAGTCTCTTCATCCTCGTCTTCGTCATCGCCGCGGTACCCCATGCCATACTGATATCCACCGGCAAGATCTTCCAAACTCCGTCCTCCATAGGGCATCAACAGTCCCAAAACTTCATCAGTGTCTGAGGACTTGAGCACGACAGCAAGGATAGGCAAAACGTGAAAACGGCTCTCGATGGTCGTGAAGCCTGACTTGGGATCCTCGTCAAGCGCCCTAAGTAACTTCTCTCTTTGCCTAATTTCGCGTTCCATCACTTCCAAGTCTTCCTGGAACTCAACACGCTTAAACACACAGTCAATTCCCTGCCAGGTGCAGCGATCAGCTGAGCAGCTCAGATGCACTTTATTCTTGATTTGGTCGAACGTGGTGGTAGGCAGAATGTCCGATTCGCCCCGGGAATAGCAAAAATTGCCTTGGATGGACCTGGCAACCACTCTGTTTGGCTTCTTCTCAAAGGTCGTTGTAGATTCTTCACGTGTGGTATTGATAACATTGAAGTCAGGAAGCGTCCCATGTTTGGAGTGATATGCTTTGATGTGCTTGGTAATCACATCAGACATCCAGTCTTCTGCGTCTCGCACAACCGTGTCTATGTTGAGCTCATACCACCTGCGGTTGGCTACATCATAAGCGCTGGCTGAGGAGGAAACTTCGGGGAAGATGGACGTGCACATGATAAGGACCTCGGGTTCTTTCCAGATGCGATCGGGCTCGAGCTCGGGTGCTTTCCACCATTGACTTAGGTCGGGTATGTAGTCCATGACGAATATCAATGACAAGTATCACCACTTGGAAGCGAATCTGGGAATTTTATGTAGCTGAAAACAGTCGGCACAAGTGGAGATTGGCACCAACATGTTTCGGTATCCGGCTGGTGATGGTCGTTGAGATGCCCATGTTCTTCTTGTCTCGATAATTATGTGCGCAAAGCCCGTAAAGTGACTATATAAGCGCTTCTACAGGTCATCATGTTGGTTGGAAAATTCTCAAACGTGAATTTTGGTGCCATCAAAAAAGAAGTTGACAATGAGAGCCAACGCGAAATCCAAGACTTCATCCAGCACAAATTGCGGCACGTCAAGCCACCCCTGTTGAAATCGCCATTGATGGATGGTCCGTTTGGCAGAAATCATGCATGCATCCTGCGGCCTGCGTCATCCCGAAATCTTAAATCAGCGGATCGAATCCAGAGTCGACGGTTGAGATGCACCATGCTGAAGTCTCATCGACATTCTGACACTGGCAAACACCGTCAGTGCAGCGGGCGATGAGATTAGATAGCGCTTACTGAGAGCTAGAAGAGTGCGGCCCACTAGCAGCCCAAGGGTCATCCCGCATCTCAAGTCACGGGAAATGGATACTTGCCTTTGCATCAGCTTGCTTAATGTGCAATATAGCTCAGAGGCGATGCTTTAGATCAAGGCTAATGTCAGGGGACAGAAGGCGTCAGTCAGTGGACTCGAAGCGATCAAGATCGATGACAGACAGCCGAAAAGAAAACACCGCTGGGGGCCGCGGAGGCCTGTAACGTGGGGCGATTTAGGCGATTGGGTGCCATTTTGCTGCGCTGTTCAGTGGATCCGACCGCTACAAGTAACTCCACTAATTCCCCACGGAGCCGCCGCGAATGGACTCAGTCCGGGACGTCCGGAGGTGATATCTCTCTACATTACCTACAATGTATCTGGTCGTGCCATCTTCAAGTTGCAGTGTCCTTCGATGAGGATGGAGACAGATTTCTGAATATCCGCAACCAGACGAGTGCTGAGATGAATCTGGCCCCAAGTCACACACAGGGCACGTCTCCCTGCAACCAAGTTCAGCCCAATCAGCCCCTGTAGGATGAGACAAAGGCAGCCAATCGGCATGTAACCAGGCCTATCTCGACGTTCGCGCTGCTTATTCGGAGCTGCCATCGTAATTAATATGCATGTCTCTGGGCAAGACAGACAATATAAATCCACTATTGGTTCTTTTGGCATGTGCCTGCTCTGACGGCCACGTACTCGGAGCCTGCGGGGAGCTCGGATCAGTGAGTCGGAACCACGGCACAGCGCCGTCCAATTATGCGTCTAGCGTTGGTAATATTTATCCCGCCTGTGCTGCCCGTTGTGACTTTGTCCGCGATCCTTCATCCCACACTCTGTCTTTGTGGAAAGGTGGCTTGTTCGACTAGTTTTTCATCGCCCAGCATCCAGCATCGGCGCTACCCACCTGGATACTACCTACACAACAGAGAGCACACCAGAGAGCACAGAGAGAGCGACGCCGATTGAATTCCTGCACCGTAGAGCCGTCTGCGGGTGGCTGGGAGTCTCCGAGCTGGTGGGAGAGAAGCAGAAATGGATACGTCATCGCACGCACACGCACCATTTTGGGGTGCCCAAACCTCGTACCTCAAGTTGGTCTACCATTTGCCATTCCTTTTTTTGAGTCGGCATGCTAATCAGATTTCCCCTCCAGCTTTTGTGAAGAAGTATGCCTCGCTGACTCATCCTTGGATCGCGTCTTTCCCATTCACAGATACCTCAGTCAACTAATTATCAATCAATTAGGACTATGCCATCACACGATACATTGCCGAGTTCATCAACACCCTAAGTAGCATTACATTCAGTCAGTCCATCCCAGAAGAAACATCACGATATCTGCGAGCTAACTAAATGGTAGTCCTGTATGGCTGCTATGGCCTTTTCTATACCCGCCAGAGGACAAATGCAAGATCCCCTGTACTTTTATACTATGGCTTGATCGGTATAGGCGTGTGCTCTGGAGGCTACCACATGACTCTCAAATACCACACGCAGATGTGTATGTGCTCGACTATCACCACCCTGACATCTCATCAACAGATCTTCACTACCTACATGCCTGAAATTCGGATCTATTTCTTGCTAACACCTATATCCTTCAGCCGATGAGTTGTCGATGCATCTTCTCACCACCCCGCTGGTATACCGCCTCCTCACGTTCAACGCCACCCCCGAAAAGACGAGATTGGTGGGCATCATTCTCACCATCCTTTTCACCGTCGTCATGGTCACTCACATGGTCATGGACGAATTCCTTCTCCACGCGACAACTTTCGCGCTGGCCATCTACGTAATCGTGACACGATCAAGGCGTATCATCCCTCAGCAGTGCCCTGATCCAAAGGTCCGAAAGTCCATTCAAAACGTTTCGACATTTGGACTCGGTATGTCCTCCCCCCTGCACCAGTCATGGAGAAGATATACTAACATGCAGTCACAGTCTGCTTTGCCGCCGGCTATTCCGTATGGCTTGTAGATCAGTATGTTTGCAACGTGCTGATCGATACGCGCCGCTCTGTCGGGTTGCCCTTGGCGTTTCTCTTGGAATTACACGGATGGTATGCCTTCTCCTATCTTCCATGAAGCAAACTTGGACTAATAAAGTGTGACACCTACAGGTGGCATGTCTTGACAGCGATCGGTGGATATGTGGCTGTCGCGACAGTGGATCTCATCACGTCAGGCGAGCTGGTCTTGAAAGATCCCTCGGATCAACTTGCCTGGCCCGTTCCTCTCGCTGCAAGGTTGATGTCTGGGAAGACGCGTGCGATAAAGGAGCATAAATAGAGCCAAATATTAGCCTCAAGGCTAGCATAGGCCGGGAACTTCCCCCCGCAACCAGAGATTTAAAGAGGAGAAGTATCCGTCATCTATAAGGTATATGGCAGTAAAATACCAGCTTGAAACGATCGATTAAGCTAAAAAGAATGAAACGAATATGTAAAAATTAGAAGCATATGAATAAAGAGAATAGACTCATTGTCGATTTACAGTCTCATCGTCTCTCTTCGTTACTCTCTTAGTGCAAGATTAAACCCCAGCTAATCAGGACTGTGTTCTGCTCGATACCGTAGTAGAACAATGTTGTTCATAGGATGACCCGTCCTCATTATTAAATCTTGTTTACTATTGAGATGATCATTTGTTCCCTACTGGCCACTTCATGTCGGTACTAATGAAAGCCAAAATGTCATCTATCTCTTCAGGAATTTTATACCAATGCCCCTGACCCTGATAAGCCTTCCACAAGACCTTGAATCCAATCTCCCGCAGGGTACTACATGCGTTCTCTCCCAACCCGGGGGCAATCTTCTCATCTGCCATACCATGCCCAAGAAAAACGGGCGTTGCAAGCGCATTGCTCGAAAGAGCCTGGCGCTCGCCTCCAAGCAGATCCCGAATGAAATCCACCGCTTTGTGGATTGGTTCTTGGTCTTCCGATTTTCTACCATCAGGGACATCGGAAGCGTCCTCGTCGCCAAACGGATTATTTTCAGCGTCATCACTCAAGACGTCATGCAGGTCTTTGCTATAAGGTAACCGTCCACTCATGCCGATGAACCCTCCCAAGGGAAATTCGAGATAAAGCAAGCAAATCGCGGACATTGCCATGCCTTGACTGAGGCCTCCTAGAAGAACATTCTGTGCCGAGACTTTGCCCATCTCTACACGAAGCAGCTCATGCACCTCATGGAGCGACTCCTCGAGACCGTCAAGCTGGGTGTACTGCCTATAGGATGGATCATCCAAGGACGCCATGTCAAACCACTGCGTCAATTTAGAGCGGCTAAAGGCGCTCGAGCGACGTCGCTTTGCAGTTGGGAAAATGAACCGCGCGCCCGGAAGTAGCTGAGATAAGCTATGGCCATCAGAGCTGAGTCCTGTTTTTATGAGTTCAGAGCCGAATTCCTCTCCATTGGACCCCAAACCATGTAGTAGGATTAAACTATGTGTGTGGGCCGACAGAGGCTCAACAATATACGGAGTTGTAGACCTTTTGGAGCTGGCCAACCTCGCTGGTACATCCATAATAGCTTTGCGAAAAATGGTGGAGATGAAACACAGAGGCAAATTTGCAAATGGATAGAAATCGTGCTGATGGCATGTCAGCGACGACCTCACTCTGTCCACAATTATTTGCAGCAACGGCAAAGTCTAGGGTAGGTATGATGTGTGAATTACGTCTCACTCTTCACGTGCAATGTGCCCAATAACAAGGCCGATCGGAGTAACTGCAGGCATCCATCGCCTTGAGAATGACCATTATCCGAGTGATCAAGAGGCTCAGAGCTGAGTTTCATTTTAGGCCTGTTTTAGAAAACAGTTGGCTAACTTAGAACTGCGGTTTTAAAGACATAGAAACGTTCTTCTTTTCATTTTTCGATTTCGGTGGTAAGACCCATGGACCCATGCAGGTTGTTGGTGAACACCACGAGAGTCCGTTTAAACGAAAGCGATGGCATCAAAAAGCTTCGAGATTCGACACTAGCAAAGAGCCCATGGCCGCTGATGAGAGACTGGATCCTTGCGTACTACGGAGTTAATTATTTGGGTGTGTCAATGACTCGACATTCGATACTACCAGTGAAAATTTCCCCACGACTCAGTCACCTGGAATGATACGCGATCAGGGAAATGACAATCATCAAAGTACGATTTCTAGGTATTCAATTTCAGCGTGAGGATATCTTAAACTTAACGGCAAAAATTTGAAACCAACATGCATCAATTCGTAAAAGTCGTGACGGCTTGACGCTTTCAAAAAGTATCACATAGGCGACCACATCAAGTATTATCAAATCGCTGGCCATGATTGTGGCCTAGAGACCATTTCGGACATGTTTCAAGACTTGTCATTATCGACGAGCGTCTTGTTGGTCTCCTCCCTTTTCGGCAGATGCCCGAAACTCGCAGGCGCTGCGTCTGGATCATCCATGGGTGTGTGCGGTGCTGGGGAGGGCGTTGGAGGTGGTGCGGCTGAAGCGGACAAGCTGGCGACGGCTGTCTCTTTCCCCTTGTCTTCGGGTTTCGGTTCAGGTGGTGAGGGTTCGGCCGGGGGAGGGGTGCTGGCTTTGTTGCTGTTCTCTGAAGACTCGGTGGTGGAGGGCGGCTTGCTTCCTTCCTTGGGCTTCGCTGGCTCGGGTGCTTTGCTCGCAGGACTGGCATCCGGGTCGGCGGCTGGAGCTGGTGCTGGTGCAGGCGGGGGAGGAAGAGGAGCAGGGCCGGATTCTGTAGGGACGACGGCGGCGATGAAGTTGGGACCGGGCTGGGCCTGTGTTGGGTTCTTTCTGAGTCCGGCAGAGTACTGATCCATACCGCCTGCTGAGTACATGTCCGGATCGTTCATGGTATTCGTCTTGACGGCCTTGTCGTATAAGCGAGTGAGGCGGGCGACCTCGCTGCGCACGGTGACTTGCTCATCGGTATCAATCGCATCATAGCCGTGCGCGGCGCCGCTGATACCGTACCACATGACAGCCGAGTTCTCTATCTCGTCAACTACGCGGGACAGATCATCGCGGAACATGCGAGCCCGCATAGGCTGGCCCCTAGACTTGAGGAAGGCAACGACACCGGCGATAATGGTGTTGAGCGCGCCAAATACGGTGATGAGGATTCTACTGCTGTTGCTAGCTCCCAATCCAGTCAAGGCGGCGCCGAGAACCACCTGAGTTAGCAACAGGGTGTTGATTAAGGTGGCGGTAAACATGTAGGTGCAGTTCTGGGCGCTCCGGCGTTGGAGAGCGCGGCCATAGAGCGACTGAGGCCGAGGTCTGTGTGGCTCGTCGTGTGGGTGGTCGACTGGGCGGACACCAACGAGCTGGCAAAACTGTTTGTGATGGTCACAGTTATCGCCGGAGATGGAGCCAGCTCCTGGGAACTGAAGCAGGGGCGCGCGTTCATCCATACGAGGAGACGTAGCTGACAAGTCGAGACAGTCGACTTGTATCAACGCAAACCAAACAAACAACACAAAGCACAAAACTGACACCGAGGAGGGGAGAGACCCTGGGTCTGCCGAGAAGAGCTAATATACATCATATGAAAACTTGCTAGCTCGAGAAAAGGGGGGCTGGAGAGCAGGCTTGACCAGCTGAGAAGCGAGCACGCTATGGCCCCCGGCCCTGAGCCCTTGCAATGGTTCATGAACAAATTTCCTCATATAGTTAAACATCCTTTCGGCTGTGGGTCGGAGGTGCCGCGAATGGCGCCCAAATCAAATCTGACAGTTTGATCACTGTCGCCTTGAACGATGTAAGTCAATTTTTGAGAGCTGCCCTTGGATAGGCTGGGCCTTCATTGATCGAACCACTGTTCCAGAAGCTACTCACCTGTCGGTGGCAGACAATCAATGGCTTGATCATGTTGACTGACTTTGAGCAAGTCGGTGTAATTGGCATCCACTTTTGCCTTGCTAGCCAAATCCTTCTTGGGCCTACTGACGGACTGAGCGGTTGGCTAAAACAGACCCGATTTTATCTTCGTGATGGGCTCGGCAAATGGCAGAGAGCTTCTTTGCGCTATTGCTCGTTTTGGAATAGCAATTGGCTTGCTGTAATATGCTCATGATTGGGATTGCTAGCTGCCTTAGTTAGCATATACTACACGAGATATAGGTATTTCAATGATATTGGCGCTCAGAAGAAGCTGCTTTCTGTACAAGAGATCTCAAGGCGGATGACGTCGTTAACGTGTTATGCGCTTGGTTTACGATATGCCGGCGTGTTAGTTTTGAGCCGTTGCCTTGAGACGATCTAAGCACACGAGTGTCGAACCCACAACTGCTAGAGCATTATCATAGCCGTCACTATCACAGAAAAAAAATTCATCCTTGGTTTTCTCCAGAGAAATACGTTCAAGATAGCGGGGTGTTGCTTTTCCTCCACTCACTCCATTTAAACCATCCACATACGAAAGTTGGCCCACGGTTTCAGGCAGAGTTGAGCTATAGGCATATGCTCGTCCTGATTTTCTTACATAGATGGTCTGTTAGAGTTATAGTATCTACTAGGTTAGTATCCGTGCTGTTGCTCTCATTGGCTTGAGCACGGGAGATCAAACCAAATCAGAGACAAGATGAAATGGGCCAAACCACTTTCATAGATTTTCTTCACAAAAAATGAGAGCTAAATCTAGACGTTTTGGCCGATGAAATGGAAAGGAAGCAAGCAAACTAACTAGTCAGCCAACACCCCTCAAAGCTTAGGCGCACAGCAAGGTTCCGTCTGCTTCTCTTCATGCAGCGTAGACCGGTTGAACTTTTGAGTGCTAGCCGGAACATCAAGCGCCGGATTCTTGGTAAAGAATCCGTCCGGCTTGAGCATCACACTGATCCTCTCGCACGGCATGACGGGGAAATCTTCCGGCCGTGGGTTATGGGTCAGCCCAAAAGTATGCCAAAGCACTACATCTGTATTTTCTGTATTATCATCCCGAGCCGCCCACACAGAGAGACCGGTATCAACACGACTCTGGTTGGTGAACTCTCCTGCGGCGTAAAGCTCGTCGTCCTGGTACCGGGTCACCCAGATGGCGTGCTGGGCAAAGGCAGCTCGCTTGCTCGAGAAGGAGCTCGGGTCCATGAGGAGCATTTGACTGGGTGCCGCGTGGAGCTTGTACGCTACTGGCTTGAGAGAGATGGGGTTGATGCTGCTGTCATTGCGGATCTTGAAGACGCGACCATTCTGTACGCTCAGGTCTGCATAACCAGCCTTGGAAAGGACGGTCGGACGTGAGACATACCCTACCCCAAAGGGGTTGAGCTCTGCGTCAACGGGGAGCGCAACGCTATCTTCGTAGAACACTGTGTTGTTGTGTCCGTCTACTGCCGGGTCGATCCGCAGGGAAAATAGGTGCTGGTGATTAGCAGCCATAACACCCGGCCCGACGTTGGTGCCCCAAGGGACCTTCACTCCCTCATGGTTATCAATAGGCATCGTGGAGAGGATGCCAGTGGCCCGCACTTCATGCTCAATATTTCCCGCCTGGTCGAAAACCCATGCCAGGATGTATTCATAGTTGGACACAGTACATATCATCTGCACAACGAGCTCCCTGTTGCGCACCACGGTGGCTACATTATTGCGGTAATTTGTATGCTTGTGTTGCAGACCGTTATCTTGTTCATGCATGCATATGACACTCTTCAGAAGAACGGGGCTTCCTTTCGAGTCGGTGCGATATCCGTCAAAATAGGCAATGTGACCTAGACAATCACAACCGAGAGCGAGTGAATTAGCTGTTATGCCGAACCCAACGTCTCCAGCGTCAAATGCTTGTTTCCTATGGAATGGCTTTCGGGGATCTGCAAAAGGTTAGCTGGGTGTACTGCTCTCGACTTGACTGGTATTTGAGGAGTTTGGCTGCGCATACCCCCATATGGAACTGTCATCTCGCACATGGAAAGCCGATAAAATGTCTGTCGGCCGTCGAATGTGACGTTATATAGAACAAGACCATCTCGATTATTGAAGCCCACGTGGAACTTCCACTTCTGCCAATGGACCTCCCTTCCGTTGATGGTAAAGGATGGCCCCTCGGGCTGTTGAACGACGTAAGGTTTTAAGTCAGTGCGGATGGGTTCGTCCAGTAAATCATGGGCGTATTGCACACCCTTGACCTGTTTCCATGGTTGCGTGGACTGAACTTGACCGTCGGCCCCTGTAGGAAGATAATCCATGCGAACTAGCTCCTTAGTGACCTGGTCGAAGACGGGAGAAAAGGTACATGGGAGCGAGTAGTGGTTAGATTCGGGGTGGTCGACCTCAATGATATACATATAACATTGCGCAAGGCGACGTGTCTCGGTATCGTTGTCTGTGCCATAAATCCACGGGTCATTGCAGACTTTATAGCCTGGGGGAAGTTGCATCTTCTCAATCTCGGCCAGGACAGCCGGATGCTTCATGCATGCCTCTTCAACCTCAATCAACTCATCAATATCGGCAGGCCCCTTATTCGGTTAGCACGGAGGGAATATGCCTACTAATATGGGAGGTTGCATCGCGTGGATACACTCATACCTGGATGTCCTTGGGCAACTCCTTGATGTACACAATCTGTCCGTTGACATTCACAACTGCCTTGTGAAACACACCCGTGTCCATACGATGAAAGTAGGAAAACAGAAGTCGAGCAGGCTTTGGAGGAAGGGCGTGACCACTTCGCTCTGCCTCTAAATAGGGCACAGTCTCGCCTTTGACTGGCTCTAGCACATCGATGCGCTTGAAACGCAACGTAGCGCCGGGAATAGCGTTTCTGAGAATGTTGGCACATAATGTGATATCCTCCGGTGTTAAGGGATCGAAGGGATGCAGTTGTGACAAAGACATTGTGGCCGACAAATGGAGTATCTTGACTAGATGCTAGGGTGAAGCCAAAGTTGGTGGGTGAGATGCGGGGGTTAGACAGGACCCAGCTTGATTATTATTCATATGGGAAAAGGTACACCATGGTTTAACCATCCGGTCCGAGGAGCTTTATCTCTAAGTCTCCACAGATATTATGCATTGTCAGCCCGAAGTTGTTATCTCTCCACCCGTAAAGCACTAGCTTGTGGTAGAGAAATCACGCGTCGGGCTTCAATGGCCGCAGGTCCTCCATTGCCGACGGACAAAAGTGCCGATGGCCAAGGCAATGTCCTATGTGCGCGGGGTAAGTAACAATAACATGACGGCTCAAGACTGTAACACATGCCACCTACACCTTACCATAGGATAGTAATGAAAATGCCATGATTTCTAATAATTTGAGATGGCCCAACCGTGAAAGTAGTGATCAGAGGTGGTTTCTCTTGACTAGGTAGCAAGCAAGGCTATTTCTCTGTACAAATAAAAGAACCCAATGAGAATATCTCATCTAGCCACCAAGATATTCTGTCAAATATCCCTTATTCACAATCATTCGAGATGAGTGAGCCGCCGGTATTCGAGAGACCTAGAAGAGCGCAAGCGGGTTGGTAGCGTTCTTGGGCAGAGCCTGGATCACGTCCCAGTGTTCCTCAATGCATGTGCCATTAAACCTCCAGATATCGGTGATGGCAGTAGGTTCCTGGCCTGGAAAATCAACTCTGTAGTGGACCATACCGAAGGGGCTGTCGAAGAGGTAGTGCATAATGGTCACGTTGCCCTTGCTGAAGTCATAAGGGCCACCGGCGCCGAGAGCATCAATGCTGGGCTGGCGGCCACTTAGTACAGCTGGATTATGCTGGATGTATTCGTCGCTGACAAAGTTTGTGAGGGACTCATTGACTAAGTGTTGCTCAAGGAATTGGTGAAGAAATTCAGTGAAGGCAGCGCGTTGGAATTCGGGGGAAGCAGGTCGTGCAGGGCAATAAGGCGCCGTCTCGATCTTCCCAGTGGCTCTATCGACAAGAGGGAATGCTCCATGAACCAGCTGGCTTGCAGTGGCCAGGAGCAGGGTAAGTTTTCCGATCATTTTGATTGAAGAAATTAGGGTCGAAAATAGATCAGGATGTTGAGAAGAATGTGACTCTTGGTTGCTGTATCAATGTTGAGCTTGTTGTAGATGTTTGGACAAACGACTAGCTTCCGGTGATATATATATATAAGAAAAAGTCTCGGGACATTTATCCCACAATATATTATAAAAAAAGAATTATGAATACATTTTCTTGGTCATTTCTTATTCACAACATGGCCGAGGGCCCTTGCATTTGGTAATTGGGAAGTGGGATACTTGAGGAATCATCTATACTTTTAGTCCCAGCATCAATATACGACACCAATTTGTATTCTCTTTGAAACCTATCTAACTGGAGCCTTTCACTCTATGATTCTTTGGCTGATTCTATATATGGCGGCGCTTTCGGCATCCTCTTCGTCAGGGTGGGTTTCGGGCAGGCCCCCATGGGGCAAGTGGGATAAAGGGAAGTGGGATAAGCATGATTACGCGGGATGTGTATCATGGAAACGAGGGCTGGTGCTAGCGCGGGATGAATGTCACAGTGGGATAAAGAATCCTGAATGAATGCAGGTGTATGGAAACTAAATAGTGAAACTGGACTGGGTGTCAAGTACTCGACTGTCTGAGCTTGACCTCGTAGCCTCAAAGTCCAGATCACCAACTCGTTCTTCTTCTTGCCGGCCATCGCAATCACCTGTATGTTGTTTTCCATTATTCTTGATGGATGCTCCTCCATGTTTTTTTTGCTGAGATAGTCAATATAATGCAAAATTATCATTCACTAACCAGGAGAAAAGAAAGAGGAGCCTGGCCAGAATGAACGGAAGTTAAAAGGAGTTTACATGCCAGAACTGATTATAATAACAAGTGTTACGCAATATACCTGCCATGGAGAGCTTCCATCGAGCGAAGATATGTTTCACTGTTCGCGATAGCAAAAGCCAGATGTGATGATTGATGAGTATTGACTATGCTATTCTTCCCATCTCAATATGATCCCCGAATCGTGTGCTCCAAATATGATATAACTAGAGCCTCCAGCAAATTATCGCCCATGCAGGAATGTTGCCGAGTACCGCGGCGATGTGAGCCGCTGCAACGACGTTTTCCTTCCACGGGGACGCTCCAGGGGCCGCTTCCCCTGCCTTTGTCAAATTATCAGCGTGTTAACTCAGCGGAACGAAGGAGATCAATCGGAACTAACAATAGGAAGCATCTTGTTGGCCCCCCAGTAGGCTGCTGCGATCTGTGTGAAGATCATCGGCCACGACACCCATACCCCCCAGTAGATAACACAGGCCTCCCATTCTTGTAGCGGCGTGCTCAGATGCTCGACAAGAACTCCCGCAGCAATTGCCATTGTGCCCATTGAAGCTGCTTGTGAATGGGCCATCAAACCAAGCCGCTTGTACGTCGTCGTAGGAATGAAGCATCCCCACACGCAGCAGAAGAGGAAAAGCCCGGCCCCAGTGCGGTACAAGTCCATTTGAAGTGTAGAGGCCATCTTGAGATCTTGGTGGTAGATGGTAGGATTCGGGAGAGTTTGGGTAGATGAGGGGGCGGGTGTGCTTGAATATAAGCTTTCCTAGTGCTCCTTCAACAGATGCAACGTTCAGCTGAAAACAGGTACCCGAACTAGCGACTAAGATGATCCCGATTACGAACGGGAAGCCGCTAAGTAAGATGTATGTGTCTAGATTTTGGGTCTGCAAATGATGAGACACAGGAAGTGCGCATGAGGAAATGCATTGATATAAGTTCTGGCAGGTGAATTCTTGGTGCGTGGTTCCCATGTGTTCAAGTTTTATTCACAGTCCAGTTCAAATCTCATAATGATACTCTTTGTACTGTGCTGAATGGTGCCGAATGGTAATTGTCAGCGGCAGCGAGTACCCGATTGCTACCCATAAGCATCTGAGTGCTGCCATGCTACACACCCTCTCCTGTAGAGATAGCTACCTTCTATTTTACCCGGACAACTAATGGCTAACACTCGGGCTCCCGATTAATCCTGCGAGTAATGATCGGGTATTCGCCGTAGCGGAAATCTCAGCAGGCACACATCCTCTGGTTAAAAAAGGATAGCCTCTGTTACTAAAATCGGGAGAAATACATCTGGTCTTGATTCAATGTAACGGATTGTTTGTATGATTGAGCCTAATGATTAGGACTGAGGAACACCACCGCGCATTATGACGTTTGATTTATTATGCTAATGTTCCAATTCCAAATGACGTTTATAATACACGCAATATATGCCATTCCTATTTAGCTTCCTTCTTAGCCTGGTCCGCAATTTCTTGAGCCTTCTTAGATTTCTTCTCAAGAACCTGTTTCAGTTCATCCACGGTCTCTTGTAGAAGCTTCTCGCCTTCTTCTCGGTGCTTCTCCGCAACCTGGCTGAGGTCTTTCAGTTTGGAGATGACCTCTTCGCCATTAGGTAGTAGCTTCGAGTATTGATCCAGTGAGCCCCAGCCACTTGTCAGCGACTCGGCAGATGATCGAGCCTGTTTGGTGAGATCCTTCACGTAACCCTCGAGATCAGATAAGTTCCCCGAATCCACGGCAGACTTGGCCTTTTCGAAAAGTTTCTTGACGTCGCCTTGCTTCAGGGCGTCGGCATTCTTCTCCACCAATTCTTTCACCTTGGAGTTCTTGTCAAGATATGGCTTGGCTTCTTCAAGGGCCTTGTTCCATGCCTGGTCACCAAGCTTGCGGACTTCTTGCAGCTTTTCTTCAATTAGCTTGCGTGCCTTGGTGATGTTCTCCTCACTGAACCCATTGGCGAAGATATCCTTGACCTGCTTCCAGGTCTCGTCAACCTGCTTTTTGGCCTCCGGTCCGTATTTCTCGCTTAGCTGCTTCAGCTGATCAACATTTCCCCCAAACTTCTTCTTGACCTCGGGATGATTGTCGAGGATGTCCGAGATTGCGTCGCCTGTAAGGTTGGCAATTTTCTTAGTCAGGTCGGCAAGAATCTCATAAGCGCGTGTGGCAGTGACGAGGCTCAGTCCAGACTTGGACACGTCCTGAAATTGCTTGTACGCATCGGTGATAATTTTGTCGGCCTCATCCTTGTGATTCTCCCGCACCTTGTCCCAGTCCTTGAATGCGGCATCGACGTAGGATCGCCCTCCGGGAACCCAGCCAACGTAGGAATATGCCAACTGCTTGATCGAGTCGATCGCCTCGTCTGCAGACGGCGTTTTTTGCTGGAGCTTCTTCGCAGCAACCTGGTACTTCTTCTCCGCTTCGATGACGGCCTTGTTCAAACTAGACGCGGTCCGACCAGAAGGTGTAAATGAATAGACACCGTAGAAGAGACTCGCGCCGACGACGCCACCGAGAACACCGGCTGCCCATGGAGTGCCGCCCGCTGAGGGAGTGGAGGATGTGGAGGATGTGGAGGAAGACTGGAAGCGGATCTGGCCACGGCGAGGAGCTGGAGCAAAGCGCCCAGCCCGAGACACTGCTAAGCGAGCGGTTTGTCTTGGAATCATGGTGAATAATGTGTGAGATGGACAGATGAACAGATGAAGATATGTCGGGTTGAGAAATCTACCAGCTGGGCCTCTGTGTACAAATGAAAGTTCCCAAGGTACGATTAATATTTTATACAAACAAAACACGTCCAATTTCGTAATGATGACGCCGAGAATCTCTCATCGCGATCTGGCTTCGGTTGAATTGGCCAATCAGGGGCGCAGAATCATGACGTCGTCATTGACGCCAAAGATGTTTCCGGTAACACCATCACAGAGCTAATTCAGCTCCCCGCCTAATACAGTTCCCAGCTCGGCTCGGGAGCTTCCTTGAATTTTGTACAAGGTTGTTACGCAGCAGTTGTATGTGATGGCCGTCGTCATCAGATCTAGACCAATCCACTGACACCGAGTAGGAGTTCGTCTTAGATATCAAAGGGAAGCAAAGGGAAGCAATGGGATGAAGGCCATCTCCTTTTAGATGCTTCTTTGCCTATCTCGGGTCAACATCGCTGTGGAGCCCTCCCAATCCGGCGTGTTTTGGTCGCGGTTATCCTGGAGGGCAGCAATTTGCCGAGGCTTCTTGAACTCACTGTCCGCGTTCTGCCTTGATGATGTCGGCTGCCTTCTCCCAACAGCGTGAACCACACTCTGGATATTTCCAAGAGGCACAAGAGAGAAAATACTGGCATCAACAACACTCTGACACCATACACGCGCAGCTCGGTGTCAACAACGCCCCCCTTGTCCTTGGGTCTCGTGCCAAAGCTCCCGCAGGGATGAAACACCCCAATCTCACTCTAGTGCACAATGTCTATCGCATTTTCTAAGCTGTCAGCCTTGATATTGGAGACCCGAGCGCCTCCTGCTTTCAATTCTTGCGCGGAGGGAGGTGTGCTGGCAATTCGGTCGACGAATTAGACGAGACGCGCTGTTACTCCAGTATCTAACGGGTTTAAGCCAAATTCTGTATTCCGAGTCGGCATTTGATGAATGTCCGCGCTAGAAATATAAACAATTCCTCTAGAGAGGGGGTGTTTCAACACTTTCATGACCGCTAGAAAATTCCTCCCTAGCCTCAGCCGGAAGTACGTATGCAACGCAAGTATTACTGCCACCCAATGGGCTTTGGTGATTATCCTGATGTAGAGCGGCCAGGTCCCCAAGTAATATTGTGCCGCGGATTACATCGTTGGAGGGGGTATCAGGATCAAGTATCGGAGGACTGGCAGGCGAGACGGTGGTCCTGGAAACTCTCCCCTACAGCAAGATTGCCAACAATGACTGGTACCCCGACCCGTGCCCTGTTCTCGCGGTTACAGGAGGATGTAGCATCCTGTGAGGGTAGGGGTATTCGGTCTTTGCCACAAAGGTGAAGATTCAGAGCTCCTCATAAAACCTCTATCGAGACGTTCGCATTACCGAATTCGATGAGAATAATAGAAATTTCCTTTGTACTAAATTCCATCTCCACCAGATGGAAGAAGATGCATGAGCACAAAGAAAACTAGAGGTGCACGTCCTTCCTCAACATACATTCTCACGCCGATCCGGGAATTGGCGAGTCCCAGAATTTTGATATTAAGGGCTCTGGTAACGCTTGCCATCTCTTGGTCGTTCTGAAGACCTTGATCTCTCGGGCTCGGGACTGTGGTCCCGCTTGGAAAATGGCAGCGTATTGACCTTCCCCAGAATTTCGGGTAATGGCCCGCAAATGTTTGAGAACCATAACTAACTTCTGCAGTTCGATCTGGTTTTCGTCTTCCCATGTATGGAAAAAAGCGCCAGGGTTAGTAGCCGTTACCTCGTGGAAGGTTCCGTTTGAATGGGTACCACAGACAAGCCAAGGAGTTCGCCCGAACCATAGCTGTGGCATCCATCTGCTGGGGGATGTATAAAAAGCAACTGATTTAATCTCAGCTGCCATAGCCTGATGCTTCAGGCCGGCTTGCCTCATAGTCTCAGATTCATTTTGGCTTCGAATATTTGCCGAATTTTCAAAATTCCTAGACAGTTCACCCAGGTCAGGACCATTAGGGGGAGACGTCCAGCTCGGCTCTTCCGTGCCACTGTGAGAAGCGTCGACTTCGCAACGGACGACGCAGCTCAGCTCTCCCAAAGGATAGCGTAAAGCACGATAGTGCGATACGCCCTCTTTCCACTCAGCTGGACAAGTCCTAGCAGCATTTTCGAATGCTCGGCCGAATCCAGCCTCTAAAAATGGACGCGTGTCATGGGTCTCAAATAGAAGGGTGTTTTGGATTAACCGGAGGTTTATTCGGAAGCTCCGTAGGTATTTTGTACCACCGCAGAAGAGCAACAAGTTCCTGAGGCTATGCCGATTGCAGATAATATCTATATCGTTGAACTTCATCTGGGGATTCATTTCCCCTACGGCTTTGAACATCGGCTCGAAGGAATAACAGGGCCATTTCCGGCTAGTCGAACTGTCGTTTCCGCCTTGACTCAGCTCAAGAGTGACTGGCAATGGAATTTCCTTCCACTCTGGAAGACACCCTGTAGAGTTTCATATTAGCGCTTGGAAGTCCAGATAGCAAAGATTGGGAAGATCTCTAACCAGGGGATACATCTTTACCATCCATCTGCAAGTCGTAGCTGCAGATCAAGTCACAGCCTTGCGAGCTTGTGACTCTGTCCGCATTTGAAGGCGAGCCTAGTGCCGAGCTAGAAACAGTGCCAACTACTCCATGCCTGCAGATTCCCTCCCAAATCCATGCATCTTTATGAGTTTGAGGAAGATGCTCCTTAGCATTGGACTGACGGCCCCATGCGTATCTTGGCATAGTGAAAAGCTGTCTAAGGGAAAATAGATAGGTTCAGTAAGTTTGTATGTGTCAAAATGTTGCCGAAAAGAACTTGAAATCTTGTATCAATGAGGCATAACTACACTTATATCTAATGGAAAGCAATGACCTTTTATATGTCCCAAATGACATTTGGAAGAGATGATAGAACTCTAACCGTGTTTTCAGACTCTCAAAGGCAAGTGGTTCATGATGTGGATTCTTCAATCAAAACGACACATAGGACAAACAAGTCGTGCTTTAAATCAAGCGAGATAGATGGTTAATGTTAACAAATCAGACATGAGATGTATGTGTTTGTTTGTTGCATTTGATATACACAGCTTCTAAAGTCTAAAAAAAATTGAAGTTACTCTTTGGAACCTCTTAAAGGATTTCATGACGTCGAAAATACAGGTAACTTATGCAATGATCAAAGCGGACAGTCTATAATAGAAATCCAGGTCAAAACACAAACCCGTTTCCTAAGCCCGTTTGTTTATTTGGTCGGAAACACTGTTCATTTAAAATTTTAACCGAGCCGGAACTTGAATTATATAAGACCCTTGTCAGGCCTCCTATGTTCTTATTGAAGAGACTTGAGTGGGTGACCCAGTGACCCGCGTCTACGTGTAGCACCAAAACAACCCGAATTGTGCTATTCCGCAAAGAAACAGTAAGAAGTTTCAGCAGAAGTAGGCCTGTACGTTTCCAAAAAGGATGAGCTTGCATTGGAGTTTGACACGTATGTAGATAGCGGCCGTCCTGCATACGGTCTTGCACCATACTCACGGCTTAGGGCTCTACCTATAGATTCAATTTAAGGAGCTCGTGATTATGGATGCGTGCATTGCCATGCAAGAACAATAAATATTTTGGAGTTCCTAAAGAACAACACCAATGCGAACGATCGAGCTGGCGTTTACTGGTATAGAGCCCCTTACGATTCCCGGCACGGTTCTATATAAATGACCAGCCACTCATTCTATTGAGAAAAGAAGTACCCGACAAGCTAGTAGACGATTCATCTGATAGGTCGCGGCGTCCAAGGACGCACCTCACCAACAACCGTTCTTTGACGCCAACACATAGAAGTTGAATGAACATAGCCTCACTTCTGCACAGCAGGTTAAATCGAACATTAAGAAAAATGAGTATGTCCAAGCCATGCAAACATTATCAAAGGTCAATCGAAGTACTTTGAGTAACGCTCTATATTGAAGAGATATTTATTTCACTCACGAATCATTCTTCCACCTGGTAGAAGGCGATAGGAGTCTAACAGGGGCTAAGCAAGGCCGCCTTGGTCACGTCCTTGGGAATGACGCCCGCATTGACGGCAGATTTATAACACCAGCGCCACTCATCGAAGCCTCCAATCCAATTGCACTTCCAGGACCAATAAACCCAGCCGCCAGACTTCTCAAAGGTCTTGACCTGGGCCGCCCAGTACTTTCGATACCAGTCTGCCTGGTCAGAACGTCCACGAATACCGAACTCGTTGTTGCTCTCAACGGCGTCGGCGACAGCAATTGACCATTCTCCGATGATGATATCCGAGCCACGGTTATCCTTGCACACTGCATTGATGTAGCCATCCTTCGTCGTTGTGACAGAGGGGTCCCATTTGTAGTAGCGGTGGTCGTCGAAAGACAGGAACTTTGTATCCTTGATATTCGCAGTCGGGTTACCAGATCCCCAGGCCTCGCCCTATAGATATATTAGAAAGATGATAATATGTGTGACAAGATGTCTTACCATGAACTGAACGTGGAGAAGGTTGGCATCGGCAGTGTTGAGTCGGTGTTCAGCGGCGCGGATGCGCTCCAGTGCTTTGGGGTAGTAGTTGGCAATCATATCCGCAGCCTCAGCAGAATACCCCGAGGCGTGGACGGGCTCGTTCATGACTTGGAGCATACCGACGTTCCAATAGTTCGGAGTCGTGTGAATGCGGTCCGCCATCCACTCGAGGAATTTTATCGCGCGCTCGTAGTTCTCGGCTGTGTAGAACCCGGGATAATCAACACCCTGCCAGCTGTTAGTTATTGTGACAATCGTCAAGATGGTCCAGTGGGAGAATTACATGACCGGTGAACTGCTGGTTAGGGTATTGAGATCCGGGGCCACCATGCAAATCCATGATAACATACAGACCAGCCTCTCTGCACCATCCGACGAGTCTGTCCAGATAAGCGAGACCACCACGGGGATAGTATTCGCCCTGCTTGACAAGATCCTCTTTGATCCAGAAGCCGACGGGAATACGGACGGTGTTGAGACCCAGGCTGGCAATCTCCTTGATTTCAGCCTGAGTTATCCAAGTGTCCCAGTGCTTCTTGAACGCAGCATCAGCAGCATCTTGGCCCAACTTCTTGACACAGGCCCATTCATCATTGGTATTCGCACATCCCATGCTGTTCCACTCGTCGTTGGCCATCCAAGGTTCGATGATAAACTGGGAGCCGAGATTGACACCCCTGATCTTGCTGGCTCCAGACAGCCAGCGCTTGGCCTTTCCAGTAGTGTCATTTTCTACCAAGCCTGTCAGTATAACTCCTGCTTCACTGATAAAGGAACGACCGAAATCACACACCTTGGGACTCGGGGGTCCAAGCCTTGGCCAACGCCAGAAAGAATGAGGCTGTGAAAACAAGACGCATTTTGATATTTACCGCCTGCTTACGAGTATATCCAGCTACCGGGAGCATGACAACGACCACACTCCGGCAGATGCTGGCTGTTAAATACCGAGAGCTGTGAGAGCATCTTGTCCCGCTGTGGGTAAGCGGAGCCGTAATCCGAGAGCTCCCCTGCATTCAGCAAATATTTTTAGAAGCTAAACTGCCGGATACATGCAGTGAGCGACGAAATTTCCCATCGTCTGTTTCACGTCGTCCCTAGCGTGCTGCGCTGAGCCGTGTTGAGCGGCTTTGTCAGAAGTTAGATGAAATGAGCTGAATCCTTCCATTGTCTTCAGCCCTGTAATCCTTGCTGCTCTAGCCTTACACTAGTTATTTGATATCTGTGCCGCCCGCCTCTGAGCAATGATGAATGCTCTGGGGCAAACATGGACCGACACAACCGTTAGAAGGAGTAATAAGATGAGTGACATTACCCCAGCCGTCAGCCCGACCACCACGTCCATGCACAAATTTTTCAATAATCTCGCATTTTAACTCCATTCTAAGCTTACTAATAAGTATGCATACGGCGCGATATTCATATGCCCTAACAAGGACTGGAAACCAGGCCTGGTTGGATCTTAGAATGACCTTGTCCTTCCATCGATACACAGCTTTTCCAACATACGCGTGGGAGAATACGATGATAAAGTTTTACAACAATGAAGCTGCCAGGGCCTGACCAACTCAACGCAGTGAATACGTTCAAACATACATGACGTGAAGGAGTTTTTCATTGGTTCATGGAATCGTTCAGCACTATGATGGTTGTCATACAGTTGTATGGCATAGCTGGAGGGATATTATCAGTTATCGGGCTGAATGAGAACACCCTCGCAATATTGGGAGTCCCTGATCAACTACCCAAATAATCAATGGCATGTCAATTGGTAGGTACTATATATTTATTAAGTGTTTCATGACGCTTATAGCTTATATTGCGTTTCATTTGTAATCTTGTGATTACCAGTTACAAGCTATTGGTCATGTGATAGTCACATGCCCAGATCAAGCAATTGCTAAAAGATGAATGCTCTTGAAAATGCCCTCATCAAAGTATATATTCGCTCTGAACTTTGATGTAGTTGTGATAAGATTATAGTCTGAATTGGCTGTGAACCGCGCCTCATGGACAAATAAGTTGCTATAGCCCCCAACAAGAGAACCGAATAGGCATATGTCTACATCGTCTCTTTGCCATGAGTTGAGTGCTGGCCTGTAAACAAGCTAGAGGCGATGAAAATAAATAGTACCCAGTGAACAATTAACTTGTGCATGCCTGAGATGATTACATTGGCAGTTTCTGCAGCAAACCTATCTAACCAATAAGCCGTGATAAAGCTTTATGTGCAGAGACCTCGGAGGCGAACTGAGAATGGGCGCTGTCACACAAGCAGAATGATCAGAACACATAACCAACAGATAAGGAGGGTAATACCCATGTCCTTTGATGACTAACACCCCCGGATACGAACCGGGGCAACCGGGAACAAGGCGATGGAGACTAGAAGCCTTGTTATTAACGGTTATTATGGGCTCGTGCATAAGAATCCACACGGGCCAAAGTTCTCTGCGTGGTCTTGGGCAGCCAATGCTCATGCCTCAATGGACGGTAGTTGTTATGATGGATGTGCTTTTGAGTTTCCAGGCTGATGATTCCCTGTTGTCCATCGATTCCCTCTCTGGACACGGCAGTGTTGCGTGTGCCGCCATATGAAACACAAACGTGTGTGTGGGGTCGGAGGGGGCACCTCCATTTTGCGCGCGCCGTTTCATTTGAGGCTCAATGAGCTTTCGTTTCTCCCCTCTTCCAGCTTCGTTCATCCATCTTCGCTGGACGAGGGCCTGCGCCAACATTGCGCGTCGCTGTCACAATGCCGGGCATCCCTAGGACCAAGGGCTGCTCCGTCTGCAAGATCAGAAAGATAAAGGTAAGGCTGCGCTGTGAGAAAAGAGATGAAATGAAATGAAGAAGAACGCGAGCCCTGACTTGGATGGTTGCACCAGTGTGACGAGAATTGGCCGAGTTGCACCCCTTGCCGGCGCTCCAAACGCGAATGTCCGGGCCCAACGCCGCTTGTCAATGTCTCGTACATCGCTCCTCGAGATGCTGCGCCGGGATCAGCCAGTCATGGCAGCAAAAGAGGGCTCGTCATTCGTGCTGGCCATCGCGCGACGGCCAGACCCAAGCTCAGCCCACCTTCTAACTCCCATCGCCACGGCCATCATCCATCCGAATGCGGCCCTCTCACAACATCGAGATGCCAGGAGTCGCGTTGCCTCGGGGCTATCCGCTCTCATCCCACGAGTCGCCCTGACCAGCTTGCATCGTATCTCACTGCTGTTTTAAATGACGGCACCTACCAGGGTGATCTCGCCCAGCTGGACGTGTTGTCTTTCATCCCTCAACGCATGCACGTCAGTCCGTGCCTGACTGATAGCGTGGCATTCTGGTGTCACCTACAACTAGACACGCGTCGAAAACTCCCAAAGCCCAGTGTGGCCACCTTGCATTACTACAGCAAGGCCCTCCAGAGCCTCCAGAGCACCTTGGAAGGCAAGAATGCCTATCGGACTGAGACTCTGGCGGCGGCGGTCCTCCTTCAGCGAACCACCCTGCCTTTCCATAAAATGGTCAAGTCCGACGCGATTGCACACGCCAAGGGCATCTCAGCCTTGGTCATGCAGAGAGGTCCTCCTAATTTGGATGACGATCTTGATGTCTCGCTGGCCATTGAATTGTGCTCGAACCTGGTAAGTTCTCCTCTTCTTCCCCAATTACCTTCCTATTTGTGTCCACGAGACGTTGACAGACTCTGCTCCCTCTAGTTCTGCTGGCATAATCATGGAGATGATGATGACACAGATCATTCTGAGGTAGAGCCAGCATCAACCGATGTTGACGACGGAGAACCCCCTGCGGAATCTTTATCACTTCCAGGACAAGACGTCGTTCGAAAGGTTTTTGTCGACTTGCTGAATACTATACCAGCCCTCAACGCCATCCATGAAAATCCAGAATCCAGGGAGACAGTATCGCTCGAAGCAGCAGATGTCCGTCGACGGCTCTACGATTTAAATGCCATCGCGTCTCAAGCGGCTTCCCAGATTAAAACCCAGCTCACCGAGATGGGACTGATCCAGGTATTACCCGACCCCGAGTCCTTCGTCAAACAAAGATATGAATTCGCCTCAGTCGACATAGCTCAGGCTGTTCTCGGGATTTTCATTCTCGAAATCATTGCACCCAGAATGCTACTTGGGCTCATCTCACTTTGTGACCCCCCAGAATCGGACGACGTGTTGCAGAAATACCGTGATGCCTCCGTCCAACTCTGGATGTGCATCCCGTATTTGGACAAACTGGAACTCACCGATGCGCAGATCATCTCCTGCGCCTTCTGCCTCAGCTATGAAGCGGCCGATGCCACCGAGAGGGATCTCGTCGCGGACACTGCCGCACGCTACGAACCCTACCTCTCGAGGCTAAAGAACAACCGCACTCTGTTGATCGAGCGGGTGATACGGACCGCAAGACAATTGACTGGCAGTGCAGACATCATGCCCATACAAGTGCTGATGATTAACCCGACTAAAAAATCACCACCCGCTAAGAAGAGCCAACCTCGGAGGTCATCTAGCAAGCCACAGGCTGCCCATCTTCTTCACGGCTGCTTGTTCTTCCAGGGGATCTTGAGCCCAGATGACCCTTGATCCGGTTGGCCGATCAGCTTTTACGATTATAGCGTCCTGTCGGGTGGTCACGTTCATCGACCGCTTGTGCGCAGATATTGATTATCTTAATGGGTCGGAATTTTAAAGACCTGCCTCGTGTTCATTCAAATTCCGGCATTGGGGTGGCACGACGTGAGGTTACATCCTACGACAACGTACCTGGTCAATCGGAACAAGGTGACGAATCGGTATTACGCGGCGAGCTAAGCTATCTGATCCGAGCGAACATTCGGAGACAATATGGTGACTTTATGGCATTAACCTGGGGTATGGCGCCAATACCGCTGTCGGCTACTTGGACCGATTTCAAAGATGCCGGAGTCTACCACATTGGTCTGAGTCAAGGATCGGAAGGTTGATGCGCAAGAACACAAACGACGCTGTGGCAGTGTGGCCGTGCAACCTGGCATACGAATTCTGTGGGAGATTACTCTATCAGTTTAATTGGGGAAAAAAAGAAGAAACAGTATCTGTAGCCAAGGAGAAATGCTTGGTACACTCGCTTGCAAGAACTGGACACTCATTTTATTTCCTTGGTTTTCTTTCCATAACCGTGGCTGCTACTATTTTAAGCACGTCGGTACATATCTCGGGCCTCTCGGCCCCTCCCGTGACTCTCGGCAGTGCGAGTTGATCACACCTCATTGGGCCTGTCTCTGACGATGGGCCAAAGCACATCATTCTCGTGTCGCGAAGTCACGATGTCCCCTCCTTGGCAGCTACTTGAGCGATGTCACTGCGGAGATACATGGAAAATTACACGCCCCTGATAGTTCTAGAATGTCAACTTGAAATAAATACAAAGGGTATGATTCGTATGATTCGTACACTGCAAAATTCAAAATCAACAGATTCTGAAACCGTGTCTCAGACAGCGTCGTATTTTGCCGTAATGATGACCAAGGCGCCTGGGGTCTTCGCCCTCATTCCCTCTCACATTCGGTGTGCCAAAATTTGCATGGCATGAGCACGAGTCAAGAGGAACTGCCTTCTCTGTGGATATTACTCTATACTATCATAGTACTGATTTAAAGTCGAACCGGCCGGCAGGATAAAAAGAGTCCATGCAGTTTAGCTTAAACATTCGCGTGCTTCGACCATCCATCAAAGGATGTCATCCAGAGCAGCAAATCTGACCCCGGCTATGGCATCATCCCCAGGACCCGCTTGAAATGCCCAAGAATAGGTCCAATCACCATCGGAACTGGAACCAGTGAGCCTATCTTAATTACGCTCCCGTCAGTATAATTAAACCCCATGGTTTTGCAGATAGACCTACCTAAATGGGGAGGATCGAATGCATCCCATCAGGTGAAGGATGTTTTCCTTACACAGACACCCCTTCTTCCTCTGTTGCAGCCGGATTTTCGACATTTGTTCATTCAATGCCGTCATTAATTCTCTCCAATCGGGAAAGTGTATAGATGTGCAGCCATGTACGATGTTGCAATGGCGGATCCTTCCTAATGCCGAATTCTCAGTTTCAGGATAAAGATCATCATAGGGTCTCAGTTGTGTGGAACTTATAAGGTCTAGCAGGAATTCCCCCAAATTTGCCGAGTGTAGTCCGCCATCCTCCAGAATCTTTCTTCTTAAGAACAATTCTGAGAAGTTCGCCGTTCAAGCCCACCAGAGTGCCAACCGGAAAACGAGATCTGTTTCTTGACTGCCCTCCCAAGTCATTATGCGCTATACATTAGCTCCGGCTATCCTAGCCCTCGTCACACAGACACTCGGAGCTGCTATTAGCACTCGTCAGACTTCCGAGGTCCCCAAAACCGACTTCGACGCAATCATTGTGGGCGGTGGCCCCTCTGGTCTCAGTGCGCTCAGCGGCCTGGCACGTGTGAGAAGAAATGTCCTCCTCATTGATTCTGGAGTCTATCGTAACGGACCGACCCGGCATTTACATGACCTTATTGGTCTTGACGGTATGAGCTCCCATGCCTGCCTAGTAAATAGCTAGGATTTAAAGACCAAACACGAGCCGTTTCTAACGAAGGATTATAGGTCTGACCCCAGCATATTACCGCTGGCTTGCGCGAGAGCAGCTCGCTTACTACAACACTGTCGAATTGACCAACGGCACTGTGACCAAGATTGAGCCTCAAGAGAATAATACCTACTTCCGCGTAATCACGGATAACCGGGAACCTGTCACCGCCCGGAAGATTGTTCTTGGAACGGGTCTGCGTGACATTTTGCCAGAGACCCCAGGCATTCGCGAGAATTGGGGCAAGGGTATTTTCTGGTGCCCCTGGTGCGATGGTCATGAACATGCGGACCAGGGGCTGGGTCTTCTCTCCAGCTTGGAGTCAGTCGCTGGTCTAGTCCGGGAGGTCGCGAGCCTCAACAAGGATGTCGTTGCCTTTGTTAACGGCACAGACACTCCAGAGGCGCGCGCTCTAGCCGAGAAGAACTTCCCGGACTGGGAGAAGTATCTTGAGCTGAAGAAGGTGAAGGTTTACAACAGCACCATTGAGCGCCTCGAGCGTCTGCAGAACGCTACCCTTGGTGACCCCAGTCTGCCTACCTATCCAGAGCATGATAAGTTCCGTGTGCACCTGGCCGATGGACAGAAGGTCGAGCGAGACGCATTCCTTACCAACTACGATGATGAGCAGGCGAGCTCAGTCGGCCCTGACCTCGGTGTCCGGTTGGATGGCGGACGACTGGCCGCTGACAATTCCAAGGGCCTGGCGACAAACATTCCCGGTGTCTATGCTATTGGAGACGCCAATGCCGATAACGTGACCAACATCCCGCATGCTCTCTTCACCGGCAAGCGTACCGCTGTGTATCTTCATGGTAAGTAATATGCGTGAAATACTTTTTTAGAATCATTGAAACTGACAGGGTTGTAGTGCAACTTGAGCGCGAGAATGCACTTGCTGAACTTGAAGCTTACAAGGGAAACCAGACGCTGGCAGAGAGGGATTTCAACGACGGCGATCTTCGTGCCGTCTGGAAGCGAATGAACGGCGAGCCAGGCGACTTGCTATATGCTGGCGAATACCGACAGTAAATTCCGAGCATGGCCTCAGAATATCATGGGTGATGAGATCTTGATTGCTTATGCTTTTTCAAAATAATCTGGGAGCAGGTGGTGTCTGAGACTCCGGGACAAAAAATTATTGTTTTAGCATCTTTCTTCGACTGTATTGTTCTTAAGAATGAGGAAGTTATTAGAGATGCCCCAAGAGACGGATAATAATTTAGTTACAATTTCAGAAACCATGTTATTATTTATCTGCGTTATTCGTTTCAGTAACGACACATCAGAGTCAGCAATCACGGCTATTCAAAAAAACCATTTGCCACACCTCCAAGGAATAGTTCGCGCATCCAGGCAAAGCCTTAGTTGTTTAAAGCCCAGCGGTCTTCAGAATTCCTAGCTTCCTAGCCTCCAAGATCGGTACAGTTTGGGACCATACCCTCTTCTGGACTTCATTGCCCAAGTCAGTATAAATCCAATCCTCCACGTTCTGGTTTTTGCCATCGCTCTGGAATTCCCCTAGCGAGTTCTCCGGCGCGGAGGCAGCCAGCACCAAACACCGACCACCCACCTCGCCCGTCCGCCCCAGAAGTTTGTACATGAGTCGAAGCCCAAATGAGCTACTCTCACGGCTGAGAGTGCTGTAACAAAGGCCTGGATTGACCACGTTGATAATAACTGGGTGAGCATTGAAACTGGGGTCCGACTTCAACCTTGCCACCAGTTCGCGGACCAGCAGAATCTCCAGGAGCTTTGTCACTTCGTATCTTTTCTGTCCATTGTACGACTCTTCTTCGTTCAATCTCTCGTAAAGGTCGGAGGCGTTGATTTCTGGGAAGGTGGTCAGGCGGTGGGCCTCTGAGCTGACGACTGTCAAATGCGGCACCGAGTCCAGAAATTTAGTCTTCGTTTGGCGGAGCTTTGGTAACAGCCCCAGTACCAGAAGAAACGTATTCAACACGTTTACTTGTGTCGTCTGCTCGTGGCCCTCGACGACCTTGAAAATCTTCGTGTTGATACCTGCGTTCAACACGACGGCGTCGAGCCGTGGCAGCTCCGTCAGAACGCGCTCCATGAAGTCAATGGTTGACTTGTTGCTCGCCTGGTCTAGTGGCCAGACTTCGATGGCGTCGGCATCGCTTCGATTACCAACGCTTTTCAGGATATCCTCCTTTGCTGCTTCACCTTTGGAAATAGTCCGGACCGCAAGGATCAGTTTGGACGCGTTGAGCCTATAGAAGTGGCGAGCAGCCTCAAGCCCTAGCCCAACATTTGAACCTGTGACTATGACTGTCTTCCCAGAAAAGGAAGCCTCGGGATGGGGAGGTGTTACGAAGAGCTGCGAGTGTAGGAAGAGGCGGAGGCCAGCCCCAACGTTTGGCTGAATCTGAAAGGTCTTTGCCATAGCGAAAACAAAAGAGTGTTACTAGAATAGGCTTGTCAATCAATTGGATAATTCGGATTTGCATTCTCAACTGAGTTCCAGTCTCTATTTAATACTTCTTGAGCAAACATCGCCGTACCAAGATCCATATCATGATGCTTTTACCTCTTGTCCCGATGAGGAATTTGTTCAAGGATTCCAGAAGACCCGTTTAATTTATCCACATAAGAATGGGTAGATGGCCTGAAACTAGTCTGTTCTAGGAATGTGTTCGATGTATTGCACCATGACAAATCTGCTGACTCGTGAGATTGTAGCCCCAGATCGATCTTGACTCTTGAATCATTTGGCTCTCGTTGTCATTTTCTGCATCAACACATTCTACTTTTGGAAATCGTCTCGAAAACCGACCAATCCATCATTCCAACGCTATCCACTGTCGAGCGTATCATAGCCAGGTAGAACCTGATGGAGTCGACCGGGTTTTTGCCTGGTCTGCACTTCATCGTCACCAGCCATCCGCAGGACGCGACCACTTCAGATTCGCTACGTCAGATCCGGTCTCACGCAGCCAGAGAAACGCGCTCTCGTGCACGTAGATTGATCAAAAAGCCTGCTTCCGGTCCCCGGAGGAAGATCAGGCCCCGTACGAACATAGATGATAGCACCCATGACGAACAAGGCCGCAACAAGCAGGCGTGCCTGACCTCTAAAATGGATAGGGGTCGAGAGTCGATTGACCCAAGCGCAATTGACCTCCCTACCATAGAGTACTCCGACCCATATCAGTCTGCAAAACTCTCCCGTGACGCGGCATGCTTGGGTTCCGTCCGCCCTTTTTCCGATATTGAGTACTTCTTGTTTGATCACTGTACGCCCATCCTTGTTAGCAATATGCTGCTCGCCAACTAATGTTACAACCTCGACAGATATCAATTTTTATATCCCTTTTACTATTGGCCACTGCCACAGAAAGAAGAACCCGAACCTCGTCGCCATGCAGATGAACCACTGGGTTCCATTTGCTCTGACAGACGTGGGTCTCATTGCCGCCGTGTTCTTACAATCTTGCCGCAGCCTTGCATCATTGGTGACGACAAGTGCTTATGAGGATCTGTCGACCAAGTATCGGCTTCAATGCATCCGGTCCACAAACGCCTCCCTATCCAAAGCAGTCACACAGGCCAACGATGCGACAATCAGTATGGTAATGATACTGGCATCTGAGGAGGTTGGTGCTTCTACTCCTGACTGGACATAGAATGTGTACATTTTATCTTCTAACATGTTTTTTTATAGTTTGAGCGTGGTAATTTCGACGGATGGAACACGCACTTTGTTGCCATATCTCGTATGATTGCTATGAGGGGAGGGATTGATAACCTCGGAGTCGGGGGGCTGATGAAGGAAATTTTAATTAAGTAATAATCCCCCAATTCTCTCCCTGCCTCTTTCTCTATACTAACCAATTCAAGCACACCGTACTGCTACGGATTTTCGGATGAAGATGGTTAGAGACCGATACGTTGAGTCGATACCTTCATTAGAACCACAATCGCGAGCGACGAAAAGCTACAATGCACATATGAATTTTTATTATTGCTCTTAATCCGACTGTTGTCCAAGTTCATCATCGTCTTGTTCCATGTTGGTCCACAAGCGTTGTAAATCTCCTCTGAAGGCTCCGGCCGCAGAAAACGTAGCCTCTATCCTCCCCAGCAATGTTGAAACCGCCTCCCTTTGCGAACTGCTTCTTGAACGCGCCCCTGCAACCCGCAGTGGGAACAAAAGAAGGACAGCAGATACTCTTGACCTTTCAAGTACGGCCTGGCTTAATTCTAGAATGCAGCGCACGTGAGCTTGGATATCGTCCTCGGTCAAAGTTGGAAGCAGAGCTCCCAGATCAACCCAGTAATTAATCTCGTAGTCAAAGACTCCAGAGAGATAGATGCTTGTGGCAGCTTGAAAAACAGAAGCCAGGAGATCAAAGTCGTCAATATTTGGGCTTCGGCTCTGGTGGCCACTGATCATATATTCAATACTCTCAGTCTGCCACACGTTTAGGGCATCACGCAGTAGAAGGCCCTCAATAGCAATGTCGCGTGCTTCTTCCTGTTGTGAACCCCCATTTGATGAGCGAAACTTCTTGACATGTATAAATTCGGCGACCCTGGAGCTTGTTAGAATATCATTTGGGTATCTTTCGGACCATTGGGAAACTCACCGGGAACGCAGCGATGCGCAGCGCAGAATGATGTCAAGTAGATCATCAAAGGGATGTAGATTGCTGGGATCAATGGTGGATTGGACCCTCTTGGAGAAAGCAATCCACTCGTCTTGCATTAAGAAACTGGAATCATTGAAAACAATGGCCCTACAGACCTCGAAGATTTTGATTTCCATGAAAAACCTTTGCGGCAGCGAGCCTACACAGGCTTGGGGGCCGATGGCAACTAGAGCTTTGGACGTTCCGTGAACAAGATGTTGGACCCAGCGTTGCCCTGACGAATCAACCATGAGCTTGCGACATGTCAGCATCCTCTTCAATGAATCAGAGGCTAATTAATATTGTTGAAGCAAAACTCACCTCAAACAACCCCAAGAGCATGGTCGTCCACAATACTGCCAATTGTGGTTCTGGGCTTTGAGTTTGACACTCGATCGCATTTCGTAGACCAATGACAGCTTCATTGTAAAACGTGAGTGCCAGACGATAATTAGCAAGCCGGTGGTGGGGGTTGAGTTTGGTTGCTGTGAGTGCGCCCAATGCTAGGACTGATTGCCTGAGGAAGATGCCCGATGATGAGGACTGCACCATTTGCTTGATATCAAAGGACAAAATCCCTTGCTGGCTAAAAGCATTCTTTTGAACAAATCTATCCCAATACAGAAGAAAGTGGGCGTTGGGATCGAACTGGGGGTCGACCCTTGGTGTATCAATCAACCTTTTCCGCGTAACAAGACTCTTACTGCCAGTGGTCACCTTGCGAGACCCCTGGTCGATTATGATGTTGAAATGTTTTTTCTGCGGAGCAGGATACACGCAGTTGAATCCTCGTTTTTGGCAATACGTGCATGGTCTTGTCCCTGAACACTACGCGTGGAGAGTGAGATGAGGTCAGCTGGTTCAACACCCGGGCCAAGAGTGAGTTCCCCTAGTCAGGATCTCACCTTCACATGCTTCGAGACACACGTCTCGCACCGAAACGTTTTCTTGCGGCTGTCATTAGGTCCGATGGGCATATTTGCTCTTGCATTCTGCTAGGATCTTGAGAACAACAGGAATGGAAGACTGCTAAGTCCTTTTGAGGCATCAACTGAGCGAGATGTGTCTATCACGCTATTCCTGAAGAAGGAATAATCGTACGGCGCTAGGAGAAGCTACAATTTGTTACAGACTTCTAATTGGTTGAGCGTTCAGAGCGACCGCCCCACCCCCTAAATGTTGAGGCGCTGTGGCTAAGCACATTGTGGCTAATGTGCAGGACGACAACAGCGGGCAATACCAATGAACCAATCGTAACTCACGCTTCATACATCATGCACTGATCTTCTTCTATGTAGAAGCTGATCTAAGGATGGCGATTGCCTACCGTATTTGGAATCTTTGAGATCCAATATTGATTTGCCTGCCATGGTAAGTGTTGAGCCACTGATTACCTTTTTTAACACCACTATAACGTCGCCGTTGATAGTCACGCCCTAATAATCAAACAGGGTTCAAGTTGCAATTAAAAGATTAGAATTATTTTACTTATGACGTTATATATATCTATATACCTGTACATACTTAGATAGGGTCGATAAGCTTCAAGCAATGGAATGCGAAATCTGAGGTCGCTTGTCTAGGGTAGCTGTAAGGTCTGAGCAGACATGAACGGGGGGGCTTCCCACTAGAGCCGTTTCTGGAACTGACAAAATCAAGCGTTAGAAACGGTCGATACCACGTGATAACGCGCCAACGCAGCCTTACCCAAAATGGAAGCGCGTTTCAACAACCCAAACTTATTTTCTCCGATACACAATTATTACCCAACCTGCAGCAAAACCCCTGCTGCGATCGTTATTGCCATGGACCAGCCCAGACACTCCAACCATCACCGGCGGCGGGGATTCCGCGGCAAGAACAATACACGACCTCGGAGAGCTCGCACTGATGAGAGCCGTACGGATGCTGCTTCGTCGCAAACTACCGCAGCTGCGCCTCGTCAGGCCCAGCAAGAGGAAGATACTGTGATGACTGGCGCAACACCGGAAGTCACGGTGCCCTTGGATGATGCCAAGTTTTCTGACCTCAAAGGATCCAACCTTGTTCATCCTACCTTGATTGAGACCATTACAAATGATCTCAACTTCTCTCATATGACGCCTGTTCAGGCTGCCACACTTCACGATTTGCTTCCCCCAAGCCGCAGTGACTGTCTGGTTCAGGCAAAGACAGGAACTGGAAAGACCCTTGCATTCCTACTTCCGGCGTTGCAGACACTCATCACGAATCATCGCAACCAGGCTGAGCGAGGCTCCCCCGCTGTGTCTTTGCTGGTCATCTCCCCGACTCGAGAGCTTGCAATGCAAATTGCAACGGAGGCTACGAATCTTCTCCAGCGGTTTTCTAACTTCCATGTTCGTCTTGCTATTGGAGGCACGAACAAGGATCAGGAAGAGAGACGGATCCTTCAAAGCTGTAATGTGCTTGTTGCCACTCCTGGTCGTCTCCTTGATCACATGGCCAATGAGGATGTTTTGTACACGTTCCGCAGTCTCGAAACCCTCGTCCTCGACGAGGCTGATAGACTACTCGACATGGGATTCTCCAAGGCTCTGAGGGAGATTGTCAGCAAGCTTCCTAACAAGAAGGAGGTGAACAGACAGGGCATGCTGTTTTCAGCTACAATCGCCCAGCATGTCCACCAAGCTGCCGATCTTGTTCTTTCACCCGGGTACAAGTTCATTTCAACCGTCCCTGCGGGCGAGGCCAACACACATCAGCGTGTTCCGCAACTTCTCATCAAGGTCGACAAGTTCAGCAGCGTTGGCGCGGCTGTGGTTGGTTGCATTCGTGAAGAAGCCAAGCAACACCAAGACTTCAAAGTCATCATCTTTGCTCCCACTGCTCATTTGGCGGACTTTTATGGACACATTGTCTCTCAATTGTCCGATATGCCACCCGTCTCCATTCTCCATAGCCGGATTTCTCAGAGCAGGCGCACCAAGACCACAAATGAGTACCGTGATGCGAAGTCAGCCATCCTGGTCGCCACGGATGTTATCGCACGAGGCATGGATTTCCCGGGTGTCACTACTGTCGTCCAAGTCGGCATTCCTTCCGACAAGGAGAGTTACATTCATCGTTTGGGCCGTACAGCACGCGCTGGAGCGGAAGGCCGAGGAATATTCATCGTCACTGAGGCAGAGTCGTGGTTCCCAAGATGGACACTGAAGGAGATTACGTTTATCCCACACCCTGCTGATGTGTCTGCATTGGCAGAAGTTGAAGCAATTGCTACGGTCATGGATGAAACCGACAGAGCCAGGATTTATCAGGCATGGTTAGGATATTACAAGAACCACCTCAAGGGCTTCAAATGGACCAATGAGGAGCTGGTGGCTCAGGGCAATACGTTTGCCCATGAAGGTCTGGCATGCCCTGAGACGCCGCCCATTGCGAAGTCAACAGTTGGGAAAATGGGTCTGAAAGGTACTCGAGGTTTGGTTGTTGTCCCGGACCCCCCGAGGGCTCGAAGTGGTAGGGCAACGCGAGGACGGGGTAATCGTTCTTGATTATGAAGGGATATGAAAGGCTGTGGTGTATAGACAGGGAACAGAATAATGAATTCAGGATTCTAACTTGATGATGTCATTGTGCAAATTCCCAGACGCGGTTGTCTATAGGTGGTATACTCTTTAAGATTGAGTTGACCTCGAAAATTAGTCCAACATTATACATTGGATTTTATCGTGGCAACGGAATAAAAGGTGATAACCTTCAAGGTGTGCCATTGTCGTTTATATAGTTGCACGGTCCTTCGACAGCTAACCATAACGGGTGGCCGGGTAAGCAATTTCCAGCTAAAAACAGCTCCGTGCGGGTGTTGATTGTCTGTAATTTCGGCACAGGGTTAGGGGAGACTTCCGCCTCGGGTAAGAAAATAAACGATTGGTGCACCGATAATTAGACAAAGCAGGGTTATTAATTAAAAGTAAGCTAAGATGATTCTCTATTATTTTTCCCTTGTGGTTGCCCACCAATTCTAACTATCATGATTCCTCGATTATATTAGATACCACCAATGGCAAAGAGTACAGTAAAAAAGGAGAAGAGGCCAGCCCCCCCTCGAAGCAAAGATAGAAGTTCAAAGATGAATGCCCAAGTTGGCGTGCGATGACGTGGCACGCCGGTGGGTTTTTTTAAGCGCTGGAAGATGAGGAGGTTGAGTCACAGTCCTTCTCGTTCACCGCTGGATTATACCTGGGGCAACTGGAGCTCCAGAAGCAGTTGCCTCCGAGCATGAATCCCGTGGCCTTGATGTACTTTTGGATTTTGTGCGAGTTGCCGGAGCGCTTTTGCAACTCTAGCCCTAGCCGCCGGGTTTCTTGCTCGTGATGGATTACCAGCCCCTTGACGAATACAATCGCATCGTTCTCAGACAAGTGGCAGGACTCCATAATCACTGGAACAGCGTTCCACTGACGCTCACCACGGTCATTTCTTTCCACATTCCATGAATAGAGATCGTTTGTGAGTCCCATGGCACGACCTGCGGAAAGTGCAAACTCGTGACACATTTCTTGTTCGGCTTTGTCAAGTGTGATGCCCATTGTCCACAACATGAAACTCTCCATGATCCTGGATTATGCATTAGCGTTTCGGACATTTTTCTCAAGATAGTAAAGACTAGACATACCAAAACCCAACGTTGAGGATCCTGTACTCAGTGTACTCTGCGATGTTCGGAAGCTCACCGCCCTTTTGGCTGTCATAGTTGGCCAGGTATGACTTCAACGCTTCAATCACACGTGGTGTACCTTTTGGGTCTAGCTTTGACATCCGATCGCCGAATTTCTTGAACAGACCGGCGATAACGGTCTTGCGACTGGGTTTCTCAACGTCCTTCGCCGATCCGAAGGAATCTCGTAGACTGGCATGAGTCTTAAGCGCTTCGGTGTGAGGCACATCTTCGATGAGGTCTGCCCAGTCACATTGTTAGAAAAGTCTGCCATGTGATGAAAAGGGAGGGGAGGGGTGTGGTTAGAAAGCTCACCGTCGTAAAGCCAAAGTGTTTCGATAATCTCAGTGGCCAGCTTGACACGCTCCGTCTTGCCATATGGCCAGCACAGGGCGAAGAAATTACCATCTGGCCCGGCAGAGTGGGTTCGAAGATCCTGCCCCGGCATGAGGTCCAGCCACGCTTTTCGTGCGGCCAGGGCTCCCTCTTCGATTTGGGCCTCGGCACGGTGTCGTGCCACCGAAAATGTTGTAACGCAGGATGGAGAGGAGGACACAGAAATGGGCGTACATGACGACCGTTTAGAAAGAGTTCTGGAAAGACTAGAGGCAAGTTTTCGGGTTGAAATAGAGCCCTCCTCTATGTGGTTTGAGAGGTGGTTGGAAAGGGTCAGCATGGTGAGAGAGGTTGTGATGTGTACGATATGCACTTGAATGTCTTCACAGATGCCGAATAGATGATTCTTGAGAAGCATTGGTCGCTGTAGATTGTTTTGCAAGAATCAAAGGATAGTCCGCTTCTTATAGGAACCCAACGCACCGGTCCATGAGATGCAGTACCCCAACCCCAAGCTTTGATCCGAGCCATGATCCAATCTTTGCTTCCTAGCCTCGCCATCACACCGACCGCTGTAACCCTGCTTGATGTAGCTGGTCGTGATAGAACCGCACCGCGCATGCTAATTTTTCACGTTAATCCGAACCCCTATCGGGGGTGTACCTTGAAGCCCAAAATTTGGGATGATGTTGAACCGTAGTAACGGTCGGTGCGAAGCCCAATGAAAGAGAGCGCAGGGCATCCAGTGGATACGATTTCAGCACAACGGGATGCCCGGCCCGGAGCTTATGACAGGAGTCGTAGGCTAACGTGGCTTTTCTTGTCTCATCGAACGTCATAGAGTCTCCCGTTTGGGGGCCGATTGGTCATTTCCTGAGATCTGGGCTGGGTGTAGACCCTGGTTCCGTTTCCCAAGGCCACGGTCACGGTATGGACATCCCAAATCACAGCACGAGGCAACGCTGTCCCGGGACTCCTAAAACAGTAAGGATCCACAGATTTCAGGTTCTATTCTTCTAGGCTCAGGGATTGAGACGAATGCGTGTGTACGAGGTATGGGTCCTTCGAATCACGGTATTCAGCAACCCTTGACGGAAGCCGTATTTCTTTTTCGTTGTTCGTTTTTCACAAAAAGAAATAAATGGGTGAATTGTCAGACTTGTGACCCATAATCCGTCACAAAATGGGCCCCAGGTCGCTCTATATCGTTTGCTAGTGGTTGCATAACGAACACAATAGATGTCACACTTGATCAAGCACATTATTGGGCGAATAGTTGGGGTTAGACGCCTGTGCCGAAAGAACTTTTGTATTAGGACTGATCTGCATTCACGTGGAAATGTTTTTGATCATGGGAAGGACCACATTGTTGGTTCGTTGTTGGTTCATGTGTGATCGTGCTGCATGATCGACACTCAGTCACAAGCGCCGTGGCAATGATTGGACACCGTTGAAGCACGGCGGCAAAGGCACTGCACTGAGAGGGGTTGGGATAGCGCAGAGTCATATGACGAATGGAAGTTTTCTCGAAGGCACACCGATAAATTGGACTCGTGTGAGAGAAGTTGCTCGGGACCGGGGGTTCTGCCCCGGGAAATCCTTGCCGTCAGTTTTTAGGATAGGCACCAGCCCTCAGAATAGACCACACAGCCTATAATATCGGGTGTCTAGGACGTATCCGCGGTGGCGGGGAGCGACTCGGCGGATACTTGACCGTTTCCAAGTCAGCCTCGCTTAGAGCGCCTGGCTCAACTGTGGGCTCCAACCCTGGATGAACAACCCTGCAATTCGCAAAACTTCTTGCCGTATTTGTGGGTAAACGTTGAGAAAACACGGTACTTATTGTGATCACCCGTTGCAACCTGAAAGGGGTAATCCAGCGCACGCCCGATATCGTTCGACGGCGGTCAGGGTGCCCGCGTGCGCCTACTCCGGGAAGAATTTTCAGCTTCAAAGAGGCATAGTTCCACACGTTGCTCATTTTCTCGACTCTCTGTGCAATCCTGGTAGTATCATCCCTATGCGGTATATTGCTTCCAATAAAAGGAGTAATAGTGATTCAACGGAAAAAGGTTTTACCAGTCATGGTGTGTCTAAATACTTCTAAGAACATTCTCAACGACTTCCAAAAGTGAAATTCGGAGTCTCTCTCGCCTCTGCCTACTTACACCTCGACATCGGTAACACTGTGCTTTGGGCCCTTTTGAACGATGTGCTCCTCGCTTGTGTTTTGGTGTGTGTCCTGAATATCACTAAGCTTGATGTTCGGGCCCATTTCAATCCGTGAATTGGCGCTCTTTTTATAAGAACGACCCTGCGACCCGATCGAACCCCACGGAATGAACTTCAGCAGAGGTCGCAACGCGGCAAGGGAGGCAGTGAAGATGGTAAGTCCCAGCTCAGTGATCGAACTGATCATACAAGTTAGCATGGCTTCTCTAACAGACATTGTTCTCACTTGGTAGCTGCTGGTACTCACAAAACAAATGTCACTAGGTAAGCGTTGGCAGCTTCGGCACCAGTGGGAGACTTCATGTTGGCGACATCGATCAGATATTTCAGCCGCAGGACGGTTGCAATGGAGCTCCTATTCACTTAGGTCAGAGATCTGTAACAAACTAACAAATCACAGAACATGTTTTTACTTACACTACTCCCATTCCGAGAAGGAAGATTACCGATGCCTTCATCTTTGGGCTTAGTTGAACGCCTTTGAGTAGGAAGACTGGAATGATCTGCAGAGGTAAATGTTAACATCGTCTGACGATTCCCATCAAGAGACATGAGTGTACTAACGGCGTAAAGAAAGCTCGACGCGATGTCCATTGACGAAATGGCATATCCGACATTTCCCAACGTCTTGGCCGACATACAAGTTCCTTCACCGACTCCCCAAGCAAGGGACAAAGGCCGGCACTGAAGTCCAACCATTACGCTCGTTACCGTTGTCCATATCGCCATGATACCGACCGACGCTTCCAATATTCTTCGAATCACATTGTTACTGCTAGCGAGACGATAAAGAACGAGCGCCACGCTGACTTTGGCAACGAACACGAGGATTACGTATTCGATGGTCGAAATAACGAAGAACTATACGGGCGATCAGAACAAACTCCAACAATGAGCACGAGGAAACCAAACCAACCTTGACGGCGGTCACGACATCATAGTCTGGGTTGGGTGCATCATCACCATATCCAGCCTTGACTGATATAAAGGTGCAGGTGCAGAGGATGATAAATCCAGCCTGGTGATCTGTTAGTTGGTGTCGTGCGAGTCAAAGGGACAGCAAGACATTGGTTTCTTACATGAGCCAAGACCATGGCATAGTCGTCGTATCCGAACGACTTGCTAAGCATGGTCCGCACGTACACTCTTAAGCCTACGCATAGCGTATTGACGGCTAAGAAGACGATCATCGCCGGCTGGATGCTGTCTCGAGCCCACATTGTGCTTGTATTTGGACTATACTCGCACTCCGGTTTTCAAGGTTGATGTCTAGGCAAAGTCTTTTGGGCTTCACGGTTGCAGAAAGTAGAACATGGCCATCAACGAAGAAGTCGAAACGAAAAAGAGGTCTCTCGATGCTGCTTTTCAGTCAAAACGCCAATGCTACTCTGTAGGGGTCCTCCTGCAGCTCGCATGTCGTCTCGTGGATTCGCCGCTGCGGGTTTGTTGTGATGAACCAACACTGAAATGAGTCCAGCCCCTTGCTGTCCAGTTAGCGAGCTCAGCTTGGAAGAGATGTGCATCTCATCTCCTCATTCCTGCAGGTCCGGGCCAGGGGGCGGGGAGGAGCGTTGGATCCCGCAAGGGCTGAATCCATGGTCATTGGGCTGCATACGGCAATCGAAACAGAAAGTGGCGAAATTTACGGCCGGAGAGCTGAGACAGGTTATTGCAAAGTGATTACATTGGTTCGTCGCAGGTTATATTCCCCGCAATTAAGAGCTGTTGGTTGACATGTCGGCAGTGATTTGCAATCGCCGACGATGTTATCACCGATGCCGCAGAGCGATCCGCGCCTGTGCTTTCCGCATCAGACCACCCCGACCGACCGTAAATGGCTCTCCGTTTAGATGAATTATTCTAAATGTTGGTGATCCATTGGTTTTGTGAGAGATCTGTGATGCCTTGGACGGCATTCGAGGACTCTGCGCCTCTGACCTGCATATCAGACCTGCATATGATTTTCACTCTGCGTCGACATGCTCAGGCTCCCGACGCAAATTCAGCGAAATGCGTCCAGTCTTGGCCAAGCAGTGAGACAATATCTCCATACGCATCCAAATGGGTCTGCTGCAGGTGGGATGGAGTGCCCCTGTCCCCCTGCATCTTGGATGTAACCTCCCAGGTTGTTGCCCTGTTGGTGCATAGCAACAAGACCACGCCACGTTTCTGGAGACATCGCTGCATGCACTGCTCTCAGACTGGAATATCTTGCACTTCGAGGCTGATATTCGAGGACTCATTCCATCAGCGGGAGTAGAACTCGGCAGTGAGCCTTCTAACCAGATAGTCCGCTGCTATTGACGTGACGGCGATCTTATATCTAGCCAGGAAGTGCGGAGCGGGCCACGCTCGGCTCGGGCAATCCCGCTAGAAACTAGGCCGAAGAAGTAGCCCTCGGACCAACGCTTACTGGCCATCCTGGGCAACAGGAAATTGGGTTACATAGGTCTTTCATAATGGATGAAATAGACCCCTTTTTCATAAGCACGAACCAAAGATCTCTTACTGCTTGTATCACGCGCGTGGATCTCACCAGCTGCCATAAAAGTACGGGGTACCTCGTGCAGCGAATATAAATTCCTCCGAAAGAGCCCTTTTTCTGTCACCAAACCAGCAGACCACACCCAATCATCTCTGTTTGATATCCCGCTACACTCCAATCAAAATGGCTGAATCCGTCGCCCTTATGACCTCTATCGCCGATTCGGCACTCACTTCGAAGATAAGCGCCGTGTCTCTTGAACCGGAGCTTCCGGTCAGACCCGGAGATGTCACTGCTGACTGGCTCTCACGCGTCCTGGCCCGCAAGGTCAAGACCTTGACGCTCGACAGGATCATGCCCGGCACAGCCACCAAGGTCTTTGTGACTGTCACGTTTGATGAAGCTGGCGCAGTTCCCATCAAGTTATGCGTCAAGGGAGGGTTCAACCCCGACCTCATCAAGATGATGCCTTTTGTTGTTATGATCTACCAGCGCGAGGTCGACTTCTACAACAATGTGGCCCCGCTGCTCGAGCACATGGACCTTCCAAAGTCCTGGTGGGCAGAGCACAGCTCCGAACAGGGAATCATCGTCATGGAGGACCTGGAGTCTGCTGGCCACTCTTTCGGAAGTCCCTCCAAGTCTTGGTCAATGCCCAATGTGCTCACAGGTATTGAGCAGTTGGCGGCATTGCACGCCAGGACCTGGGGTGTCAGACACGCTGATTATCCATGGCTGACGTCCGATTACGACCAGGCCCTTCTCCACCTCATGCAGACCTACGATCAGGTGGTCCATTCGCCAGGTCGGCCGATCATCCCTGAGTACATGAAGGACCAGGATCGAATGACTGCAGTTCTCAAGAAGCATTACGCCTCTCGCAACCCCAAGTTCAACTGCCTTTTGCATGGGGATAGCCATGTCTCCAACACGTATCTCGTTAACGGCAAAACGCGCTTCCTTGACTGGCAGATGATCCACATCGGATCCGCGTTTCACGATGTTGCTTACTTTATCGGTGGCGCGCTTGATGTCCAGACGCGTCGTCGCCGTGAGTTTGACATTCTCGAGTATTATCTACGCACCCTCGAGAAGTTGGGAGGACCATGTCTTTACCTGAAAGATGAAGATGTCATGTTGGAGTATAAGAAGTCCTTTTTGGCTGGAGTCGGACCAATGATGTGTCCGTACGAGATGCAGCCCAGGGAGTGGGTGTTCCCCATGGCGGAGAGATATGCCGCTGCCCTGCATGATCACAATGTCTTGCAGCTTGTCGAAGCACTTCCATAAGGTTCATGCAAGATGATACAGGTATGCGTCTTTCCAACTTGACCATTTTCAGTTTACTCGTCATTGCTGACACCCTTCTTTTTCTAGGCTTGGGAGCGACTTTTGAAATGATTTTTGCTGCGTGGTATTAGGAGTATTGTAGGAGTTATTCTTGTAGAGCATTTGCTCGCTTCTGTGCATTCTGTGCAATATGACTTAGCCAGCTCTGGTCAAATTACCCTTGTATATAGTGTTGCTTTAATTTTCCAGAACTGAATCTCAAACCATTGATTGACACTGATGACCAGTAGAAAGGCTGCGCCATGTAAAATACGAAACACGCAGGCCAGGGGTAGCGGAGAATATGAACCGACCGTCCTTAAAACCGACCTCCCGCCGACCCCCGGTCAGATCTTTGGAAGGCTATTGGCCCATTTGAGTATATTGTATATCTCGACTTTTGCATTAATTCTTATAAACTGACTGAGCTAGTCGGATGATATATTCTTGCAGGGGTCGGTTATTCCCACCCAAATAAGTATCTGTACGCGAAGGAGGTATGGAGCAGATGCAGGGTTGCTTAACACCGATCCAATGTAGTATTGCAAACACATCTCATCATAAAGATCAAGTTGAAGACGCGATAGAGTGGGTGATTTGCTAATAGCTAGTACATAAAGTAGGTAAGTTAATCAAACATTCAGATATTACACACTGTTAGATATATCCTCAGGGAACTGATGCCTCGCCCACGCCTGGATCTGCTTGCTGATGGGAGATCGAACTGATGGGAGATCGGAGCCTGCCTCCCCCCAAGCGGGTTTGTTAGGTTATGACATACATTTCGACTAGTTGTCAAGTTCCTTGATCTTGACTCCTTCGTTCTTCTCCATGCCAAGATCTCCCTCGACAATGGTCCCGTCAGACTCATGACCTGCATTGTTGAGAGTGGAATCGGTGTCCATGGCTTCCTTCCTCCTGGCATCAAGAGCCTTCATGTCAATTACCGGGCCGGTGAAGGAGTTCTTCTTGCCCATGAACCAGAACACGAAAATGGAAGCTGTTGCCACGGAGACCACGATAGGGACGTAGTTCATGTTCATCGCTGTGATGGGCAAGGTGGTCGGGAAGCAGAAGAGTATGTTGAGCCCGAAAACCCACAGTACAGAGAGGGCGTTGATGATCACGCCGTATCTCCCAAGGTTGAACCAGCGTGGTGGTAGTACCCGATCCCGACCGCGGAAAAGAACGATGGCTTGTGGAAGGACAATTGAGGTCTGGATAAAGATGATGGTCGCGTTGACCATCGCAGAAAAGGCTGTTGTCGACCCGAGGAAGATGAGGCCGTACGCCTGATGACATGGTGGTGAGCTTTCAGTACTTGGTGGTGCAAAGGGCGTTTCTTACCGTTATGAATGATGCTGATAAAATCATAGAATTAACTGGGACATCGAAATGGGGGTTGACCTTTTGCCAGAGATGCGAGAATGGAAGGACGTCGTCGCGCGAAACTGCCCAGACTGTTCGTGATCCCGTGGTAGCTGGAGTGGACAGAGAAGTTAGCGAGCTGTAGAAGTTGGCAGCCGATGTTAGAAACTCACTCGAGGCAATCAAGGTGCTGAACTGGAACATTGAGAAAACGCCCAAGAGCACCGAGGCGGCTAATTTCGAGTCAGTTGCCTGTAGGTATATCTCAAATAGAGGCAGGCCTGTAGCAGTATTCAGAACCGATTCAATGTCCTTTATAGCGTAGAGTAGAGCACCCGCGAAAGGGAATGCCGTGAGAAATCCCGTGACAACTGGAAAGATGGTCACCAGTGGAACGTTCTTGGAAGGGTTCGGGATCTCCTCAGCCAACTTTGCAGCACAGTCGCCACCCATAAACGCGTACACTGCATTCCCCATGGCAAGTAAAAAGCCGAAACCGTCACTAGACCAGCCAGTGTGTGTTTCCATGTTTGTGAAGATGAATTCGGCTGACTGATGATGCCCCCGAGCAACGACGAACATGGTGACCATGGTTGAGGTCATTGTTATCAGCGCGAATACGAACATCATCTTGTTGAAATACGGGATCCAGTTGGCCGCGAAGATATTAAAGGACGCGGCCAGCCAGACGAACGTAACAAACAGCAGATATTTCTGCCAGGCCTGCGGTTCATAGTCCTCATTCCAGGCCACCACAATGTTCAAGATAGTCCCGGCAACAAAGTTGGCAACAGCGCCTGCCGAGAACCACCAACCAATAACGCTCAACATGGCGGTACTAAGTGGCTTCGATTAGCTGGCTTTCGTGAGAAGAAAAAATAATCCGGTTCGGGGTAGACCTGGACCTACAGAAAAGCTGCAAAGGCTCGGTAGTCGTCGCTCGCAACCATGTAGGACCAGTAATACTGGGCACCAGACACAGGATATGCGGAAGCCAATTCGGCCATTCCGGCTGCTACGACGGTTGTCATTGTGCCTGCGACGAGAAGAGACCACATTACTCCGCCGGAAGATGCAGCCCTAAGTCCAATGCCCATCGATGAGCCTGTCCCTTGCCAGGTGCCGGTCATCGTAAACGACAAGGCACCGAGGGACCAGAGCGAGAAGCGTCGAGGCATCTGAGACTCGTAGCCGGCGGCTTCCAGCTCGTTTTCATCTTTCTCCGAAGACATGTTGTCGGTTGTGGCTGAATGCTCGTCGCGAAAAAGGAAAACGAGGTTCTGAAGGTAATAATGCCTCTATTACGAGATGTTGATTTCATCTTTTCTTTCTTTGGTTCTTCAATGGGATATATCCTTGGAATATCTGCGAGACGAGAGGGAGATTTGGTATGCAGGCCCTGATAAGGCCACATGCCAGTGGACGGCGGGGTGGTTGAGGATGATGTCCATCGCCAATCCCTCTCCCTTCAACTGGGGACGCATCAATGATCGAGAAAATTCGCAGCATGTTATCTCCGGCATCTCTCTTGGTTGACTTCATCATGAATAATTGAGCAAGATTGTGGGTGACAGAAACGCCCGCTGCACCAGCTTCTGGAACGCAGCCCACTCTGAAACCCAACCTCCCTCTGGCTCCATCAGATCATCGAGAGTGCACCTCGATAAGAAGTGAAATTAGGAAATGAAGAAGAAACTTTGTGATATCAAAAATCAATATTGCATTCATCACCAAAATGCCAAATGCAAATTTGGCTTCGTTTCAGTTGAACGTCAGAGTCAGCCACCTCCATTGTCCGAAGTGTGCGGCCGATACGAGACCGCATGTCTCCCTTGTTTTATGGGGAAGCCCCTCAATATGACCGACATGACTTGCCTGGTCGCGCTAAACAGAATCACAGGTGCGAGCTTTTGCCTCTTGCTGGCGCGCATGAGGGCCTTTGCTCAACCGGCAGGGATATATCAACCTAGATATCTATCTCCACGAGCCTGCCCGATGGAGGGGAATAGCATGGTTTGGGAATTCTGCAGGGGATGGACAGACCCGCCAGATAAGCCGGCCCAGGGTAACAAAATACACTGGTTGGTCCAGCCTGCGTCTGGAGATAAGAGTCGCGACTCGTGCAGCGGACGATCTTCACCTGTTGTCACGTGTAGCTCGTATGTAACACACCCCGCACGGCTCTAACATCCCGTCCCGTCTCCTTTATCTCGCTCAACTTCGACCGTCAATACCGATCCAGCTTGGAGTCCTCCTTCCTGCCACGTCAACATGTCTCATCAGCCTTCTCGAGAGAGATCCGACAGCACGTCTGCGGCTTTAGTTGGCAGGGAGCTGGCTGCCGATCCCGATATCGCTAAGCGGGTGCTCAGAAAAATTGACTATACCATCATTCCTTTGTTGTTTGTAACCTACATGTTCAATTTTATGGACAAGACTATCCTGTCGAGCGCCGCGGTATTTGGCCTGAGAGAAGACAATGTATGTTCATTGGGAGGGTGATCAAGGGATGTGTGAGCAGCCAAAATTGTAGTTGTTGATATTGATTTGTTCCCGAAGCACCTGAAGAACCAAGAGTACAGCTGGGTTGGAAGCATATTCTACTTTGGCTACCTTGTTTTCGAATACCCAGCCACCATACTCATCGCTCGGCTGCCCACGGCTCGATATCTCACGGTCAACACTGTCTTTTGGGGCATAGTCGTAGCGCTCACGGCAGCATGCTCGAATTTTGCTGGTCTTATGACGGTGCGGTTCCTCCTTGGAATGGCGGAGGCCAGCATCACTCCGGGCTTCATGTTTCTCACCTCGACATGGTATACCCGAGATGAAATGCCGACTCGTGTAGGCATTTGGTTCGCTGGAAATTCATGTGGAGGCTTGGCCTCCAGCCTGCTGGCTTTTGGTGTTGGCCACATCGGCGATCACGTGCACCCTTGGAGATGGATGTACATCATTCTCGGCGTGGGTACGTTTCTGTGGGCTATTCCCATCTTCCTCTTGCTCCCAGATTCCATCTCCACCGCTCGTTTCCTCACATCCGAGGAGCGGCAGGTCGCTGCCAACCGCACTGCTACTGCAGGCACGGGCAGCACTGAGAACGCACGTTGGAAGCTTAGCCAGGTCAAGGAGTGCCTTATTGACCCCAAGACCTGGCTTATATTTTTCATCCAGTTGCTCACTCAGATCCCAAATGGTGGTACGCAGAGCTTCAACAATATCGTAATCACATCATTTGGCTTCACGGAGTTGCAGTCTACACTGATCAACATCCCATATTCATTGATCTGCGCCGGTATCATCGCTGCTACAGGCTTCTTAGCTGGCCGTTACCGTAGCCTCAACTGCTTATTGATCGTCATCGTCGTAATCCCTTGTATCGTTGGTGCCGCCATCATATACCACCGCGACAAAGTTGCCCATGGCGTCCAGCTCTTCGCCTATTTTCTACTATCGTCAGGCCCTGCAGCAGTTCCGCTGAACATGTCACTGGTACAATCCAACTACCGCGGAGTGACGAAGAAGATGACAATCACGGCAATGATGTTTATGGCCTACTGTGCAGGGAACATTGCCGGTCCGCATTTCTTCCGCTACACCGAGGCGCCTAGATACGAGACTGCTTTTCAGGCTATTTTGATTTGCTACGTTCTTGTTATCGGATTGGCCATAGGCTTGCGATTCTATCTGCAGTGGATAAACAGGCGTCGGACCATCAAGGAGGGCATTGAGGGAAATGCAGGCACATCAGGTGTGCTGAAGAACGGCAAAGTTGCCACGACAATCACAGAGTCTACTCTCCGACAGGCAACCAACGAGCCGAGCCCTGAACTGGAAGCCGATGAAGATGTGACAGACTGGGAGACTGTAGGTTTTAGATATCGCCTCTAGAGCTTAAGTGTTCAAAATGATACGGTGGCGAAGGGTTACCCCAGAAGCACCGCAAAAATTTCATTTAGTACAGCCCGGTAATAGTTAGAATCATTATATTTTGGGCGAGTAGACATATTATGATTCTATCTACGGTTCCTAGTATAAAAGGTACATGTGCGAGAAACCCAAACATGATACTTGATTTCGAAAGAACAACCCATCACTCTTTTGCAGCTCTTTTCTCCATGAATGACTTTGAGGAAAGGTCCATCTGTCTTCGGAGCTCCTAAGGCCGTATTGGCAGTGGGGCAGGAGACACCCCTTTCGGTTCAACCACTACAAAGTCTCTGATGATTGCACTACCATCAGCCAGCGCCTCCAATTGCTCGTTTGTACAAGAATTTGTAGTCTGCGACAGGAAGCAAGTGTTATTCACAGGGGCAGGAATTTCATTCTTGACATTTCGAATATCCCCGGGTCCTTTTGAAGAATAGCCCGCGTCTTCCTTGAGGTTGATTCGACCGGTGGCAACATCGTGCCTGAACATGGCGCGGTCAAAGACCTTGGAGAGGGTCTCGGGCTGGTAGTTACCGACACCGTGGCCAGCTTGAAAGATTCGAGAGAACGAAAGCTTGCCATGCTCACGCACAAAGCCTCCCTGGTACGAACAGTTGGTTTTTATGTGCTCATAGCCAGCTGCCCGGAACTGGTCTGCTGAATCGAACGAAAGAGAGAGACTGACGTTTTCTCCTCCAAACCCTTTGAAAATGTATTAGTAAAGCAATATCTTAATTGATGAGGGTGTTCACATACAATTGCATCGGTAGTCCCGATCGCCGTACACAAGTGCGACATTGGCACCGCCTTCAAGAACTTTCTCGAGAGAATGCAATGACCTCCTCATTGGGTCACCGACCTGAGTCATGAAGAGCGCTTGAGTCATATCGGAGGTAATGGTGAAGTTGACGGGGACTCCCAGTTCCTCCTGAACCCAGCGTTGGTTATAGAACGCATCATTGTACGGTTCCGGCACAACTGTAAGATTGGAAAGGGTCACATCATAAGCCGACCGCTAAGGGGAAATGGTGAGCAAGGCTTCTCCAACAGGCGACGGTGATTAACTTACATCCGAAAGTTGCGAGTAGGCACCTTGAAGTTGGAAGAAACAGAGATCCGTTGCCGCCATGCAAGCCTCGTTGACCGTTTCATTCGCCCCAAAGCTTTGAGGGTCGCCTTCCTCAGCAAGAGCTCGACATCTATCAATCAATCCATAGCAGCCCTCATCCGAGTCTGTGATGTTAGACATAATGACTTCATACACCTCCTCTGAGTAGACTTCGAGGCCAAAGGTATTGTTGTAGGCAAACGTTGAATAGCCCTGGGCCATGGCTCGAGCATCGACGCATGCATCAGTTAAACCAAGAGTCGCTAAATTCAAAACTGTGGCATTCGGGAGAGCGGCCGCCTGGTAATTTTGGATGAGTTTATTTTGCTCTTGAAAATAGTGGAAGACAGTAGGCCCGTAGAATCCCCCATACTAATCAAAGTCAACATTCTTGCGCCTTATCTTGGGCGGAATTAGGTTCTTACCGAGGCTGCCCAGAGGGACAACTGGTCGTTGTCACTTTGCCGCTTTGGAAAGCTGAAATGGGCAATGATGGTTAGTTTGGTGTCTTAAAGCTATGTTGCTGCGTGGTTATATGGACATACTCTTGTATCCAGACCTGTGTAAATACCCACATCGTCCGCGCCACACTCATTGTGTTATTTGTGGTAGTGATCGGGTCACTTGGGTCGAACGTGGCTTGACGAACCGTGGCATTGAGTGGAGGTAACTCGGCTTCGTTTTCGACAGGAGTGAATTCGCGGGTGAGAAGGTCTTTGAACCCATTCGCAAGAGTCACATATGAGAAGCCTGTACCTACCGGCTGGTCAACATAGAGCATATTGACATTGTTATTCCAGGAAAACTTGTTTAGAGTCGTCGAGTTTGAGTCATGGTTGAAGAAGCATGGAAAATCCGACATCCCATCAAAGGAAGTTGTTCCAGGGCCACCGCCCATATACAGTGACGTTGGTGCAGTGGTTGGGTTGTTCCTAGCCTCTGAAGTCTAGCATTAGACACAGTCATCCCCAAGACGCGTGAATCATGGGTAGAGATTGCTCACCGAAGTACCAAAAGAACAATTTGGCCGACAGGCCTTCTGGCCACCCACTTGCATCTGGAAGGAGATGTTTTGGAATCTTGACGTATCCTGTGTATGAGTTTACACCTTCCGTGGTCTCACATATGCTGGTCTATTCGAGTGCGCGATGGTCAGAGTTTTCAGCAAATTCATACCGGGAATGATAATCCCGAACCTTTTTAAAGGAGATTTCTGCCCCTTCGAAGAGTGTTGATGTGATGACTGTTGTATGCTGGGGGGCTGGGATGAAGGTTTGTGCCAGAGAGGTGCCCGCCAGCAGTGATAGGAATGAGGTGATCCAGCGCATCCTTTTAAGCCTTGTGTTTCGAAATATGTTGAGATAATAATGATCAAACAATATAAGCAGGATTTGAATGAATCCAATTGACCCGATTATATTGGCTTTGAGATTCGCGAGGGCGCTGCATCTTTTATATCCCCGTTCCTCGTAGCTGGCTTGCAACATAGAAAGGTGAATAGCGACGCAGCCTATCAATTATCGAATACCCGAGAACCCCGGCATTTCAGTATCTTTTTTACGATTATGGCTTGGATAGCCCGTGCCCTGCATCAGACAGGGCCACAAAATAGCGACATAGCCAATCAAACTGACTTGTAAGCTAGATGTAAAAGAATGCCAACATAAGATTATATTGATCCTACAAGGAGGCTGACGGCTGTGCCACTGCCCACCATCTCCCGCGTTATTCCCTGGCAAGTTTCATAATTGCGATCTAGCCAATGAGAACGCTGATTTTCGCCCCATGTCTCTATGGCAGTGTTAAATATGCGAATATCTGGGGGAGAAAAATTACAGAATCGTTGGCTGTTCTGAGTCCTGCGACGTGGGTGAGGTACGCCAGGATAGAAACACTCTATTGATGACATCGAAATACAGTCTTCTTGAAATATAATCGCACCTCTCCCTTAGTAGCTGACTCTAATTTCCTTGATCTCTCCATTTGGCTGCGTTGTGTCCATCGAGCTCATGAATAACTTCAGGTCCAGGATTCTGGACTTGAACTCAGGGGCGGCCATCACCAAAGCTACCCGCTTCCTCTCGGGGATCTGCTGGACATTTCTCCAACCATACATGGTGGCAGGCTCATAGCCCTCTAATGACCATGTAGCCCAAGGTATAGCAAGTGCCTCTTTTTGAACATCTTTCGACGCGCAATGATTGTCGTAACCAGAAGAGAAACGTTCGTACTCTTCCGTAAACCCCTGTTCTTCTACTTCCATGATGGAATCTATCGTCACGGCGGCCCCGTCGCTTCTCCACATCCCTTCGTGGCGATTCATCTCCTTCATTAGTTTTAGTACATGCCGCCGGAGTGCAGGGTGTCTACATCTCTTCCCGATCTCAAAGAGGGGGGCAACTACCGCGGGCTCAAGACTAAGCTCAAGGGATTTGGTGGGGCCCTTTCTGTGTATAAACGCATAGGCCAAGGTGGTGAGATGTTGCATATGCCCGAGGCAGTTGTCGAATCTGGTTTCTGCGCCGAAAAGGCTTACCTTCAGTATGAGCCTAAGCCATGCGTGATATATTCGGATGGATATGGCGGCGTCCGCATGAAGAAACTGAAGGCCACTGGACTCAAACTCGGCCATCTTGGTTTCGAACAATTCGGTATCCCGTGTCAGAGTCTTGCGCGCTACTTTGAATGTATTCTCGGACATTGCCCCATCATGGAACGTTTGGTCGAGTAGCAATAGCCGCCGCATGAGTGCAAATACCATGCTGGCGGCATCTGAGTATGAGGAAAACGGCGTGTCTTCCCTGTACACAGTTTGTCCTAGACCTCCGCTTATCGACGCTTCGACAAAAGGATATGGAGATTTGGTATCACTGAATGTGATTGACTGCATATCCAGGCGTATCAGTGTAGAAGAGAGCCGTTTACCCTCACTCGAGGACGAAAGGGCTTGGTTCTGCGCAAGAATTCGAAAACCAGCAAATAAGTGCATATGGGAGTCGGCCCAGAAGCCGAGCATATTGGCAGAAGCAATTAGCGAGAGACTCAAGGCGAGGACTTTTTCTGTCGACTTGAGATCTTTGGCGAGCGCCATCGCTTTTCCGTAATGGCTCGTGGCACGGTGGATCAGTGTAGTCATCTCGACACCGAGAAACTGCAGCTCCCATCTGCGGTGTAGAGCTCCGAGAGCCAGGGTAGCATGCCATATAGCCGGTTCGGTGTAAGCGAGCTGTAAAATGTCTTGGTCCCAAAAAGATGAAGGGATGAAGGAGTCGGTATTGGGTACTGTCGCCTTTCGGAAGTAGTCAAAATGGACCGTATCCTGAGATGGAGACATTGCTACAAAGACCGGAATAGGTGCTGATGAGGGCATCGGTATATTTCCTGCCAGAGTTTGGGACGCCGGACCTATGGCAGGGTTGTTCTTCAACGCATCAAGCATCTGGCGCCGGGACATGACACGGCCTTCCGGTAGATACCCATCGCACATCCTCTTGGCAGATTGGCAGCGAAGACATTGAGGTCTAGCCTCGTCGCATTTTACACGACGGATTCTATTATTGTGCTTAGGTTAGCTCTCACACGAGTCTGGTGGTGGATAGGGGGCTACAGACTCACCTGCAAGAGATGCAGCCGGTCTTGTTTCGCTTAATCATTGCGGGATATGTTGCGGCGCAAGGGAATGGTCACTGGGTAGATCTTGCAGACAAATAATCTAACGTTATTATAAGGTCGCAATATGCCGCGAAAGAAAGTGTAGGATGCTCCCTGGTTCTCATCGCTCTGACTGTACGTGCTGTGAAACTGAAATGATGAGAGGCAAATGATCACCCTTTTCTTCCCTACCAGATGACCCCGTCCGACTAGCGCGTAAGCATGCTTGGCAGGGTCTGGAGGCCCATAACAGCTTTCTTTGATTACCGGAGGCTAGGTAGTTTTGGAGTGAATCTACATGGGTGCGTCACCCATAACGTGACTGACATGGCGCAGCAGATTCGCAAGGGAGGCTAGGAAAACAAAGGGTTGCATACAGGCCAATCGGTCAAGTAGTGAGCAGATCGCACAGGGCTATATTAGGCGGAAATTCTTTGTATGTAATTAGTGCACATCGTGGTATATGAATCGTTGATACAAATGATTAATACTCATGCCTACATGTAATCATTACGGTTCTCCCCACTGCTCGTTTCCTCTTTCTCGTATCTGTCGTCCCCTCTTGACTGACAGGGAAAGAGATGAGATGATCCATTTGGGGATGACATATAATCAAAGTAAGAGCTACGCACTGTACATGCTATCAATGCACATTGGAGATGGTTGATGTACAAGAATGGTACTAATGAACCTGACAATCTAGCACTCGCCCATAAAGAAAATGAACTACTTGGTCAGCTCGGGTAATACAGGCCATATAATGACCAGAAATCACCTCGGTCAATAGTTTGTCGAAAAAATTGGAACGGATAATGATAACCCGATGTACACATATCGGAAGTATGATAGTCCCCGAAGGAGTATTAATAACATCCCACCGCATCCAAGCCCGGCCCCAAAATCGTCCTCCCGCTTCCCCTCTCTTTCCTACAAGAATCATTCAGTCTGGGTAGTCATCCAGCAACCATGCAAGCGGCTAGATTTTACGGCCCTGGCGATATCAGGGTTGAGGAAGTCGACCGTCCTAAAGCAGACAATAACAAGGTGATTGTGGCAGTAGAATGGTGTGGCATCTGCGGCAGCGATCTGTCTGAATACAGTCACGGTGAGAGCCGCTGGGCCGAGGAAAATGACGATGCTCTGATGTGTATTGATGCTGATCAACCGGCACATTTATTCCCTTAGGTCCGGTAGCCATTCCAAAGAAACCACATCCACTTTCTGGGGAGCAATTGCCAGTGATAATGGGTCACGAATTTTCCGGGAGAATACTAGAAGCACCACCCGGTTCAAAGTTCTCTTCTGGTCAGCCCGTCATGGTTGATCCCCGCCTGAATTGCGGCAAGTGCCTCCAATGCAGCTCTGGGCACTCGAACGGCTGTGAGAAATGGGGTTTCCTCGGCTTGAGCGGCGGCGGCGGCGGTTTTGCGGAAATGGTTGCTGTCAGGCCAGAAAAGCTGCACGCTCTGCCTGATTCTGTCGATTTGGCTGTGGCTACACTCCTAGAGCCTCTGTCCGTCGCCTGGCATGCAGCCACTCTTTCAGGTTTGAGAAAGGGAGACTGCGGCGACGCAGCAGCCCTCGTCGTGGGTGGCGGACCAGTAGGCGCCTCGATGATATACGTCCTCCGAGCGTGGGGGATGAAGCAAATATTTGTTTCGGAACCCAGTCCGGCACGCCGAGAGTGGCTCGAGGATATTGTGGAGGCTGCATTTAACCCAATAGAAATAGAAATCTCCTCGGAATGCCGTCAGAGAACAAAAGAGATTGGGGTCGATGCTGTCTTTGATTGTGCCGGTTCCCAAGTGGCTCTGGATAGTGCTATTGGTAGCTTGAAGTTCCGTGGCAGCTATGTTAACGTCGCCCTGGCTACACCAAAGGTAACAAAGAAGGATTTGGCCCTTGTTCTTGCAACCGGAAATTCTTTTAAAAAATTGCGCTGATTTTCTTATGATGTTAGGTGGCTTTGCCATGCCGGACGATGTTGCTCAGGGAGCTCAAGGTGACCTCATCGTTGGCATACAATGACAAAGACTTCAGCGAGGTCGTGGAGGCATTCATAAGTGGTAAGTTGGATCATCTTCATGAATTAATTCTTCTACAACGGACGCTGATTGTCTAAGGGCAATTTAACGGCGTGGAAAAGATGGTGACTGGAAGAATCTCTTTACAAGAGGTTGTACAGGAAGGGTTTGAGCATCTGGTTCACCAAAAAGACAAACACATGAAGATTGCAGTAAGCCCCAAGATACAGAAATAAGGCTGAAGGAAGATACGCGAATATTCAAAGGTATTCTGTATAGTAGGAATTGCTAACAATCCACGACATCCAAATTTTTCAACGGTGAGGACTGCTTTTAATAAAGGATCATTATATGTTTAACTCAGATCATATTCCTAAAAGCAAGCTTCCTAAACGAAGAGAGAAATCATGTGCAGTCTGAGACACGCATCTGCTTTTCAATTTTATTAACCAGCATTTCTAGGATTCCTAAGAGACGCTAGTTCATCCTTTCAATATTGTCCTGTGACCTCAATCTTCGGCAAGCCTCCTGTTGGGCGATACACGTCCCAGTTATCGGCATTAAATGGGTTCCCAAATGGTTTCAGTGCAGCGAAACGCATAGTATAGTTACCAGGAGCAATTTGGCTGCCGTTTCCAAGCTTGCCAAACCACCAGTGCTGCCTCCCCCAACTCAGGCTCGTAGCCCGTATAATGTTGGTTTCCGGGTAGGTGTATGTCTCATCCGGATCATCAGTCCCAAGTCGGAACGGCCAACCGCCGTTGGAACCGACCCAAGAGGCCACCGAGCCGATGAATGAGTCTTCTCCTACAACGGGAGGATACTTCCACGACCGCTCTGAGAATCCCTCTTCATAAATATCCCATCGAACCTCTGTGGTGCCCCAGATGAACTTGGTATAAATCTTCGGGTAATCCATCATCCTGTTAGAAAGATTGAAAGAAAAACTATTCCAGTGTTAGATTCCATTAGTAATTATGAGATAGGAGACAGCATACGTTGATTTGTCAATGAATTGAGTCTGATTCAGGCCTGAGACAAGATATGGAAACCCATTTTCATTCAAGGGAGTCAGTTGATTTTTTAAGTCACCACAAAGACCTTGGCGTAAGTGGTTAGTAAAAGGGTTGAATACGCGTAATTGAGTAGTTTCAGAATAGCCAGAGACTCACCAAGGTACGGAACTGACAGAAACTCGCCATTGCTGCCGGAGACGGTAACTTTGCCGCTGTACAGAGGCAGAGCAGAGGCATTCCAGCCAAGGTTATCGGGATTGTCGAAACTGATGGTGACCTTCTTACTTTGGCCTGGTAGTAGTGTAAGATCTTGCGGGAGGGATACCACTGGGGTATACTCTCTAGGGGATAATTGGGTGAATGGACTGATCCGCTTTGTTTGGTCGGATGGATCCCAAATAAGAGCATCAACTCCACCAGCAGGATGTTGGGAGAACCGATATGTCACAGGCTCTGATCCATTGTTTGTGACCGTGAGATCATGGTATCGGTTGAAGTATCTGGTATCGTTGAGGGCGATATTTCTGAATTCGAGCTGTGTGTTATAGCTGACAATCTTGTATGCGTCAATCATCCCGTTACCGACCTGGCTCGTGCTGGCACTGAAAGGGAACGCTACCGCAGTCCCGTTGGACCATGGAATCGCCCTACCGGAGGAGATTATACGGCGGCTTAGTCGGTAGGCAAACTCCTTGCCTTGTACACTCCGGCCGCCGTGAGCACTTATGTAAAGGGCAGCAACGCCGGCGACGTATGGACAGGACATTGAAGTCCCACTCAGGATTTTGTAACCACCGTCAAACCATGTGCTAAAAATATTACCACCTGGCGCGGCAATGTCGGGTTTCAGTTCGAGGTTATAAAGAGCAGCCCATGAGGTGAATGGATTTGCGCGATTGCCGTTGGGATCTTCGATTCCAAACGGCAACTCTGGGTCCAGTGAGAAATCCGCCGTAACATTACTTCCTGCCTTGAGGGCCTCGATAATTTTCTTGCCATCGCCAGCCGTGATTTCTCCTATACTAGAGGCTAGAGGCGGCTCGAGAGCATCCTCGTTGTTGAGCATGAGAATGTATTTGGCACCGAGTGCAAACAAATTGTTTTGTTTTACATAGTGATAACAACCGCCCTTCCTGATAAGCGGGATGACACCAGTCAAGTTTTGTGTGCCTTCGGGATATGGCTGGCAGGCCTCCGCTTCGGCCTCTGGGTCCAAAGACAGACTCACCACTGGCCAGTCGACGATCTCGGGGGGGAAGTAGTTGAGCGCAGGAATGTAGCCCAAAGTTTCGACGTTTCCGTTGATCGTAATCCCAAAAGGACTGGCGGGATAACGTTCCGTTTCAACAGACGCAACAGCAAGCACGTTGTTGCCAGACGATCCACTGCTGCCGTAGAACGGACCATACTCTCCTGAGTTACCGGCACTGATTGTGACGACAACCCCCTCATCAACAAGACGAGAAGCCACTTTTGCCCAAATATTATCGGAATAGCCGTTTGCTCCGCCTATCGAAGCAGTGATGATATCCATTCCATCTTCAAACGCAGCCAGAAAAGCTTCAATAAGAGTCGCCGTATCTGTGCTTCCGAGGCTGGTAAAGACTTTGTAAGCGTATAAGGATGCCTCAGGTGCAACGCCAATCCAATAATCATTCTTCCCCGCGATGATACCTGCCACATGTGTGCCGTGTCCTTGCTGATCTTTGGGGTCATCATCTGGGACCTTTGAGCCTGTCTGAGGCCATCCTATTTGGCTTTGTTACGGGATAGTCACTTTTGGCCTCAAGGAAGATAAGAAACTTACGACCGTCACCAACGAAATCACGACCCCCTGAAACTTTGAAACCAGCACCGAAGCCGCCCCCAAGCTAGAAAATGAATTCATACGTTAATGATTGCTTTTTTTGTAACTATTTAGGCTTGTACTCACCGCCGGGTGATCGTACCAGACACCAGTGTCTACGATGCCAATCTTCACGTTTTTGCCGAATATCCCTTGGGCATGCAGCTTGTTCACACCCGTAACATTGTGATTGTCGTGGCGGACAGGCGCGTCATCTGTACCGGGCGCCTGCTGCTCAAATGTAGGAAGTAGTTCGACCAACTCGTTCGGCCAGACATCCAGCACGTCTGGTACTCTTGACAGGTCATCTTGGGTCAGAATATCCGTCTCAATCAAGGCTCCCTGAAAAACACTGCTATCAAAAACTTTGACAACAGAAACGCCATCTTGGCTGGCTGGGCTCTGTCGTGCATGAAATCCCTAATTCGGTACAAGCTGATCTTAGCTTCGTTGTCAAAGAGAAAGGAGACAAGATTGCGCTCAACTCAATCTTCACTCACTGGGGCATATTCAATAATGAAGCTTCGAGCTACTCGAGCAGGGAAGGGAATTTCAGTATCGTTTTGTTGTTGGTTGATTTCGGCGACAGTTGACACCAGAAATGGTATCAGAAAACCAATGGATCTCAACGCTGATAAATACATTCTTGATCTCGCATCAACTCCACAGAATGCTCAAGAACAAAGAGAGATCTGTCTCTCAATACTTTCACAGGAGTGATAGCAGATCTTTCTTTTAAAGGCACATTTTCGATATGGCGCAGGATGATCACTAGCGGAAGGATCACAAGCCTGGTTCGAATCATTTCATTAGACTACAACCCCAAGCCTTCCAATCTCGGCCGCTATACGCCAACACCCGCACGATGCAACGTTGATTGCTCGCCAAGCTCTGTCAACCTTCCTAAAGAAACGGGGTCATGCGAGATGCTCAGTTGACCCGCGGATAAAAGAGAAGCCTCCTGGTGGGGCTGCCACTATCCTGCCGCTTCTAGAAATTATCAGAATTCCTGTCAAATGATAGATGCCATATGCCTGTCTGATTCTCAGTCGGTTGTGACCTTCCAGTCTTGGGTCAAATCGCGCTTGAGGTTTGCGGCCGTTATCTGTGCTCAGCGTTGTAAGACAACTTCTGTATCCTACCGACTATGGCATAGACATAATAATGACCAGTTGTGGCCCTCAACAAGATTTTACAATCGAGTTTCGCATTTCAAACTCCAGTCTTTCAAGAGCAACCAGGTACAACAGCTTTGTTCCAAGTTGTGGATTGATTTTAGCTGTGGGGATATGGAAAAAAAATGCTGGTTTATTAAAACGAAGCGAACCAAGAGAATAACTTCCAACTAAGAATTTATCTGACCAAAGCTTCGAGGCAGTCTGATGTAAAAATTTTCCAACTTTAACTTTATCATTAGGTATGCAAAATCCGAAAATCGTACCGATTAAATTAATTAAAACATCTCTGCAAAGCTTTGTTGACTAGCATGACTATGAAATCGGTGTATGCTAGCAATCTAGTATATATATTAATTTTGGGAGCTGGAGCAAACATACATGACTGAGCAAGAGTTGATGGCTGAGCTGGAAAATTCGTAAAAGCAAGCTGAGTCTGATGAGAGGGCGCTTCGGATTTTGATTAGGGTCATCAACATATGCTACACTTGATATCACGGTTGGTTCAAAGAACGGCTGTCGTATTTACTTTCGACTAATCTTCAGTATGATGTATCTTCTTTACAGACGCATTACTAGCAGGCCGAATCGACATCGGCATATTTGAACCATAAAGGGTAGTGCTGGTATGACGAGTGCAAAGCCAAATTGAGAAGTCGTCTGGTATCAATACTGTGATCAAGACAAGAGCGACACAAAATGAAGCTACAAGCACAAGTCATGCTTAGGCGGTCTTTTTACAAAGTCTTGGGGGATCATCAACTTCGACCCAATCTTCGGTTCCCACCATTGCCTTGGCATAGAAAACACCCTCAGGATCCCACTTCTTGCGAACATCAAGGAGTCGAGGATAATTATCACCCCAGTAAGCAGACTGCCACCCTGGCTGTTCAATGTCGCCCTCGTTCACATAGGAACCACCGCGCGGGGAGGCCTTGATCAGAGCGGCGTCGACAATATTGGTAATCGTGTTTCTCCCAGCTGCCATGAGTTCTTTTGATGCACCAAGCGGTAGGAAAGCGGATGAGATACTGAAGCTCGAGGCGTTGCGCCAGCCTGGGTGGATGGCGTTATCAGGGTTGGGGTTGCCAACGCCCGGCCCGACAATATGCCCAAACATAACCCCGGGCTCTTGCCATCCCGGAATAGTGGTGGCGGTCCTGAAAGCCTTGATGAGCTCGTCATGGTTCTCTTCGATGTCTTGTCGGTTAAAGAAGCGTCCGCCCATGACAAAGTTGGCCCCCGCGGTGTCCGTACCATAGAGCAGGTCTTTGTAGAGGTCGAAAAACGTCCCGTATTCCTTCGTATAAGTAGTGTATGGAACACTCAGTTTGTCGAGCTTCTCAAACAGGGGCTCCAGGGCCTTGTCCAGCTCAGCAGCTGTCATGCGTGGCGCCATGAGGGGTTGGACGTGTAGATTAAGCTCGCTCAGCTCGTAGTATCCAAACATGCCATTGTCGACATAATGGTTTGCCAGACCGTGGAAAGCATCAACCCCTCTCCAGAAAAGCTCTGTATCGTTGGTATGTGTCGAGTTGATGCTGAGAACCATGCCCGACGACTTCTGCTCAGGAAATGTCTTGACTGTAACGGAAGTCACAATGCCAAACGTGCTGGGACCACCGCCCTTCAAGGCCCAAAATAAGTCGGGGTTCTGGTCGGCATTGGCAGTAACGTATTCACCACTCGCTGTGATCAGATCAACAGAAAGGACATGGTCAGCAGCCATTCCGTGGATGGTAGACAGGGGCCCGTGGCCGCCACCCTGAATGTAGCCACCGGCGAAACCAACAGTCTGCACACTGTATTAGCCAGAGAGTGATTATAACGGGTTGTAGACACTTACTCCGCAGAAGCCGCCAACGACCTCAACAGGGGGGTTCTGCTGGTTGGCCTGAGTGTACACTTCTATGCCCTGTATTCCAGCTGCAACGGTGACAGCCCCTCCGGTATAACCTCCGGGCCCATCATATTTGTCAGTGAATACTGCCCCCTTGAACGAGTGTGTGTTAATGGCCAAGGCGCCAGCGCCAACTGAGCGGCCCATGAAATCATGGCCAGTGTTGCGTACGATGAGCCGAAGATTGCGGTCGCGTGCAAAGTCAACCCCAGTCTTGATATGCTCCAGAGTCTCGGCCATGATGACATACTCTGGCAGGTAGCCGATTAAGCAAGTATCCCCGGGGTTAGTTGTTGGCAGGCAGGTTTCGTTAGTTGGATAAGGCCCTATCGGGGCAACACCAGAATTAATCCTACACGTCAACTGTTAGACAAGAACTATTGCACTCCCAGGGATTCAGAGTAAACTAACATCCAATCTCCAGAGGAGAATCCCGCTGTGGCTGCCTCGCATGCCTCACGGTCGTAGGTCTGCATGCCATCAAACTCGTTGTAGCAGGACGCCGCGGGAGGGATAACTTTACGCAACGTTCCGCCAACCGTGCGGTTCAAAGACTCCCAGTCAGAGGGTGACGGCCAGCAGTCATCTCCTCTATAGCATTTGCAAGAAAGACCGCTGTCTTGTGTCTGCGGCGCTGCTAAAGCCAGACTGGCTAGAAAAGATAGGTGGAAACGGTTCATATGCATGATTGTCTATAGCCTGAATAGACTGTGATGAAGACGTATGCATCTAAGATTTTCCATCTGGATCCTGTGAGAATCCTGCCTCTTATATACTTTGTGGGATTCGGTGTTTTCTTGTCATAAGCTCGTCAGGCTCAGTCTCATGAGGCTCGGTGTTCGCCAAGACAAACTCTTGAGGTCGCCGTCCCCATGGAGGCTTACCCACAGACCAAACCTTTTTCTAGGATTACGATCCTCATTCGTCAAGGCGTACAAGAGGGTTGTCCAGGGGCCTTCAATGCATGATCTCTCTGATTATAAATCTGATCTGCGAACCTCGCGCATTATCGATCGCGGACTTAACAGACGACCGAGAAACGATATACGCTCAAAAGTTTAGGCTTGTAAATAAGCTAGTGGTTCTCATTGGTCTCGATAAACAATAAATACGCAGAACTAACCTGACAAAAAGCAGCAGAAAAACCTAGACCTGTACCGATTTACTATCAACTCATCATACCTTCTAAAAACCAGAAATGGCGAGCCTTAAGACCATTTTCAAGCTTTCAAACAAGGGCACTTGTTTCGAAAACATCACCATAAACCCAAGAGATGGCACGCTCCTTGTGACCCGTACCGACTGTCCGGAGGTCTGGCGCGTTGACCCTGTGACCGGGGAGGGGTCGTGCCTTGTAACGATCCCTGATGTAGCCTCCGTCACTGGCATCTGTCGTCTTACTGATCGTGCCTTTGCTCTTGGTGCGGGCAATTTCGACCCTACCACGGGGCCCGAGGCCGGATCGTGGAGTATCTGGATCCTCGAGCTCTTTCCCAACAACGAGCAGCCCGGCTTACGAAAGGTTGCCGCCATCCCACCGATTGGTTTCATCAACGGCATCGCCACGTGGGACGCCAACACAGTCCTAGCTACCGACTGTGCCAACGGGAAAGTCTATAGCGTTGACATCTCCAAGAGAGATACTTTCGAGGTCGCCCTTGAAGACGAGACCATGACAGTTCCCGCCGGGGCACCCCTGCCCATCGGCATCAACGGCATCAAGGTTCACCGGACGCCGTCTCAGACCTTTGTGTATTACACCACTACGATGCGGATGTCTCTGTACCGCGTGCCCGTCTCAGCTGAGCTGAAAGCAATTGGACCAGTCGAGACTCTGCATTCCGGATCGATCGTGGACGACTTTATCGTCTTGGAAAGCAGTGGCACGATTTATCTATGCACTCACAACGAAAATGTGGTCATTACCATCTCGCCGGACCACCAGGAATCGAAAACAGTGGCGGGGCATAAGAAGAAGCTGGATCTTGCGGGCTGCACGGCTTGTGTGCTGGGGCAGGACGGAAAAAGGCTCTATGTGTGTACAAACGGGGGCAACTCGGAGCCTGTCGATGGGATAACAGAGCCGGCGAGCATTGTAGAACTTAACCTAGCTTAGAAGGAAGATCGTCATCGGACAGCAATGCGCTGTAGAGAGTGATTCGGAGGTTTCGTATGGTCCGGAGGATGATAGTATCTGTGATTATATCAGAATTTTACCATTTCATAAGAACCTGTGTCTATTTTCAGGATTCCCGATGTTCGGGCATGCTGTGATCATCGCCCGGTGATGCTTGATTTCTGGATCCCCGAAGCAGGGATAAAACCCGGCTTCGCGGTCGCTCGCTCGGCCTCGGGGTCGCGCGTTCGGGCTTGGAACTTCATATAGGCTAATTAGATGGAACTCTGAGCCGTCAAGGACTTTTCCAAATTTCTACATCTCTATAGCTTCATAACTAACCGTTCGGCTGATGGCTTATGTTTCCCCTAACTCCTTGGAAACGTGCTTTAAGCTACCGAGTTTGATTTTATCATAAAAGACATGCTTGATATGCGCTGAGCTGGCTTTGCATTTACGGGGACATGGTCCCAAGATGACTTCAGACTATCTATATTTTTAGCTGATCGAGTAACATGGCCGGTAAGCCGTATAATAACCCTTCCTACTGGACCATTTCCTACGATAGTCTCCTACTTCTCTGCGGTAAAGATCCAACAATTCCCTTGCAAGGCCCCTCTCTCTTTTTGTTCTTTGAGAATCGATTTCTCAGCCTCCGCTCTCCACCGGGGCTTCTGTTCCTCAGTCCAAGCCATTGTTCCAACGTTTTTCCAAAACGGCGAGTCAAACCGATCGATAAGGCTACTCTTGTCCAGGGCCCCAAAAGTATCATCGTGGCGGAAAGTTTTAACCATGTCTGGTTTGAAGCCGCCTGCCACAAGCGTTTTGTGGCTGGTCTCTTCCAGAGACCACTTGCCCGGATCGAAGCGTCTAATCTCTTCCTCTGGGCGTCCAACAGCTGCACTCGTTTCTTGCAACATGCGGGAGATGAAGTTGTCCCGCCATACCGTGAAAGCAGCTACACCACCTGGCTTGAGGACGCGGTAGATCTCAGCTGTCACTTTGTGCGCCACCGCATCCGCAACAGCGAAAAGGGCATAGCTCATGATGATCAGGTCGAACTCGTTATCTGAGCACATGTGCAGATCTGAAGCATCTCCGACATATCCTTTGGCAGTCTCCCATTTTCGTGCTTCCTTGTTTTCATTGAAAGCCTCGATGAAATTCGGACCAATGTCAACCCCGACCACTCTAGGGGGCTTGATATTCCGAGCTGCGCATTGCTCGTAGATGATTCTGGTTACTGTGCCCGAGCCGCAAGCCAAGTCCAATATGGACATGTCGCTGTGGATTTTAGGGACATGGTTGTCAAGAATATCCAGGACAGACCGCCGGGTCTCGACAATAGTAGCTTCTTCGTAGAGATGGGCAAAAGAGTTGAGGGTCATGTTGTCCAGTAGGATCTGCGTCTTAGCGAGGCTGTTGTTTGCAGTTAGATAGGAGAAATCACCGTTCAGAAGCTATGCATTGATACTATTGAATCACCTAGTACAGTTCAGTTTTTAGGAGCAGACATTCAGATAGTCTCCGAATAGTCTCCGAGTAAGTTTCCGAAGAAGTCTCCGAAGAAGTCTCTGAGTAAGCGGCTCAAAGATCTCGCAAAAACAAGCCGTTTGTGGTCATTGCGAACTTTATTAATGGGGTAAGTCATCGAGGCAGTTTAGAATTACACTAGCTTATTTTCAGCTTATGTATCTACCCTAAACTCTCACTGTGTTCTCTTTCGTTGTGTCTTTAAAGGCTAAGAAGCGTCTCTATTAAGTAAATAGTCATTCTACGAGCGGTTCATCCTGATAGTAAGTGAGTCATCGGTACGAAGGGTCCCAAACTTTTCCTTCTGGTTGGCTGTAGTCTTTGGATAGCACACCTTTCTTGTTTTAACCTTTCGTATTCATTGTGGTGGGATGTTAGATAGCATCTTTAATTGTTTTTTTTTCAACTCCTTACTGAAATTCGCTCCCACATCTTGGGTATTTGGAATAATTATTATTTATAAGTACAATTTGTTCTTTATAGGAAACAACAGTATTGATCCTTCCTTTGGCGAGAGTCGCGGTGAGAGTTGTTTAGGCCCCTTAAAGATTGTCCCAAAGCGGAAGGATCAAGTCTTGGCAATGAGTCCCCAGAATTGCCTCGATTGGAGGAGGTTGCCAAGGTTGCTTACGTTCGTGGAGCCCAAATTGACGCTTTGATCCACGCACCCGAATACCTGAACTGAGCAAGTTCAAGACAACTAACTGCACAGACTGACTAGATAGATGGCTTGCTGACAAATTGAATGTTAAGCCAATCCAGCAACTGGTACGCACTTTTGCCATCTTCTATTCCAACGCGATCCATACCCGTATGTTTATCTTACTTACAGAGGAACGTGTAGCTATGGGGAAGGTTCAGTTCATCGTTGTGTCTGATCTCTCCGACTTGACTTCGGTCCGTACAAAGAAGGTGGCACGGAAACACTCGGCTCGGGAAGCGCACGCTCGAGAGAGACGAACACGGACTGTCAACTTCCAAACACGACACCGTCATTTCAAACAGCCCCTCCCCAATGCGATCCAAGCAGTGTTATCAACTGGAAGAGACGATTCCGAGTTATTGTTGCCGAGCCCGGTGGATCTCGTCTCCGCGCACCGGAATGACCCCTTTGATACTTTCGCCCTTCCAATGGGGCGCAAGGAGCAACTCCTCTTTGATCATTGTAAGACAGACAAATTCGCCAAGACTGCTTATCAGTTCTGGTTGTCCATCGGCACATGTGGTAATTGAGTTTCTAGATGTCATGACCGCCATCCCGTGCTTGAATGCCAACTGTAACAAATATTTGGGCCTCAAAGACTATGCCGACACCATGACCCGAGAATGGATACGGCTCGCTATAACGGATAGCGGCTTCATATATGGGGTCTTCCTGTCTTCGTGTCGCCATCTGTCCCAAAGCTTCAAAGACGACCCCATCGAGGGGGAGCAGCACTATATGCAGCTGGCCACAGAGTACAAGCTTGCATGCTTGCGCACGGTGATAAATGCCTTACCTACAGTCCAATCCACCCTTCAAGTAGACTATACAACCATAGCCAAGGCAATGCTCCTTGGCCTTGACGAGGTGAGCTTGCCCTTGTTTTGCCGTAGCCCTGGATAGTCCGAGTCACTAACTGCCAGACGCAAACCTAGATTTGGATGTCGAATTATGGTGCGATGCGTTGGCATCTATTTGGGGCAATAAAGCTTGTCAATCTAGCTGGGGGCCCAGAGGTTCTTGGGAGGGATGGCTTTCTTTTCTGCATCTTTGTACAGATTTGCAAGGCCACTGGGATGGCTGACCTAGCGACCATGTGGACGCCTCCGACCTTGGGGAACTTGATTGCATGATTACCAAGAATCCGTTCAATCACTTCGTCTTTAGAAAGCTTCTGGTGTTTCTTGAGGGTCGGATATCTCAGGTAGCCTACCATGCAACCCATAAGGCCTAGGCTTGAACCTAGTCAGTAAGTTGAGTCTCACGGGGGAGAAGGGAGAGTATCAGAGAAGATTGAGGTCTACACAATGTTGTGTCGTTGCTTATCTTATCTCTAATAAATCATTTAGACAGACTTTTCGGCTTCACGAGTATCGCTTAACATAGCAGCAAACATAGCAGCAGACAGCTACGGCAGAGTAATAGCTATATCGTGTCATAACGAGAGATAATTATAATACTGCCTTTAGCAGAAGTCGCCTGCCTACTTTTATAACGGACATTGGTTTAGAAGGGAAGTATCTGATAGTAATTACCTTAAGTAAGGTAAATATAAATATCTCGATATATCCTAGTTATACATTCGAAAACCATAACATGTTGTCGATGCCAGAGAAAACGAGCAAGTCCATATTCAGGATGCTGCATCATTTGGAAGGGTTTTCACCAAAGCAATGGCCTCTGATCTCCAATTGTCGGGTTGTACGTGAATGCCATCTACAGCACTAAAGACAATGTTCTCGGGTTCAGTTAGAGAGTACGTTGGCCACTTGGTACCCAAGTCTTGCACTGTATACGTATTAATTAGCGATGCTTAGAAAAGTTGATCTGGCCTGTTACATACCTCGATGGAAGTTGGGCGACTTTTTAACTGCAAAGCTAATCCACATGCGGCTCATAATCCTCGCAAGCCGTTTGTGCTTGTTGCGCAAGTTCGGATCAGCGGGAAAAGGGTCGCCATCCCAGCCAACCCCATCTTCGTTGCCAAAGACGTAAGGGATTTCCTGGAAGTGCGCTGCGCCAAGCTCGGTTGCATTAATGGTGGCAGGGACAGTATCAAAGAAGTAACTGTAGCTTGGAACTCCTTGTGCAGCCCAGGCTTCAGCCGCGAATCGGCGCCCAGCCATGAACTGCTTATCTGTGAGCCAAAGTGACGTCTTGCCGTATTGGGCCCCATACGCGGTGCCTGGGTTTGGTGAAACAGTACCCAGGCCCGCGATGGAAGGGTGATTGACTTCATTGTCATATAAACCAGACCAGGCTTGCACAAGATCTGAAGGGATAGCACCCCCAGCCCAGGTGTTATGGACAATATTTGCAAAATCCTCATCGGTGTTGATGGGAAACGGGGCAAGTAAGCGTGTAAAAGAAGTACACTCATTACGGTTGGCCCCGATTAGCAGAGGGACACGAATAAACAGACCTTGCTCGAGCTGAGTTTGACTTGAGTTTGCAATAAGTTGACCATCAATAACCAAGCTTACAGGCAATCCCACGCTTGCAGCATTGAGTTTTGTCGCAGGAACTTGTCGTAGGCAATCCAATGGATCATTCGTGCCTTGACAACCCGCAGCTTCGAGAACGGCGTTGAAATCGGCTTCGCGTTTGGTTGAGTTGCGATTCACCGCGCCCTCAAGGTAAGGACCACCACTCTGCGCAATAGCGCTGCTAAAGAGGCCGTCGTCCCGGCCACCATACGCGAGAAGATGGAAGCCGACGGAAAATGCGCCGGCAGACTCGCCCATGATAGTCACACGTTGCGGGTCGCCCCCAAACTGACGGATGTTCTCCCGAATCCAGGCCAGAGCTTGTCGCTGGTCATAAAGTGCGATGTTTTCCAAGCCCTCTTGTTCGATTGCAGAGCCCGCCAACATACCGAAGGCGCCTAGACGGTAGTTTAAGCTGACGAATATAAGTGGTGTACCCATATCAACAGAGTTGCGGACAATAAACGACCCATTGTACCGGGGCTCATTAGCACTACCCTCAGCGAATCCCCCGCCCGGAAGCCATACAAGCACAGGCAGGGTGGCGTCTTTTCCTGTCCCTGAGGGCCGTATAATGTTCAGTTGCAGACAGTCCTCACTATATTCGACTCTTGGTACAGTCTGAGAGTACCCGAGAAGCCCGAGGTTATTGCCATAACACCAGGGTCCGTACGAGGTGGCCAACCGCGTCTCGTTCCATGCAGCTGGAGGGGTAGCCCTGCGTAGCCTTAATTCTCCCACTGGAGGGGATGCATAAGGCACGCCGAGGAAATAGTCTTGCTCATAGGTAGGGCTATGGAGACCAAGAAGCGTCCCGTTTCGCAGCGTAACAGTCGGCTGACGGGCCTTGGGAACCGTATTGGGTAGGGAAAGGGCAACATGAACAAGGCCCATGAAAAGAAGCACGGCAAAAATCTTCAAGTACATCATGCACAAGTCGATCTTTGTAAAGACTTAACAACGCATACTCGGGAAGGGCATCTAGCTATGGTATGCCTCTGCTTATATTCTACGCGAAGTCAGAGTAAACCGCTCCATGAATCAGCTTCGACGCCGATTTATCAGCATTCATCAGCATCAAGTGCAGGCCCCTGTGTGTCCATCAACTGAGACAGACATGTTGCCAAGGACTGGGCGTTTCCGGCGGTACCAGCATCGGTAGCTGAGTGACCGATATGCGTCTGCAAGAACGATGCTGGGGTATTCAAGTATTACAATTAGTAATGATTTCTGTACGAGCGCGTGCTGCCTCGCGCTCGCGACTCCAGACCTCCCCGATCCCCGATACCGGCAAAAGATATCGGAATGGAAAGATGGTAAAATTCCGCGAGCCGGATGGCAGGGGGAGGGGCTGGCTGGGATCGCACCTATTCCCTGTCTAGGGAAAGTGTCTTTGCTGCATTCAAACACATGTTCTAACCGTAACTTTAAACTAAACAGCCAGTCTAACGTTTGTAGACTACACAGGAAGGGCAACCGACGCGCTCGGTTCATGAAAATCAGCTGTTCCACAATAACAGTGCCAAGTATCACAAATACTTCGGGGCTGTTCTGTTTTCCTCTCCGACTTCTTGTGTTGGGCTCGAATCGTATAGGGATCTTCGTCGTCCTCACATTCCTTATAGAATCATAGATTCAACATACCGCTCGTAGGCAACGTATAGCCTTCTCGCAGCTTTTCCCTGATGCCAATAAGGGAGGCAAGTCCAAGCAGGGGGTCTTTGGTGTCTACAAGGCCAGTGTGCCAAAGACCTACTTCATTCATGAGGCGTTACTAAAAGACATGCGTCTGATTGGTGATTATAGCTACTTTGGTGGAGAGAGTCTAGAGGAAACTAACAGCATTATTGAGGGAGCCCTAACAATGTGAAAGTGGGAGGAGCACAGAAAAGAACAGAATCATTCGCTGAATTTAAGTAACAGGGAGGAGTATTTGAAAATGTGAAACGAGTCGAGTAGTAGTATCAAATACGAAGTTTCTTTGAAAAATCACTCTTTTCTAAAATGCCTAGGATATTACCACGAAGAATCGGCAAAAGCCTAAGATAGAATAAATCCCTATCATGTGTTATGCAAAGAAATGTTAAACACAATCGTTTTTTTATATAGTACAACTTACACAGCTGCGGCAAAAGTTACCATAAATCTTGCTAGAAGCAGAGAGTAACAGGGGTTTTGGTCCTGTGCAGAACGTTTATATACAAGGTGCTTCCAAGTAATGCAATACCTTCAATCCCAGAACAAGAACTGCCAATCTGAGTAGAGTGAATGCCGGTTTTAGGGTCAATGAACAACGATATACAGACAATTGTCATCGACAACAGCCTTGAAGATCACTCTAGCATAGTGGGAGCGATTAGTGCAAGTTATGTTTAATCCTAAGGCTAAAATGGTAGCCAAATGTCTTTACAATGGGCGGGGTGACTCACATTGCGAAGTTGATTTGACATTTAACCGTGAAAGAACCCTGATTGATGCGTCAGTGGCCTTCATTGACACTCTCAGGCTCACCGGTGGTATCAAGAAGGCCGTAAAAGCTGTTCGTGTCAGAGCTGTTCTACTACGTCGTAGTTATCAAGGACCTGGGTCATGTCATAGCCCCTTGTAATCGGACACCTCGTGAGTATGGTGCGAACCAATCACTAAAATGAAAAGCGTTCTAGGATAAAGTGATGCGCCAACGAAGTAGATCGGTTTTATTTTGCAAAGCATCCCGACACTCTAGAGGCTGGTCAATGGAATTACTTGATGCCAGCTACAGCTTCAAGTCGAACACAGGGTTCCACCCCAAAAAAAGATTTGGGCGGCGGGATTTGTCAGTGTTTACTATTGAGGCCGTGTTTTACGCAAGTTAAATGCCATAATTTAAGCCGATCGGCAAAGATGACAAAGCTACGAGGATAATTGTTGCTGAATATACAATGAAGAAAACATGATCCGAGACGCATCGTCAACAGTGTGAGATGCCAAGACTTGAGACTTCCTGTTTAGGAGATGGTCAAAGGCCGGGGTGTTGAGATGATTTTAAATGCGCAACATATACATAGACATTAATAATGGTGATATGCTGAACAGAATGGAGGCTCCGACAAGATCCGGTGGAGAGAGATTCCATGCATTCAAAATGTGGTTAGAAAGAAAAGAGGAGTTCAAGACAGAAATGTATAAATATCACGCCAGTTCCTCCCCTCTAGTCCACCAACATCATCACTGCTACATTTTATATAGCCTACTGATCCAGGATCAAGTCCCCTTCATTATCATGCATTATAAGATATCGACTTTGATTCTCACCCTCGCCGGTAGAGCCTTTGCTGCTCGGCATCTTCCGTTCAACTTACCAAACGTAACTTCCCCTACACCCTTCATCCTCGAGGTTGACCAAGATGTCATCAACTTTGCCAAGGAACGAGCAAGCACTTTTCGTGTCACCCAAAGTGTTTACCCAGGTCTGAGTAACGAGGGTGGTTCTACCGAACGGATGTCCGAGCTGGCCAAGTACTGGGTAGAAGAGTACGATTGGGAAGCTCAGCTGGCCAACATCAACCAACTCCAGCACTTTGCAACTACTGTTCCCGGCAACCGTGCCTATGTCGCCCCTATTCCTCTTCATTTCACTCATCATCCATCCGCCAACAAGACTGCGACCCCATTACTCTTCATCCATGGATGGCCATCCAGTCATCTGGAGTGGGTGAAGCTCATTGAGCCATTGTCCGACGCCTTCCACATCATCGCTGCGGATATTCCTGGTTTTGGCTTCAGCCCAGCGCCCACCCAACCCGGTCTTGGCCCGCGCGAAGTAGGAATCGCGTTCGACTCTTTGATGAAGCAACTGGGCTATGAGACCTACGGCACCGTCATCACAGATATTGGGTGGCTTGTTGGCCAATGGATGGCTGTCGACGTAGCTGACAGTCTGATTGGTTACTTGACCGATTTTCAGCTAAGCACTGTCACAGACAGTGATTTGGAGCGGATGGCGAAAAACGAGACAACGGCTGAGGAGAACGACTTCATTGCGTCGACTCTGGCATTCGCCAACGACCATTTCGCCTACTCCAGCATCCAAGGCCAGAGCCCCCTGACGTTGGGTTGGGCCATGTCTGATAGCCCGGTGGGTGTTGCCGGCTGGTACTGGGATCTCAGGGATTTGTCCAGTGCTGGCCATGACTACTCGTATGACGAAGTCATCACAGACACGCTGGTTAATTGGGTCCAAGACCCGTATAACAATTTCCGAATCTACGTGGAGGCTTTGAAGGTGGGCGAAACAAAACTCCATTACTCAATCCTGCTCTTGTGCAGCTAGCTAAACTACGATTTAAACATAGCCCGAGACTCTTAACTTCCCCAAGAGCAGTGTCCCAGCCGGCATTACCCAATGGTCACTCGAGGGTGGACCATTCCCCGAACTTGCAAACTTCGCATTCGCTGTCAGTATATACCTCTCCATCATATTACCCATATAACATGGTTTCACTAACACTCAGCAGCCGCGAGACTGGGCAGAGCGCACAGCCAATGTCGTGTTCTTCCGGCGCCACGACTTTGGCGGACACTTCCCTGCTCTTCACGCCCCCGAGGCCTTCGCTGAGGATATTCGGGAATTCTACTCTAGCCTATAGATTTGAGAAAGACCTCGGTGCCTAGAGAAAAAGCAAAGGAATGGCACAAAGTGGCTCCTTGAGGTCATGGAGGAGGAGTTGGTACTACTATGAAGCGAACGAAAGGATTTGACAAGAGTCGGTCTCGATCGAAGTGTCCTTGCTTTAACAGATGTCAGAAGTCTCCTGTCGAAGATGAAGGTTGATATACTGAGTAGATAGCCAAAGATATCAAATGCATGAGAAAAGGCGTATTAAACACAGTCAGATATGGCTTGCAGAATTCTGCATTCTTATTAATAGATTTATTAAAGAATGAGACCGCGAAATCGTTGCCAGCTATTGAACTATTATTATCTCTTGTATGCAGCAGATCGGCTGCTATTTCAAATACTATCCTGAAAGAATAAAACACAGATTGTGTGGTCTAGTTTGGTTTGGAAACATAAATACTCATTCAAATGGTACTCAACTACCTTCGTAAGTACGAAACCACAATATTGCACTATTTTGCTTCACTAGTGGAGGCTACAGTGTGACAGAGTAACTCGGTCTTTACTCATAAGTCATGATGTAGATGGATTTTGAGCCATTTCGCGTGCTCAGGATGCTCTCTCAGGAATACGATGTTCTCTTCACTAGGGGGAATGCCGAGTCGGAGCGATGCTTGGATATCTTCGCGATGGAAGATTGGATCAAGTTTCCCATCAGATCCTCTAGGCGGCTGAGGTATCCGATGAAACTTTCTTCCTTCCCATGTGAATGGCCACTTGCAGGCCCTTACTGATATGAACGCTAAGTGGGAGACCGGCTAGCTAAAGCTTGGTGGATTCAAAGCCAACAAAATGAGATTATCCGACATACAAAGATTGGCCCGTCCATTTCATCCAAACAAACACCGGTGGGTCATCCTCTTGGATAGTGTGATCATGGCCATGATGATTAAGCAGAGAAAAACACTTCAGGTTGTTGAGGCCAAAGTTGTCATGAAATGGAAATAGGCGTTCCTGGGCGTGATCAAAATCCCGCTTAAAAATGTCGACAAAGCGTACTTCGTATAAATGTGATTCTATCACCATACACATCACCAAGCACAAGGTTCGCAATCGTCTGCAGCAGGACACGCATCGTGGGGGTAGAATTCTCCACGGGCTGCTGGGGCTGCTGTACCATGCGACTCATGATAATGATGGTGATAGCTTGCGTCTGTGTCGTTGAGTGTAGCTAACTTAAGTGCTAGTAGTTTGTACGATAAATTAAAGGCTAGCTTAGTCTCTTAGCAGACCGAAGACATCAGGTCTCTCAAGTAGGCGTCCATTGTCTTCGATAAGAGTTCAGTCTACGGCAAGTGAGTCACGGCAGCGAGTTCGGGTTAAGTCATGAATCTTCTGTTAAGCTTTCGGGATGGCTCCAGCTTAGTTTCTTTTTTTTAAGCTTCGCAAACTACATGTAGGTATTCAATATGGCTACATCACATGTGGCCTGAAAATCTTTCTTTCTCTTTTATGGCTTCATACACCGAGGCACGTAGGATTTAACTTCAAAAAAAAAAAAAAAAAAAAAAACCCTTTTTAGACCTGGGGAGGCAAGTCCTGTGCTTAGATAATGAACCAACCTCGCTTGGCAAATTGACACGTATGTAATATCTTCTGCCTGTCCAAGCCTCCAAGTGTGCTGTGTTCCAACTAGTCACCGCCATCGTTTTCCAAGTCGAATAACCCCAACCCAGGCCTCTGGGCCCTCAGATTCTGGTATGCTTTACCCGGAAGACTTTCATCCAGAGTATCAAAAGTACCCCATGGGAAGACACAGAACCCTGCTGCTGATAAAAGGCTCTTCTTCGATTCTTCCGTCTCCTGCCAAATTGCGGGAGGATAAGACTGATAAGGGCCGTCAATAAAGGCCTCGTGACAACTGTCTTCCTCTGACTGTAGACATTCATCCATGGTCTCGAGGTTTCTCACATTGCAGGGTACCACGCGTCTCCTACAGCCGTCCCCCCCCCCATGGCAAGAACGTGGGATATTTCGCGGGTGGGTTCCTCGTCGCTTCCACTACCCTCGTGACTGTCAAAGCCAAGCCTCTTTTCCATTTCCAGCCATGCAGAAACGGCGCGCTTGGGGTCATACCAGACTGTTTGGCCATCGAGGCGTGCTTGGATTGGTCGTGGGTCAGGCGTGAACAGCTCAAAGTCGGTTGCGTATGGAAATATAGGCATGGCTCGGTTAAGGCCAAGTATTGTATGGTTCCTAGTACCAGAATGAGGCCCAAACCCTAAACGGGAATCTTCATCTAGAAGATGAATGAACCATATTGATTGTAGATCTAAAATCCACTGTTTCAAAGTAGTAAAAGCCTCCTGAGAGCTGCTCTCAATAACAGGTAGGGCTCGTAAGAATGCCAGGGTTTTTGCGCATAAGCTATCGATAGCAATATGAAGCAGACCGATGCCACGGGGATCAGCTGTCTTCAAATGGCTGATGAAATTGAGGAAGACAAGAGGTGCAATGTTAAACTCTGCTATAAAAATGTGGTCGCTTTCGGGATTCACCCATAACGTCGAGCCTTTATGGATGCGGAAAGGCAGCTGAAATATTCATAACAAGCCTGCCTGGACTCGTGGCAAGTGCTCCAGACTGGATTGGTGCGTGGCTTTCGGTCTACTGAGACACTGTAGCCTGCTTCAACGCCATTAACTGATTTGAGGCGCACAGTGAGGAGTCGCCGCCCAGTACCCAGAGCCATTTTCCATATCGTGAGCCTCACTTCAACAGGGAGCTGGGGGAACAAGTGAAATGTAGCAGGTTCTGCAGAGGGCTCTGGATTTGAAAAGTGAACATGATTGAATGTGTGAAAGAGGGGCTGATACACACTCATGGCTGCGGGATTGACACAAAAACCGCAATGATGGACCAAGAAGCTGTATAAAAGAAGGCGATTTCAGCCGAGGCTTCAAAACAAATTGTAATCCGAGTTTCCGTATGGACATGGGGTATCTTTTCATAAATGCAGAGATACTGAGATGACGCGTTACCTAGGCATATACCTATGTATACATGGGTTGTTGGTCGTCGGTGATCGGACGTTGCCCTGCCGATGGTGAGCTCTGTTCGGTTTAGGGCTGACGTTTTGACATCACTGGAAAGCTCCAGTTTCAGCTTTTGAACGATCCCTACACTTTGATTCCCGGAGATCCCATAAGCTCTACACGAAGTACCGTGCCAAGTGGATGATACTGGAAATGGCACACCTAAGCACTCCCTTAGCATATACTTGATCTATTATCCTTTATAGCTAGCTATGAAATTACTAAAATAAATTAAAGGAAAGAATATCAAGGTCTAAGAATTAGTATTCTTTAATATCTGCTTAGAATAAGCCACTTATCGAGATAAGTAGATATTTATTTAGGTGGTTATTGCGTGGTTATTTGGGTCTTCCTTTGGGTGTGCTATTTCCAGTTTCGCCCACTTGCGTGCAACGGATCGAACGGCAGTGGGATAGTGGCTGTGCTGCCGCAATTTAGCAGCCATGGCCTGGTTGTCAAGGGCTCATCCTCTCCTCGCCGACGAATGAGCTGGCGCCGGCATTGGGCTAATTTAATCAAAGACCCGTCCGTCAGATCCTCCTAATAGTGTGGACATACAGCAATGCCGTGGAAGATCCTAGTATTCTGCCATTTCCTCATGCTCCGCCAAAATTCAAACATATATAACTTACTGCCGGTAGTCTTGTTTCGTTAGCCAGTGTTCTGACCATCTGCAACAGGTTTCGTCTCTCCTCTCAAGTCTCCTCACAGCTCCTTCAAGCAGAAAATATGTTGTTTAGCCTTGCTGTTCTGCTGCTGTTGCAGTTTACCAAAGTAAAATGCAGTGGAGATACGACTAGTGATCTTTCTCGAGTTGACCTACACTCCCATTTCATTACGCCCTCATACCGGGCAGCCTTGGTCAAGTACGGATATGGGCAACCTGATGGAATGCCATATATTCCTGTATGCAAAAAAATCTTACATGCCGCTCAATCTGTCTATGACAAAAGCATTAATGTTGTAAACACAGTCTTGGTCCGAGGAGTCACACTTGAGCATAATGAAAGACGCCAACATCTCCAAGTCGATTCTCAGCGTCTCGTCTCCAGGAACTCATCTTGTTCCCGGAAACGACGAGTTGGCGCGCAACATCACCCGAGAAGTCAACGAGTTTGCCGCCGACCTCAAGAAGCGCCTGCCTGAGCAATTTGGCTTCTGGGCCTCCCTGCCTCTTCCGGACATCGAGGGCAGTCTTGCCGAGCTGGCGTACGCTCTCGACGAGCTCAATGCAGACGGTGTCGTTGTCATGACCAACGCCCACGGAGTCTACCTCGGCAACGCGACCCTTGACCCCGTCTTCGCAGAGCTCAACAGGAGGAATGCGCGCGTCTTCATCCACCCTACCAGCCCTTGTATTGGAGACGGAAAGGCGACGCAGCCAGCATCGCCTCTAGCCCTGTACCCCGGCCCCGTCATCGAGTTCTTCTTCGACACGGCCCGCGCTGTCAGCAACCTCTTCCTCTCCGGGGCCATCCAGTCCCTGACGAGCACGACGTTTATCGTTTCCCACGCAGGCGGCGCCTTCACCCCTCTCATCGACCGGCTGGTCGAGTTCGCTCTGCTCGTCGGCAACCCCGACCTCACTGCAGAGAGTATCCGCGCGACAATCAAGAAGCAATTCTACTTTGATCTCGCCGGCACACCATTCCCTGACCAGATATATGGCCTACTTAGATACGTCGACGCGAGCCGTCTTGTTTACGGAAGCGACTACCCCTTCACACCAGACTCGAGTGTGACTGAGCTGGGCGAGGAGATGAACCTTGAGTTGCCACAGGTCTTTCCTAACGAAGAGGATCAAAAGAAGGTTCTGCGTGAAAATGCCGAGGCACTATTGAAGTAAACCCAAATATGCAGGCGTGGATTTGGGAGAGTTGGTGGTACTATAAATCATTCATCATGTACTCTTACTTGTTGTGGTTGTGGTATTGACGAGGTGTTGTCGGCACGCAATCGCAATTAGCTTAAGATGAATAAACAGCTTTCTCCAATGTCGAAATGTATGATCGTCTTGAGAAACTTATCGTGCTCAAAGTGGCATGATTAACAAAGAAAGCGTTCGGACGTGCCTCCACGTTTACACTTAAAACATATTAGCTTACAGTCACAGCTTGTAGACTTTAAAAATCTCAGACAATACAGCTACAAGGACAGTTCGCTTAATCCAGCCTTTCAATACAAAGCTTCTGAGAGTGGAAGAGATCATCAATGACGCCTAGGCCCGATTTCTTCGTTGTGTACTGTACTCCTCTATGTATTTATCTTTTTACGAGAAGCGACTTCGACTGCGGGAAAAGTATGACCTCATCATACTATCCAAAGCTCCTGGTCCTGCAGGCCAAGCTTCGCGCGGAGCTCTGAAGATTGCGTTGCCTCCATGTCCATGATACCATGCACATATGCAACGGCGACAATCTGAAATGTTTGACGGCTGCCGTGCTGCACGGGACGCAGGACGACAGGGAGCTTGGCGCCGTCTAGGCATGCAATGAAGTCCCCTTCTCTTGTTGGCGGTATGATCAGAATGAATAGACCGTTCGTTGTCGTGGAAAAGGACCATTCTGTGTACAGCCTGTACCACATGCGCTGGATTTCGGGGGCGGAGAAATATTCTCTATACAAATTCGACTTGTTCGTTCCTTCGTCTGTCACACCATCAAGGAATTGTAACCAACTTTCGCGGAGAGACATGTCTTGGTCACTTATTTGTTGAGCCGTCAGTCTAGCCATCGGCCACACCGCGCAGTCAACCGTCAGCGTACGCCAAAAGGCTGTGAAGGACGATTCGCCAGTCATGTACTGATCTGTTGATCCTTTGTCTAGAACTTGTTTATAGTTCAGATAAAGACGCATCCAGTCAAGAGGGATGTGCGTAGAAGTGTCATATCTCCAGCGAAGAGCAGAGCTATTACCATCATGAGGGTAGTCGTCCTGTAGTATCGGCCCAACCCGGCCCACGATGACTCCTTTGGCGACCAGGACATCCTCACCAACCCTTCGGCAGGGGACTTCGCAGCTTGGTCTCCCAGCATTGAAGATGGACCTTTGTGCAAAGAGCTCAATTTCCCCGTCCGCTAAGAAGTTGATCGCCCAAGAAGGTAGATTTCCCAAGGAGCCTTTTGCCGAGCGACGGTAATCTCGACTTGAGCTCCAGGGGCTCTGGCAGATGACATCCAGGTTGCCTGAATGGTTGATGAGAGAGGCCGTGACGTCGGCATACACCTGCCCCGGAAGCTTCTCATAGTCGACTTTGATGTCTTTGTGGTCAGTCACAAGGCCCAGCAGGCCGAATATCTTGTCGCGAGGGTCCAGGCAATCGGTGCGTCTGAACCGCGCCAGAACGTCGAGGAGCTTCGACTCGCCTTCCTGCCTCAAGATGCGTCTTTGATGATCGATGATCTGGACTTTCTCAAAGATCCAGTACGAAATCTGGTCGACGGTGCCGTGAGAAAACGTGCCGTGGAAGGCATCGGCGTATGGCGTGTCGCCCAAGAAATTGGAGACAACGTCCCAGTCGAGCGTGTGGCGGCCAGCAACAAGCTGTACTTTGGGAGCAATAGAGAGCTCCTGCATAACCCACAATCGCTTCAGCACATCCGGTCGGCCGAAGGCGCTTTCCAACGCCCACTGCTCATTTGAAGATAGCATGCAATCCTGGATGCCACTGCCCGTTCCAGTTCCCGTGTCTTCCGTCTCCTCCCCCCCTAAAGCTTCCTCTCCTGCGAGTTGATTGTCTAGATCGTTATCAGTAGACTGGTAAGATGCACGCCACTTCTCTTCCAGCTGTTTATGGTCCTTCCACTCCTTCATCATTGGGTTCAGCACCGTCATATCCCGGCCGACGAGGCGTCGCATCAACTCGAAGCCTTGGCCCATGATTTCCTCTGAGGGCGTCCAAGACTGCGTCTCAGGTTCAGAAAGAGGTCCGAGCCATAACAGGTCACAGACACAGCAGGAGTAAATCTCTTTCATGAGCGATACCTGTTGGGCACGCTCACGGAGGGATTCTTGATTAATGCACAGGGCATCGATCCAGAGGACACGTTGTCTATCCTGGTGCCGCAGACCTCGAAGAGCTACTGCAAGGTTTGGGGTTACGAGGACGGTGTGTCCCCCGATGGTGACGGGTTCGGAATAGACTGGCTTCCCCCATTTGTAGGACAAGGCCTCGTACGCTGGGGCTGAGCCGAGGGGGACGGTTTGGAGATGGCCTACGATTGCCTCCTCGTCCGTCTGTGCGGGCTCCAGGGCGAAAAGCCGTATCTCGGGGATTGAGGAGTCCAAGGGACGGTACAGACCCGGTGCGCCTGTGGCCACGGTACTCAATGTCCTGACTTTGCCCGTCATGGCTCGCTTTGGTTGTTGATGACGGTGATGTCGGTGATAAGTGTAAGGGAAGTGGGCTGAGGTTAAAGCCGCTCTTGTGTGAGTGTGCAGCAACCTCCACCAACCACCTGCACTGGGTCGCAAGAAGGATATCAATCGCATTGGGGTAAGGGATAGCTCTTCTTTATCCACGCATCTTAACTAAGAAGCCGACGGTTATTGTTTATTGTTCTGAAAATCCAAAGGCAACCAAGCTAAAGGCAATTGACCCCTGTCTCGTACAGTATGACTCAGAATCTGCAATGTCAACAATCAGCCACCATACACAGCCTCATCTCCCTTATATATATAATCTAACTTACCTAACAACTCAGTGCCGTTGGATCTTTTCATCTGTTCTTCCTCATTTTGTACATTGTATTTTATTTGCATGATATACTGTCTTGCAATAGCTATGGCTTAGAGAGTGGCCACAATCCGCGTCGACTAGGCATAAAGGGGAACGGACAGTCTTAGAGCCCTCAGACAGCTTCCTCCCTACATTAATCTCCTTCTATATCGATATGCGCTTGTAGAAGGCCGGTGATGGAAGAAGAAACAGTCTAGGGCATGTCATAATAAGTCTAAAAGCACCAAAGATCTCGGGATGCCGTTGTTCATGCGGACAGAAATCACAGTCTCAAACGAAGGTCTAAGAATTGTAGACCTATCCGCTCAATATAAGTAAATTACAGATAAAGAGGAGAGCTATGGCATCTCATGAGTCTCAGTCTCCGTCTGGCCTTCTTTCTTCCAGTCCTTGGGCCATCTGCAGGTTTTCATCTTGTAGTATCAGTTTATGAAAATGAAGATGAAGATAAAGATGTGAACAAAGGATATTGAGATTCCAAATACGGTGTAGTACTTGGGTGCACCGCGGGCCTGATAGAGAACTGGTACAGTAATATTTTGAGCTGAGGGAAAAGAGGAAGCTGTGCCTCAGCACTTCGATATTAGCTGCTAAAGCATCCTTAACCTAGCAGATGAACGAAATCTTCTATCCAGTAGTAGTATCCACAGTAATGCTATTGGAGACGTTAAGGTTTCTCGTAAGACCTTATATTGTCAATTATTTGTTTATGGGTGGAAAGGAAGGAAGGTGGTAACATTGAGCACAGAGTCACGATATCTAGAATCTTTACGAACAAGGATTAGCTTCAGGTTGTTGAAGGATTTATTTAATGCTTGGCTGATAAGAAATTACTGAATGCCGGGCATGATAGCGGTATCTGCCGGGACATTTTAAATTACGCGACCTGGTCTGACAGCTAACTACCTAGGATTAGAAGTAAGCGATGAGCCACGTGCTAGCTTTAGCTCATGAGATATGCCAACATTGAATCATCGAACAATTTAATAAAATGTGTTGAATTTCCATCCTCTCTGAAATAGTAGAGAAACCATTTGCCATCATGAGAAACACTGAAGCGCATCTTTGTCTAATGAGAACTAGTCTGTTTAGATGGGAACGCCTTTCAGTTGTGGTAACCTGGTTCAGAAGCGTGAGCTAAATTTAGCAAAATGCAAATTGCCTCGTTTGAAAACCACGCGCTGCCGGTAGATGGTCCTGGTAACTAGGCATTTGTCGCAGGGTGGAAGATGAAGGCTCAACACATGACTCAAAGTCAGAGGGGAAAATAAGCACACGATGTCAACCTGCCCATTAGAGCCATTCCGGCCCACCCCAATCCGTCCCTTCTTACAGGTCGCGGGACTGGGTAAGCGGGATTCTTTTCTCAAATGGGAGATATTCACTTGAGTGTCACACTTCAGATCCCAAGTCGGCAGTTGCCCAGACGTAATCATCCCACGAGCTCGCTCTACTCCGTTTATCATGGGGTTGCATAGCATATTAAAATTATGAAATCCTTTTTTGTCTTAGTTATTGATACTCTAAGTTGTTATTCTAACAAATATAAATATCACAGTATTACCATTGATTTCCGTTACATGAGGGTTTAGGTGAAGTAATATTCAACCAGTCTCACTTCCGGCCCTCTGTTGGCTTTCTTCACCATGGCTCTTTCCAGTCTTTTTATGTGTGTTTCGCTTCTCACAGCGGTCTTTGCCCCATTAGCCGTTGCCACTCCTCTCGCATCGTTACAGGAGCGGGATGTATCTCGCAACGGCGAGCCAGGCCTGTTAGGCGCGGGTGAAACTTACTACCCTCGAGTCACCAAGCTCAAGGATGGATCGCTTCTCAGCTGCCGTACATCAATGGAAGGCAGCAATTCGGTACTCCGGACTGCCAGATCCACCAACGGTGGTTGGGACTGGACCGACGTGGGATCCATAGCTTCCGGCCCTCGTGCAACCGGGGATCTGGACAACTGCTTCCTCCATCAACTCCCCAGTGGCCGTATTCTGGCGGCATTCCGCAACCACGATAAAACCAACTCACAATGGACCTACTATCGACTTATCGTCTCCTACTCTGACAACAACGGAAACGACTGGACCTTCCTGTCCATGCCGAGGGAGAGCGGCACCAGGGGGCTCGGGATCTGGGAACCCTTCATGATGGATGCCCAGGACGGGTCTCTCATGTTTTACTATTCCCGCGAAACAAACACCGCCGGCACCGACCAAGACAGCATTCTCATCCGAAGTTACGATGGCGGCAAGACCTGGACTGGTGATCAGACAATCTCGGGTGGTGGGATCACCAGTCGTGATGGCATGCTCGGTGTTGTTCGGACCGGAGGCTCGAACCTCATTGCAGTCTTTGAAACCATGGCCCCCGACATCGGCATTCACTCCGTTACATCTTCAGACGACGGAGCGACCTGGGGTAACCGCCGGCTTGTGTATAAGAGCAGTGTCGGCGGCGCTACACATGGCGCCCCCCAAGTGGCACTCGTGGGCTCCAAACTGGTGACCAGCTTTCAGACGAATGAAGATAACGTCGGGGCTTCGAGCTTCTCCATCAAGGTTGTCACTAGCACGAACGGAGGTGCCAGCTGGGGAGAGAAGACGACGGTATTGGACTCCTGCGAGTGGGCGGGCATGGCGACGGTAGACAACGGCCACGTGGTTGTGGTGTGCTCGTTGAATGTGCAGCCCGTCAGTAGCAGATATTCCCTCTCTCAGATCATGAATGTTTCTTGATCTTCATGTTGTATTCATTGTATATCCCTTCAATTAAAACCGTTGACTATCAAAAAGCTCCCATTGGTCGCTTCTCTCCCCCATTAAGGTCTTTGGTTGGTTAGTTCTTTCATGCAGCATTACGACATAACCCTAAGTAAAGCGAGCTAAATATGGAGACCCATTTCCAGCACATTCTGAGCAACATTATTGTGAAAAATCAAACCAGCAGATGGATGAATCACGAGGCTTCCTCCACAAGGTGCTCGGGAAAGAGTGAGACCCCGATCACCCGAAGACTCTTGCAGAGGTTCTCGCCTGTTTCCTATGCCTGCAAACATGCGATTTGTGGTCTGGTGTTTTCTGGCTTTTTTGCCGTTGCGTTTGTTGGGGGTGCGGGGTGGACTCATCGCGGTCTTTTTTTTCTGCCCAGATCGAAAAACAGAAAGAGGGGGAGAGGGGCAACTCTGCAGGCGTTCCCACTACCAACCCACCGAGTTGGGATCGATCTCCTGATGATCAGAACCCGTGATGGGTTTAGGAGGACATGTGAGTGAGATGTTTATTGTGCACAACAAAGCTAACGGGGAAACCACGCAATCAGATACTACTGGAAGCGAATAATTCTACTGGAAATTGTGTGCGTTGAAACCAAGTAGCAGTGCATAGGGTAGGTCGTGACTGCATGCTTTAAATTATCCAAGGCAGGTACGCATAAGACCAGCCACCAGCCACTGCTTCCTGCCTTATGCTACGACGTGGCAGGCGCGAGTGCCTGAAAACTGCCAGCTGAGCATCGGAGGACAGAAGTAGCCTAGCGCGATCGGGGTACGTACCGCTCCCAGCCATCGCATTTTGGGCTACGGACGGAAAGCTCATCGGTACGAACCGCGCCGCTAGCAACGCCCGTACCAGGAACACGCATGAGAGCCCTGAGGCCTGGTTCCGGCAAGGCATAGATGCGATCGAAACACGTGTTGGATTCGGTGGAACTAAAATGACGTCTTTATAAATAGGGGCCCGAATCGCTGCATAAAACAAAAGGGGACAAGGCAGTTTTACTGGCATTCGCAAAATCCATCTGTGGTATCTTCTACTGCAGGCACTATCGTTGATCTGTCAGGTTCGCCCTTGCCCTTGGCCGCTGCCCCACTGCGCTACAGCGATCCACCGGCGCGCGTTTGCCTCGGTCATTTATTCTGCCCCGAGTTTATTTCGCCCTTGGACCGCATGGGGCAGTCTAAATTTGAGTCTCACTTTGCTGTCAAAGAGTGCGTTGTTTTGTTCCTGCCTGCCTCTGTCGGGTTGTGAAAACTCTGCTTTGCTGCGGCACAGACGTGATGTAGATGCTAACGTTCCATCAGGAGAACTCAGCCTGCAGAACGTGACCACCCTCTGTAGATTCATAGAATGGACCAGACCAGACCAGACCATACAACTGGAATCCAATGCCCAGTAACCGATTCTTTATCGAAGCACCCCCTGCAAGGCGGTGAAGTCGCGACGCCCACACAGAATGCCGCATTCGACTAGCCTGATACACAGTCTGCTCTCACCGACTTCTCGGACGCTCGCGGGGCCTTGCTGCTTGGCCAGATGACCGGGGATGGATTGGCCCATCGCGGGTCACATGTGAGGGTCGGTTTTGCAGGCCCTTCCTTGTGTCCTCGCCGCCAGGAATCGAGGCTGGATGTGACACTCCGGCATGACACTGGTGAGCCAATGAGACGGCTCGTGGGCTGCCCTTGCTCCCCAACGGATTCCACCAGGAGGTTGACCGCCGATTCACATCCCTCTGCATCGTATCATTCTCGGATTAGCCCCTCAATGTTCCACGGCGCTGCAGGAACCCTGCAAACCTGCTGCAGGTGAGGATGCGAGATATACATTCCCGGCGCACCCGTCTGCTGCCTTGAGCGTAGCCCAGGACTAAGCCAATCGAACCCCCGCCCGAGATACATGACCGAGAATTCCACTCACTCAACCTTCCTCCTTCAACCATCAATCAGAAACTTCAAACTCAGAGAAAGAATCTGTTGCCGCCGTTCGCGTTCACCAGGGAGCACCTAGTCTCGCTCGCCGCTCCGCCTCTCGTCCCGCAATGGACTCCTCCAGCACCACCAGCAGCCACAGGCACTCGCGGTCGCGAGCGCCAAACTCGTCCTCCTCAGACGTGGGCGGCCACCGACCGCGCCGCGCCTCGTCCATCGCGTCGTCCAGCACCTCCCGAAGCAGCAGGACGGTCCCCAAGACCTCTCGAGATGCAATGAGCGAGTTCATCCCGTGGCTCGGCAACAACGAGGCGCCCAAGACCCCCACCGACCCCGTCAAGGAGCTGCAACACGTCAAGGACAAGGCTAAGCGGTTGGAGGAGAAGCTCGAGGCCAAGTCGGCAAAGCTGAGAGAGACCAGGCTCATGGCCAAGGAGGATATCGCCGGGCTGGAGAAGAAAGCTGCCTCCCTGGAGAGGGTGCTGGCTGAGGCCACAAAGAGGGAGGAGGAGGCCAACGCCCAGGTCGCGTCCATGCGAGAGAAGCGAGACGCGTTGAAGAAGGAGAAGGAGGCGCTCCGCAAGGAGCTGACAGAGGCCGACGACAGGAACCAGAAGCTGGATGCGACCGCCGCCCGGCTGAAGAAGGAGAAGAAGGTGCTGGGCGAGGAGAAGAAGGTCGTCACCGACGAGCTCGAGGCGCTGCGCACGAAGCTGCCCGCGACCACCAAGAAGCAGAAGCAGCTCGAGACCGACAACGCCCGCCTCAAGGAAGAGATCGCCATCCTGAAGAAGACCAACGCCGAGCTCACCAAGAAGAACTCGTCGATCCTCGCCGCCATCAAGAAGATGGAGGCCGAGAGGGACGCCGCCGTGGACAGCAGCAAGCAGACGTCGACCGACCTCACCGAGACGAAGCGATCCAACAAGGCCCTGCGCTCCGAGCTCCAGAAGCTCCAGATCTTCAAGGAGAAGTACCTACAGCAGAACGTCAGCCGGCGCTGGCCCCATCAGCGCCTGTGGACGGGCATGGTGCGGTTCTGCATGGCGATTTTCCCGGCAAAGTCCAAGTAGTCGAAGCGAGCGGTCTGATCTTCTTATTTTTCAAGGTGCCTCAGCTAAACAGCGCTGTCGCAAGGGTATGACACTGAAATTTTTTACGATATTACACCATGGGACGCTTTCCCCGATACCATTTTATTTACGTCCTCTTAACGAGTTGAGTCATGGTGCGCTGGCGAATTAGATTATTTACGCCCAGCAAAGAATAACGAACAACAACAACAAAAGGCGATGCTTCTCTCAACTGCATCCTGCCAATCACCTGAAGGAAAACGTCTGGATCTATGCTTTATATGTTAACGCTGCTTTACGGTTATGTCTTTTCTTTTTAAAAATCAGTCTTCCCTTCTTTTTAACGTATTCAGCTAAAGACTCATGCCATTCTTTTATTCTTCGCCCCGAACCCAAATTGTGTATCATCATTTTCCTGTTTTTGTGTGTACTTTAGTCCTAGTCCCATGTCCTCCCCCCCATTTTAGAAATTGTAGACAATCCAAAGCAACGCCTGCGCAAATATACACGAACGCTGCTCCTTCAACCAGCAACATCCTTCCCCGAGGACCAAGGTCATCATCAAGCATACCATATGGCGGCTTCCAAATGGAGACACGTCCGGTTGCATTTCACCCAAGCCTAGGAACCCTAAAGAGGCCACTGGTATCCGCCGATTCTCCCATGCTGGACATGCTGCCCAATTACCAATGCAGACACCGCATCGTGACTTTTGATATGTAGACTCTCGTGCTCAAAGATTATTTTATTTTGTCCGTGACCTGTGATGTCTACTCCCAACTCAAACCGGAGGTCTTACATCGATCAGGCAGCCGCAACGGCCCCCGCCGTCGCCGCCTGCTGTGATGCCAACTCATATATTCGCAGAAACGACATGACAGCGACAATCTCAAACGTCTCACCCAGCGTGTCCGAGAGAAAAGCAAACTGCGGACCGGTCATCCAGCTGGCCGTATGAAACGCGACAGCCACAACTCTACGGCCGTCGCTTGTGAACCCCGCCTCGCGCTCCTGACGGTTGCCACCCCTCTCGACGTCCGAGTCGGACAAGCGCACGAGCTTGTACCCAGTCGTCCTCTTCTCGGCGACTTCTCGAACCTCCGCGCCCCGGCTGTTGCGCCATTCGAAGAACTCGAGCCGTTTCTTCTCGCCCACGGGCACGGAAAATCGGTGGGTACTCTCGTAGTCACCGGTCATGGTCACCTCCAGTATCTCCTTGTGGTCACCCCCCGAATGAGGGTGTACCTTTATCAAGGACGAGGTCTGCTTGCTTCCCTTGAGCGTGCCGGCCGTGGCCAGCGGCGGGTCTGACTTCTCGGGGCCCGCGCGCATCAAGGTCTCCTTCTGGCCCCAGAGCCGTGCCGGGGAGACGGCGAAGAGGAGGTCCTTCTTGGACGTGCCGAGGTGGAATGTGAACGAGTTCCAGTGGTAGAAGCAGGTGAATCTGGCGGGGAACTTGACGGTGATTGGCTCACGCTTGTAAGAAGCCCTCGCGGCTGCGATTGACTCTTCGAAATCTGGTGGTGCGTCGTGGATGGGCTCTTGGTATGGAGGTGGAGCGTCGCCATCTTGCTGGCCGTGATTTACCTCGTCCTTCTCCTTTTCGGGATTTCCCATTGTTGCACTCTCTGGATGTTGTTGAGCTACAGAGATTTTCGATTATGAACGTTTTGGATGAAGCTAAGAATGAGGGCTTAAGTGCTCGGTGCGATGTGAATAATGAAGACCCGCCTGCTTATATGCCCAATTTAACGATGCTGATGTCATGTGCAAGGGAGGGATCATCATAGGAACTGCCGGGTTTGATGGCGCATTGCCTAGTACGAAGAGGTCAATGCCTAGATGAGGAAAGAAATAGTGAGTAAATAATTGGCTATCTCGTGGTTTCTACTCGGAATACAATTTCTAGAGTAGGTCGTCACGACCAGCCGTCACGAACCTGAGATCTCTCTTCATAGTATGTAGACCAACCACCAGAATTCTCACAAAACGAATGTGGCCAACATTTTGCATAGGTCTTCATCATTGCCAATATCACTCATCTGCTGCCGTGGCTGCTTTAACATTAGCATTCTCGTCATGTTCCACGTCATCTTCCATCTATTAGGTTCCTCTGATGCGCATGGAAATGGGCATTTTCATCGTCGTGTAGGCCATCGTATCCATCGTGTTGGAGTTGCATTGTGTAAGAATGCGAGCATCTGAATGTAACAATATGTAAGGCTGCCCAATGATTACTTCAGCATAAAGCAACCCAACGAAGACTCTGGTATCAATTTCATTAATTTACTATTCTTCAACCATCCTCTTTATTACTATTTTCTCACTACCAATTTCTGGCATTATTGCACTTAACGTTGACTCAAGTAAATTGAACTTTGCTGAAAACAATGGACTCACTAGGCGCTAATTGTGCTGAGGACATAAACTCAACAGATTGCCTCCTTCGCACTATCCTTCTATTTTTAGAGGATGCACGCCGAACAGATGATGCGAAATATGAATGGGACCCAATCACTTTTGGATTCACTGTCACGATCGCTCTTATTGCTGCTGGTTTCGCATTGATCACAATCGTCCAGGCTGTATTAGCTGCCGGCCCAGGTCGCCGAAAATCGAACCGCGAAGCTATTGGCGAATGGGGAAAGAAGACAAAGTGGCAGTGGCAGTGGTTGGATTTTGGCTATCTTCATATTGCACAAACCCCAATCCTCACTGTTAAAAACGTTGCGAAATCCCTAAATAAAAGATCAACAAACCCAAAGACTCATATTTCCAGTTCGACCAAGACCGAGACCGAAAATGAGACAGTTCAGCACCAGCGATTAAGTGAAGGGAAAGGAGCGTCATGGCTTAACTTTCTACAAAAGTCTGGCTTCGTCGATCTTGTATTAGGTGATGAAGCTATGAGAATTACCGTAGCCGATTACCTGCCAAGTGATCTTGTGGCTGTTCCTACGCCGGTAGAGGTGGGGCTTATTTTTCTACTCATTGCTCTGTCTCGGAAGCCATTCAGGTTACTCGAGCCTGGGTCGCGTTATCCTTGCCTGACTGGCCCCGGGTTTCAGTTCGAACTACGACAACATATGAACTTGGGATTGATAGGAGCCTTCTCCTCTAATCAGCCAATGAGCTTGGACCTAGGCCTTATATCAAAAAAAGAGCTCGAACTCGCCGCACGACACGCGAAGGGTGTTCTTATAACACAACTATTTCCCTCCGACCCAGATAGCCGAACCCTATTTGAAGCGCTTGACTGTAGGGAAGAGATAGACATCACTGCCCCTTCTGTGATCTCACCGTGGCTCGCCGCGCATCACTTTGATTCAAATTGTTTACTATATGACAAGCGCGACTTTATAGTAAAAAAGTTCCCTGGAAACGCTAGTATTCTCTTCGGCTTTCTTGGCGCAAGTACACCCAGTCGCTGTCCTGCCGCTTTCCCATGGAGCATGTTACCAGTTGGAGAAGTATTCGCAACACTTTCTATTAGTTGCAATATGACCACCGAAGAAAAGTACGAAGACGCAAGATCGCATCTGATACAAATTCACGTCTTAGAGTTGATATTTCAAAGCCAGGACGACCGATGCCTCTTTAACACACCCGAACAGGATTTATTAGGATCCCGGTGCAGATGTCAAGACATCCTGACTGCCTGTGCCAGCTTGAGGCTGCAGTTTAGCGAGTTCATATCTTGGCTTGGCAGCTTCCCACCAGAGAAACTCCCACAATTTCGACAGGACGTCCTAGATCTAGTATTGCTGATAGAAACTTGGCTTCGGGAGCGGAGAAAACCTTCTGATGTCATTTGCCGATCATTCCATTTGCTCGAAACTACGCTACAACTACAACATATGTTGGAGGTAATCACTGAAAGCACTTATGACAGCCGGCAAACACCACTTCAGCTCTTGACACAGTTCTTTCGGGAGTACTCAAGAGATGGTCCTTTCTCATATAAGATGCTGAATGTAACACCAGAGGAATATGAAGGAGATACGAGGCTTAAAGAACTCACCCGCCGATTGGCTCCCCGAGAGAACTTCTTCGATTTCAAGAGATTTGCGAGGCCAGCACTTATTACTATGGAGTCATTAGTGAAAATTTGCAATACAACTGCAAACCAACCATACATCGGATATGATGGAGACGTCATGATTAGGGAAACGGGAATTGAAATTGACCTCGAAGGACAAGAGGAGATCAAGAACTCGGAAGTAATCATGGGGGGATGGGAGCGGAATAAAGCGGTTAGTATCCTTAAAAGAGCCCACTAGAAACGTGTCATGCACAACGAGATTGATGAACATTTCTTAGGTGCGTAATGATCAACCCACTGGGGCATTTCAACCAGAACAACTCTTTGGGGCAGCTCAACCAGAACAATCCACTGGGGCATCTCAATCAGAAGTTCCAAAACCACCAGATGCAAAAATCGTCGCTCGGGGTGAACCCGATGATCCTCTCACGCATGTTCTGGCATGGAGGACCACACTAATGGCGATTTTGTTTCTAACGGCAATGGACACTGCGCCTATGCTAGCCTCAGGACTTTGGAGTCAGGTTATACCAATGATATAGCTTTACTGTGCTTCAGCTCTAATTCAGCAAGGGGGTTTTCTAAACACATCAATCTGGGCTTAAGAGGCGTGAGCCTCTATAAGATTTCGCTAGAAATTCTTCAATTGAATGTTATTCCTAAAACTACTAAAATTATCCTATGAGGCTGAAGGAATCTCCTTAAACAACTCTTGAAGTAGCTTTGCAGCCATGCCCTATAAGTAGTCTGGCATGTCCATGTCTAATTGTATGCTGTGAACCACGGATTGGCAACACAGATTGTTAATGACGCATGATATTGTCATACTGTGTCGTATACTGCTTTGGTTCAGTGAATGCTGGAGGGATGGGGGCTGGTGGAGGCTAAGCTGCCAGATTTTGGGGCTGCAGGTACGTCTTCTCTAGTTGCTCTATGCCTTGCCGTTCCCTGAGCCAAGCGTCACTTTGATCAGCATGGCTGAGCAACTATACGCTTCAGGTAGGCACTGATGCCGAGGATAAAGGACAAGTTCTGGGGCCCTATCATTCAAGAAGGCAGTTGGGAAGAGAGATACTTCTGGGTCTCTAAGGGATAGGTCGTTGATCAGGATTAGAACAACTTCTGGGACCCTGCGGCTTGCGAGCACAACTTGTGAGGTCACTCGGATCGTATGATACATGGGGTTTATCAGACATTGATTGGGCATTCAACATGTCAAAGGAATTTAGCAGCATCGGTTTGTTCCTGTTAGACTCTTCCATATTGTATTCTATATGGAAGAGGCTCTTGTCCCCTGAAGGTATCCTGAAAGCTGGTTATCTATTAATCCTTTCGACAATTCTAGTTAGCTAGCTCATCCGTCCTCGATGAGTATATGTAGAGTAGCATTCAGGCATAGCTGTTGTTGAATCCAACGCTCTGTTAAACAGTAGGTGAACTCGGACACGGCGCTTGCTGATGGCATTTCCATTGCGAAGGAAGGCAAATTGTCATAAGAGAGGATAAAGCTGTATTCAAAATCATTGCGCATTAGCTTTCTCTTATCTAGGTTCACTTATAGCTTGGCTATCGACCTTTGCTCAGGGACCTGAGTAATGAGCTTGTTTTTAGTAACTGCTGACCGAACATTGTCGATAGCTAGTACTTCCATCTTGGTCTGAGTTTCGACACTCCAAGTTCCCATATGAGGGACTAGAAGCACCTTCTTGTTGGCAAGAAGGCCTGGGTTGATCTCTGGTTCCTTCTCGAAAACGTCGAGGCCTGCGCTAGCGACCTTGCCCGAGGCGAGAGCTTTGACAAGGGCAGCCTCGTCCAGGATCGGCCCACGGGCGGTGTTGACCACAACGACTCCGTCCTTCATCTTGTCAAACTGAGGAGTGGAGATAAAGTGGTGCGTTTCAGGCTATTGAATTGAACGTACTTAGTTCATATCCTTAACGGAAAGATAAAAGGCAAGAAAAGAATTTTGACTTAGACGCACTGTTAGAGGAATGTGAATGCTGATGATATCACTCTCTTCGAGGAGTGTATCGAGGCTCACGCTGCGAGCTCCACCATGAAGCTTCGGATCGACTGGGAATGGATCATAAAAATTAACGGTCATGCCGAAGGCCATGGCTCTTTTGGCGACCGTCCTTCCGATTCCTCCAAATCCGAGAATTCCCATCGTCTTTCCTTGTGGGTCATGCCCCAACGCAGGAGCCGGGTTGCCTCTCCAGGCACCGGCGTGACAAGAATGCACACTAATGGGCAGGTTGCGAAGGGCCCCGACTGCAAGCCAGATTGCTAGGTCGGCAGTTGATTCATTCACGGCGCCGGGGGTGTGGGACACCTGAATACCACGTTCTGTGCAGGCCGCAACATCAATCTGGTCGTATCCAGCGCCTGCATGGTTTGTGAGCTGTTTGATGGTGCAAAAGTATTTGTCCAATGAAGTAACGAACCGTTGTGGCAGATATACTTGAATGACTTGGGCATCGCATCCAGAAGCTCGGCATCAAATCTGCCACTTACGGTAACTGAATAGTAGTCACGGTAAAGGGCTACAACGCCATCAAAAGCGCCTGATTTGGCCTCCTTGATGAAATCGGCTCGATTCGTGGACTTCGGCCTGATACTGTCTGCGATAGGTGCGAGGCTTGACCATGCATCTTGGGCACTGAGAGGCGAGTAACTGTTAATCCCGTGGTTCGCAATACGAGATACTCTCAAGAAGGAGTTCTCTTGGGAGTTTATTTCTACCCGTCTCGTCTCTCATACTCACTGTTCAAGTGTTCCCAGCAGCATAACCTTGGGCCTACTCATTTTCAGTTTCTTTCTTTCCAACAGGTGGGAATTGATTATGATTTCCAGCGACAAGGATACTGAAATAAAGGTCTAAGAGATCGCAATCATGTGGGCTCAGATGCTGTTCATTATATTGAATAAGAAAGAAAGCCAAAATCACATCTGAATACATGTCACCCGGCATTGGCTCCGGGATGGTGGGTCTGTTTGTCGGAAGGAAGACCGAGAAGGGCGCTCACTTTTGAGAACTCGAAGCTATCATGGAATAATAAACTCTAATTCGAGATTCAATTGAGGTTAGCTGATTAATACTCGCTTGATACTTATCATCTATCTTCTCTTTGTGTGGTGGTTTGTTTTATCTATAGCAAACTTCTCACACTTGGTTCCATCCTCTGCATTTTAACCCTGGTTGATCTGAAGCACTCTGGCAGGCCTGTACTTTCCCAGGATTTGCCAGAAATAAGTTTCACCAAGCCGGGAGCGCGTAAAAAGATGCGAGCCATACCTGAATGTGTTAGCTTAATTCTTGCCGAGTTTCATAGACGATACTGACCATGGCCGTTAAACCCAGCGCAAATCCACTGACCCTCAAGTCCATCAATCGGACCTAGCAGAGGGATCGAGTCTGTTGTCATTCCTAAAATACCTGTCCAAACATGTGGTAATCCTTCTCCCGGCCGAGTTTTGGTTGATCTAGGTTCGAGATATAGATCATTGAATTGTTTCTTGCTATTTTCAGCCATCTGTTCTGAGTAATCCCCGTCGTCGTATGTCTCCTTGCTCGCTGCAATCTTTTCACTCGCCTCTGCGGTTTTAACGGATGATCCTCCCATAATCACAATGCCATCGCTAGGGCGTTGTATTAGTGAAAAGAAATGATGGAGGCTGTATCGGAGGGAGAGTGTAGTCTGTAGAATCTTTTCCCCAGATATAGCAGGGGTTGCTACATATGCGTGAGCTTGTGCCCTCAGAGGCGTTATGAAGTTGATCAGGTGGGGGAGCAAAGCCGGTGCGTATGCGTTTGTGCAATGAATGACCGTATGTGCTGCGACTACGCCTCGAGGGGTATGAACGTTCCACCGGAACTGACGACTTTGGCTGTGCTTCTCAACTTTTGTAACGGGACAGTGAGTCCATATTTGTCCTCCCTTGCGTATGAAGTCGCTCAGAATCCACTGAGTTAGCTTTGCAGGATGGTTGGATGCTGCAGGCCACTCGTATACAGACAGCGCATCCTTGTTTCTGCTCTTAGACTTGGCTTCGTTGCCTTGGTAATACTTGACATGGGAGACATCCCCTCCAGCAGCTTTGAAGGCAGCAAAACTTTTAGCTTGGTAGTCCTCGAATTCCCTAGTCAAACACACATCCATGGTTGTAGAATCAACAAAATCACAGTCAATATTATGGGCTGCAATGAAGTGCTTGACTTTTTCGAGGACAACCTTCTCGCTTTCGATTATCTTCTTCGCCTGGTCGGGCCCGTGAATCGATGAGAATGCAGAAAATCCGCGGAAAGCATCTACTCAAGCATGGCCACATTAGTTAGCTGGGGAAACGATCAATAATTGCCACATCTCACGTTGCATCTGGGTCACGCACCAGGTCTGATGTGACCGGCATTTCTTCCTGTGGCGCCCGAAACAGCTTCTCTTGCCTCTAAAACCAACACTTCCTCTCCCTTCACTCCAGTATTAACCAGCTCCCAAGCTGTGAGTACGCCAGAGATGCCAGACCCTATGATTAGGTATTTGGCTGAACTGGGGACCTTGGTATCACGATTAGCGTTTAAATAGGGAAATGAACGCGTGGTCTGGTGCCAGAAAGATAGGCTCGAGCCCGGGGTTGGGAGTGACGGCTCCATTGGTAACAACGAGTGAGGGGCAAAGGCAGTCTGTCTTTGATTTGGACATTCTTGATCGGGTCAAGTCAAGTGCAAGCTTTATCAAGGCCCGGATATTGAGGGGAATGTGCCGAGAGCTCCTATCTCGGTGCCATCGCTATCTTAATCCCATGCTCTATCTCAGCGGTGGAGGCCAACTGATCATCATCCCCGCAAGCAGTGCAACATCAAACTTGGGGAGGGGACAGAGGTAGCAATGCAATGGCAAATCATGGTTACATCGTGACCGTGAACTAACCATTTTATTGGCAAACTAATGGAGCCGATGCCGCTCATTCCCCCGTGCAGCCCAGTACGCAAGCACTGCAATACCTGCAGTTTCCGGGTAACCTAGGCCTATCTTCCACGGAGGAGGACATGACGCCGAAAACTCATGCGTTTCTTCGGATATGCTTATCATCCGTAGGTAATTACTTGGGAGCTTATCTATGCTTGAGGCATTTTGAACGTAGGCTTACTATCTCACAAGTTAAATGTCTACTGCTACCTTCCATCGATGTGTAGAACCCTGATCTACACTTGCTATCGTCTCTCATCTCTTTTGATTTTTTGACACTTTGCACGCCACTATGGGCTGGTTCAAGCGGCTAGCAATGTTTGCGTCTTCAGACGCGAAGTCTCCAGCGGAAAAGGCATTTGTTAGAAGATTGGATATTTTTCTGATGACATTTGGCTGCATCAGCCAGGTCATCAAGTATTTGGACCAGACGAACATCAACAATGCGTACGTTTCCGGTATGAAAGAGGACCTCGCTCTGTACGGAAATGAACTGAACTACTTCACGACGTACTTCTACGTGGCTTACTGCCTTATGTTGATCCCCAGCCAAATCATCTTGACTTATGTCCGTCCGAGCTTCTGGTTGAGCAGTCTGGAGGTCGCTTGGGGAGTTATGACTGGTTTGATGGCCATGACGACCAAAACATATCAAGTCTACATAATTCGAGTGTTTCTTGGCTTGTTTGAGAGCAGCGCATGGCCTGGGATGATTACACTTTTGATGCACTGGTAAACGCTGGACACGATATTCCATCCGGGACTTGGGCTGATTTCAATGATTAGGTACACGCCATCGGAGCTCGCGAAAAGAATGGGCTTCTATCATTCATGCCAAGCGGTCGGGTCCATGATGTCCGGCGCATTACAAGCAGCGATAACGAAGACAATGGATGGGCATCATGGACTTGCCGGTTGGCGATGGCTTTTTGTCGTGAACGCCATCATCACAGTGGTTTGGGGGTTCCTAGGATTCTTCATGCTGCCCGACTACCCCAATAATCCCAATCCAAGGGCCTTTTGGTTTGACAAGTCCCATGGCGAACTGGCAATGGCGCGATTGGTCCGGCACGGTCGAGCAGAGCCTAGAAAAGTAAGCTGGGCTGGCGTAAAGCGCACTTTCTCTTCCTGGGTTGTCTACTTCATTACTGCACTCTACGTTGCGAGTGTTCTTGCTCCTAGCGGAAACTCGTACTTTGGGCTTTTCCTCAAGGCCATGAAGAACCCAGACGGTTCAGCGAGATGGACAACGGCAGAAGTCAATGCCATTCCCATTGGTGCTTCGGCAATAAATGTGGTGTTCGGTCAGTGTCAAACCCGCCCCCTCACAAATACTCATGTTACTAATATCTCAGCGCTGCAGTCTGGATTTGGGCAATATTATCTGATCTCATCGGTTCACGTTGGACGCTTCTTGTCGCACAGTGTAAGGAAATCTGGACTTGCTAAGCGTGAAATGTCTCCTGACTGACATTGCTGCTAGTTGCTATCGATTTCATCCCTGCCATTATCATGACCATCTGGACTACGCACCCAATGTCAACTCCAATCTCGGCTGCCTATGTAAGCTACTTCTTATCTTACATCGCTCTTGGAACGGCACCCTTGATATTCTCTTGGCTCTCAGACTTGTAAGTTCACAGTATTCAACTATCATAATTTTAATCTTCTGCTAAAAATCGTAGGATTCCACAGGATCCAGAGGCCCGGTCATTGGTGGTGGGCGTTGCTGTGGCAGTGTACTACGCAGTCTCAGCGTGGAGCAACGTTCTCATCTGGCCAGCAGTGGAAGCACCATATTGTAAGTACCGATTTAAATACAGACAGATCTTATTTAGCTGACTCTATATTTAGACAAGAAGGGATGGCAAGCATCAATTGGACTGGCCGCCTTTGCTTTGATCATGACCGTCCTCCTTCGCATCATTGATGTCAAATTCATGAGGTACCCGAGTACAGCCTTGCTCCATTCACGTAGAAACACAGCTAACAGCGCTTTAGACCCAAGCGTGAAGCTTTTGCTGCTGCTATTGAGGGTGAGGAGGTCGGTGTCGAAAGAGCTGCTGACAGCATCGATAAGAACAACATTATTAGCCAAGGGGAGATTGTCAAGGATGATCTAGACGATAGGAGATGATGCCGGTCTCACACTGTTTCTTGGGGCAGGAGCTTCATGGTAGCTCTTCTCATGCTGACATGAATCGGCTAACCCTAAGAATAAAAGTGAAGACCGCTTTGTACCTTAGGTGATGACTGTTTTTTTTTAGAACTAATGATCTGCTCATTCTCCGCAGACCATTTCATTTATTCATATTTGGGCGCCTCTCCCTGCTCATCCACCGCCCGACCGCGACTCTGGACCTAGGCCCAGCAGCGACAACCCTGTGTACGCTTTGTGACCAGCATCATGGCATCGTCAGCATCATCTCAATCGCTTCTCTGCCTGCCCTTTGACACCAGGAAGCGGATCTATGCCTTTGCTGGGCTGATCCGAGAATGTCCTGTCACTATTGTGCCGTCTTCCCAGGCAAACCTCTTCTATGGCCCCCGGCCACTACCTCTAAATCACGCCTGCGCCTTTGAATATCGCCAACAAGGGAAGCCGGACCGCGTGTCGCGCGGCCATGTCCCGGACTGCTTGTGCCCAGAGTTCCCTAAACAGCTGATGCTCGCCTGCAAGGCCCTACACCAAGAGGTCCAGAAAGTCCTCTACGGCGACAACAAGTTTGTCCTCTGTGCCCACGGCGATCCTGGTGGTCTCGGGGCCTTGAAGACACTTTCCAAAGACGCGATATGCTCGCTGCGCTACCTTCTCGTCCGGCTGAATAACTGGCCTTGTCCTCGAGGGCATAGCCGTGCCAACTTGAAGATGAATCGATGCCAGATCTGCCCAAGCTCTATTTCACAAAGCGACCCGGAGCTCTCAGCTGGGGATAGCGCATCTGAACTTATTCTCAAGGAGTGGGAGGCAATCTGCCAGAGTCTGTCATGTATTCCTCCCGGCCGTCTCCAACTTGAGTTTATCTGTGATGTCGATAATGCAGATACTGCTCGGCGCGTATTGCAGCCATTGGACTCTGTCCCCCGACTTAAGGAGTGTATAATCAGGCTGGGGAGAAAACGTGACCATACCCTCCAGTCAATCGCTACAGAGACTGCTACTAGAGTCACCGCAGAAACTGCTACCAGAGTCGCCGCAGAGAGCAGTGAATATAAACCTTTCCACTACCTCGGACTGCCTCAGGAAGTCCGTCTCCGCATTCTCTGGTACACAAACCTAGGGATGGGGGGTTCATTCCTCCCAAGCCAAAAGAGCCTCCATATCGTCAATGGGAAACTCGACCAACGGTTCGCCTTCTCTGGCATGCACACCAGCAACACTGTACGGTCATGTTGTCTCCAGTGCTCTTTTACCAAACTCCATTGCTCCTGCCCTTTGAAATATGCGGCATACAGCCCTTACTGCCAGTGCAGATCCCTCCCTCTGGAGCTCCGCCATGTCAGCCGTCAGATGGCCCAAGATGCTTCTGAGGTGCTTTATTCGATGAAAATCTTCCGATTTAGAGGCTCGTTCTCTGATACAAAGAACATGCTCAGTATGATTCCTGGGGAATCTCTGAAGCAGCTGAAACGTATTGAGTTTGACCTTGACACGATGCAGACATTGCACTGGGATAAGCACAAGGCAGATTGGCGTGATCTTCTCCTATTTATAAGCACCCATTGCGATCACACTAGGCTTCATCTGAAAATCACCGGCGATCCAGGGGACTATGAAGTCGTTCAGGAAACCGAGGAGGTCAAGGAAGCAATGGTTGACTTTTATGCCGCCTACGTTGATCTTATCCGCGCCATCAAAGAGGCCGGTCTCGGGCTCCAAGATTTCCACCTGTTCCTGCCGTTGTTCTTCGACTTGGAGCCTGTCCTGGAGAGATATGTCATGGGCCCGGACTATGATAGCAAAAATGGAAATCGGTATTCGAAGGCTGCCCACAGCGCGGAGCTATATCCGCATGTCCACCCGTACTACAAGTCGATCCCTGACTGGCATAAGGATCTGTAAATTTAAATTAGTCCTATCTAGGTATTATTCGCAAGGAATCTAACCTGAAAACTATGAAGGTTACTATACTGGAATTATGGATAGTCTATACAGCTTATTGTAGCGCCACGAACAAGGCTTCTTTTAAAAGAAAGGATCCAACCGAGCCATAGTTAAAAAAAAATCAAGCTCTCACTTACGTACAGTCTACCTCATAGGTGCATGTTTCGTGGTAAGGAGCTTCAACCCATGCGACCGTAAAACACGGTTACCAATTGGGAGAACGCGTTTCTAACGACTACAACCCGTAGCCAGTTGAGGCTGAATAGATAAATATTTCTTCTTGAGATTTATATTAAATTATATACTTGATAGGCCTTTTTTAAAGTTTTATAACGTGTACAACTGTGTTGCCTTTGAAAGATGCGTCAAGCTCTAGGGTAGCCGAAAGCAGGATGGTAGCGAGGACACGCTTGGTAGAAACTAGGTACATGGTGATTGAAAATTAAAGTATATTACACAAAATTCTGGGGTAATTGATCCGTCTATATTATGAAGCGTTTCACTTGTTGGTGGATTTTCATTCTCTTGGGCCCCTTGAGAGCATTGCTTGAATGCTGCTCTTCATGCACGCTCTTGAACTGAGCTTTGAACCCCTCTTCTACAGGCGCTGTAATTGGATGATCCAATTATTGTGAGACATTCCACGTAAATCACTCTGCTGATGTTTAAAAAAATATTAAATTACATCTTCAATACACAAATTCTTGGTGTTCGCCAGCTTTTCCAACAGTCATATCTTTGGAGAACCTCCAAGGCTCTGATTTCTAGAGCCTAAACAACAAGAAGCACCATTTCTCCTGGTCTACGAATCTGTATCAAAGAGGATACTCGCAATGTCTGAAATTAAAGGTGGCTTGATCGCCAACCCTACCGTGATCCAACCAGCCCCTTCAAGGCAGGCAGACCGCACGCCTTTGGTTCTCATACATGACGGCAGCGGCCTCATATTCAGCTACTTCTGGTTGGGACCACTTGGTCGCGCAGTCTATGGCATCTCCAACCCCAATTTCGAGACTGGCGGGGAACGGGAGGGCGGGCTCCCCCAGATGGCCCAAGACTATATACCCCTTATCAAATCTGTGGTGCCATCGGGCAAGGTCCTCCTGGGAGGGTGGTCTCTCGGCGGTCTATTGGCACTCGAAATTGCGCACTTACTTGCCAAAGACAGTGATCTCAACGCATCGGGCATACTTCTTCTGGATTCTGCTTATCCCAAGTTTGCAAGTGAGGTCAAGACGCGCGACCACTTTGACCGTGCTCCGTCAAGTTCCAACGCAGCACTTGGAGCTCAGGTGCAAGCAGCCTTTAGCAGTGCCCGGCGGATGATTGACGAATGGAAGCCTCCAACCTGGGGCGACAAGGACACTTTTCCACCGCCGGCTATCCTCCTCAAGGCAACTGACTACGTGTTGGGCCAGGGTGACGAAGTGGCGACAGTTGATATCGCCCGCCAGACCCAACGGCTCGGATGGGATGAATATGAACACAAATTTATCAGGGTTGTACTCAACATTTCTGGCCACCACTTCAATATCTTTGCCGAGGATAAGGTACGGCATGACCCCATAATAATGCGCGATGGCAGAATGTTCACTAACAGAAAGTCACTCAGGTCCAGGAGTTGACTAGAAAGGTCATGATGGCATGTACGATGCTTGAAACGCAGTCTTGATCAAGTGCACTGGCCTTTATAATTGCTACTGATGGGATCGCTCTTGCGCTTGACAGGTAGGGAGTCTTGAAAAGTATAACTGCTTTGTTGATGCTTAGATCAATTCTGAGATTGCAATTCACACGTCAGGGTTTATTAGAGAGGAAGAATATTATCGGTCAGGAGTTTGCATCTTGGGTTAACCAACTCTTGGGACTGCTGTATCCTTCCCCATATCGTGGCTAGCTTCATTCTTATGAATAGGGTCTTGACAGCGTCGCGGATAGTCATTTGACCGTAGTGTTAGGTTTCGTACGTCACGATATTGACATCCAGCCAATAGTTCTATTTTCTACTTTCCAAAGATCTTGTCTTCTACACCAACTACTGTATTAGCAGGCCCTAGCTTGGCACATGCCTTCTATTGAGGATATCGCTCTGCTCTTTCATAGTCGGATGCTCAATAATGTCCTCCATTTCTAGCTTGTATCCCAATATCTTGTACTGATCAGCCAGTTGGACCGCGGCTATGCGGCTGCTCCAGACTGAGTAGAATGGTGCCCCTGGATCAATCTTCTCTTCACCAAACACTTCACGCCAGACTTTTCTGACATCAGGCAGAATGTCCATCGTATTGTTCGCATCGGTGACGCCATTTGTTGCATGTTTCTGAGCGTGATGGCTGGCACTGCCGTTGGTTAGCCCATTGGGTTGGATCGCTGTGGACTGCATGGCGAGAGCAGCGGAGGAAAAGGGATTGTCAAGTTCGTTTTGGTGGCTGACCTGATCGAGGATGGAGCATAACAAGTCGGCCATGTCAGCGATAAGGCTACTTGAGACACGTTCTAAGCTGTAAAGAAACTGGATACACATCACATTCTTGTCACCGCCCGATGTACTGGGCATTGCGTCGACGACAAGATCAGCGAGGTCTGACTGAGGGTTTGTCGCCGACAAAAAGCATTCGAGATCTTCGCCAAAGGCGACCATGCCCGGTTCTACAGCTGCGACCTGACATTCGAGCAGTGTGCTGAATCGGGTTTCGCAAGGCCATTGAGTGCACTGGGAAACAATCTTATCATAGGGGTAAGTTTCGTAGGGCATTCCTTGGAGGTTTTGGTCTCGGAGATTCTCCAGCAGCTCGAGCTTTGTCTTTGTCTGACTGGTATTTACTCGAACAGGGACAGCGTTGATACATGGGCCGATGACGTCCTCAATTTGAGCCATGGGGAGGCTCCGTCCGCTGACGAGATATCCGAATACAACATCCGGCTGTCCTGTGACGGCAGCCAGAACTTTGGCCCAAGCAGCTTTGAGGACGATGGCAAAAGTAATTCCATGTTCCGGGAACTCGACTCGGGGGACTCGTCGCATTAGCAATTGATTGGCTGGGCAATATGAATAGGGCGACTTCTCGTGCAGAGTGATCTCTGTCATGGAAGCACCATCTAGCAAATCGCGATAGAACTCGACAGCGCCAGCGTCATGCATTTCGCGAGCGGTGTAGATGAAACTAGAGAATCCGGGCCAGATTGATGCGTCGCTTGCTGAGCCGTTATACACAGCTGCGAGATCTTCTAGCAACAAGGGGAATGACATGCCGTCAAACTGTGCATGGTTGATGCGAAGAGTGAGGCGGAAGCCCGCGGCGCCCCCATCGAAAAACATGAACCGAATGAAGGACTTGCCAAGGGCAACTCGGTCATTTGAAGCGTCTTCTTCTATGATTTTGTCCGCAAATACCTCAAGAGACTCATCCTTGCTGCACTGGTAGTGGTTGAAGGCTCCCGAAAACGACCGCAACACAACCTGGAGTAATTGTTGTCGCCGGGCGAAAAAGACTGTCCGCAGGATTTGGTGTCGCTCAACGAGGGCGCGGCAAGCAGTTTCGAGGCGGGCAATGTCGAATACCCTCTTAAAGTCGAGGGATATATAGTTTGCTTTGGATTTGGGCTCTCGCAGGCCACGAGCCACGAGTACGGCTTGCATATATGTCGTTTCTAGCACATCCTCCACTTCATCATGACTGTTGACGATGCCGTGGTTAATGAGATCCGACATAACTTCGCCTCCAGTGGAGTTGACGGTAGAAAATTCGTGTTGCCTTCGCGAATGTTGCTCATTCGTCGATTCGGTTCGCAAGGCCGCCGCCATCTTGCTTAGAGTCGGATTCTCGAAGATATCAGCAACGGAAAGCTTGAACCCCTCGGACTGGCATAGTGAAACTAGTTTTATAGCACTCATAGAGTCACCACCAACTTGCAAAAAGTGGTCATCTGCCCCAATAGAGTCGGCATCAATAGGCAACACGGACGACCAAAGCTTTTGAAGGAGCTTCTCCATAGGGGAAGAAGGTTCACGTTTGGCTATCTTGGATTGGCTATGAGAGGTAAGTTCATCCACAGACATGTCGGATAAGATGGCTCTGAGTGCTCGCCGATTGATCTTGGCAGATGTGGTCATGGGTATGGCGCCAAGCGGTAGATAGACTGATGGAATCATATAGGGCGGCAGGAAACGCGAAAGCTCCGGAGTAGCACTAGAAGTCAACTTGTGCAGAGCTTCAGTCGAGGCAGGATCAATCTTGTTCAAATCATTCGAAGCAACATCAGGGCCCAAGGCAACGAAAGCTACCAACGCGGAGTAAGTTTCGGTCTCTGAAATAGGCTTCTCGACCAACTCGACGAGGACGCCCTTTGCGCCTGGCATGGCTCGTTGCAGATGATGCTCGATCTCACCCAGCTCGATTCTCTGGCCTCGCAATTTCACCTGGTTATCCTTTCTGCCCATGAAGATAAGAGTGCCGTCATCGGAAAAGCATGCAAGATCGCCGGTTCTGTAGAGGCGCTCGCAAGTGCCGAGCGTGGGGAAGTTGCTGCGCCAGCTCGGAGGCTTTACAAAAGCTGCTGCCGTCTTTACAGGATCGTTGAGATATCCACGGGCCAGTATTGGGCCTTCAATGAGTATCTCACCTATTGCACCGATGGGAGCGAGGATTTCAGGGTTTGAAGCGTCAACGATCCAGAATCTCGAAGACATTGGACTGCCGACATTCCTGGGATGCGATTTGGCTGTCATATTGGGATGGCACGACATGATAGTGGCACACTCTGTCTGTCCGTATCCTTGCACTAAACTGACATGAGGAGCCCATTTCTCAAGGTCTGACTGGGTCAAGCTTTCAGCACCCATGATGAGTGTCTTGACAGTAGATATCGCTTGCGGGGGAATCAACCGTGAAAAGCTGGGTGTCATAAACATGTAGTTGATGTTCATTTCCTTGAGAACCAGGGGGAGGCGTGCTCGAGCCTCACTTGGAACAATACAAAGACTGCCACCGTATATTAGAGTTGCGAGCATCTCAGCGATGGCAGCGCCGAAACTGTATGAAGCTAGCTGGAGAATGCGCACGGAAGGCCCAAAGAGGGCACTTTGTGCGAGATTAGGTACCATAGAGCAGAATCCTCGGTGCTCCATGACGCATCCCTTCGGCTCTCCTGAGCTTCCGGAGGTGAAGACCACATAGAGTGCGTTGGAGAGGGCGGTACGTCCACTAATGACTTGGTTGTCAGGGCTAGGGCCGAAGCGGTCATCAACCACAATTGCAGTCTTGTTTTTGCACTCAGATATCCAGCTAGCTTGGTCTGCGGAGCAGAGAACTGCATTCGCTTTGACGGCATTCATGATGAACTCTAGACGGTCTCGGGGATGACCTGGATCCAATGGAACCATGGCACCTCCAGCTTTGACCACGGCAAGCATAGCAACCACCATCCATTTTGACTTTTGAAAGCACAACGGAACCTTGACCTCAGGTCCGACGCCTACGCTGACTAGGTGATGGGCTAGACTGTTAGAGGCTTGGTCAAGCTCTTCATAGCTGAGATTGCCATCCCATGTCTCAATAGCGAGTTTTCCGCCGTTTTGATGGACACTTGACCTGAACAACTCGTCCAAGCATTGTGTAGCGCCTTGGAGAGTTGGACTACTCGCGTTCCAACTTTCGATCTCTTCCCGGCCACTAGGGCCTAGTACATCAAGTTCTCCCACTAGAAGCGTTTCGTTTGCCTGGAGAAGCTGCTGGATGAGGTCGTCGAACTGGCTAATAATTCTCCGCATCTGCTTATGGCTCAGGGTGTTGGAATCGTAGGCAGCATCAATCTCAATCGACTCTTCTGCAAGGGAGCACTCTATGCCCATGGCATACGTATCTTTAATGTTGTCTAATACATCACCTGCAGCAGCCACCTGGACTGGGCAGACCAGATTGGCGGTGGAGGTAGGCTTCGGCTGGATAACAAGGAGGTTCTGGAAGCCGCATGCGGCCCGCGCACCCTCGCTCAGGCGTTGAATCTTCTGCATACCTAACGTCTCGAACGGCATCATGTCTGCTGCGTGGTCTTGCACCTGGCGCAGATAGTCGGAAACAGGTGCATCAGAGTTGACTGTGATCCTCGCAGGCACCGTGCTCGCCGTTGGCCCCGCGATATTCTCAATTCCTGGCAACGGCGCTGCTCGACCCGAAACGACAGTCCCAAAGAAGACATCACTCGAGTCAGTGTACCTGGCTATAAGAATAGCCCAAGCGGCACGAACAACGGTTGGGATGGTAATGCCAGCGCTTGTGTGCTGAGTGCTACCTTGTGCCAACTGGATGGTGTGTTGCAGCGTCGAATCAGGCCGAGGTCGTTGGCGCACTGATGTCAGTACCAACGGTGGGAAACTTGCAGGTGTTGCATCTTGCAAGGATGACTTCCAATAAGCCTCAGCAGCCTCTACGCTGGTAGTTTGATCGAGATGCTTGATGTAGAATCTGAAATCCTTGGTGGTTTTCTGATAAGCCCCGGCACTATCGAGCGTCTTGCGGTAGGTATCATCGACGGCCTTGAGAATAAGTGACAGTGACCATCCATCGTATAGAGAATGGTGAATGGTCCAGACGAAGAATCGCCGCCCAGAAGCCTTGTCGTTGACAAGGGCGTATCTGGCGAGTGGCCGGCCAAGACCCATTGCTTTATGGCTGTCTTGGGCCGTGTAGTCATCCAGTGACTCTGAGTATTGCCAATTGATTGACTCTCTGACCACAACTTGAACAAACTGGCCATCACTACCCGAGGAGGCAGGAATGAGACGAGTCCTAAGAATTGGATTGAGCTGGACGACCCTCTCCCATGCATCCCTGAGACGATCAAGGTCGACGTCACTTCGGAGTTCCGCTACCCCCTTCGCTGCGTACGCTCCGGGAATTCTCACCGAAGCTGCCATCATACCCTCTTGCAGAGCTGTACAAGAATAAATATCTTCAATATCTTCCTGGGAAACGCCACATTCCATGGCAGCACGCTGATACATACTCATCTGTCCAAGAAGAGAGAAGTGCGCCACCTGACCTTCCTCACAATCGGCAGTCTGAGCTTCATTCGGATCCACTAGTGTTGCTAGAGAGGCCATATCACGTAAGACTGGATTCTGGAAGATGTCTCGCGGAGACAACACAATGTTCTGGGCACGACACGCCCCGGTGAGGCGAATTGCCGTAATGGAGTCTCCGCCTATTTTGAAGAATGCGTCTCCGGCACTGATAGTGGTCTGGTCCACGCCAAGAACCGCAGCCCAAATCTCCTGTAAGAGCCTCTCCATCGATGTCGACGGCTCAATATGCTCATCAGTCACTTTGACCTTGAGACCATTGAGCTGGCTGAGAGAAAGACTAGAGACCAACCGTTTGAGTAGCGCTCGATTGGTCTTGCCAGTAGTCGACATGGGGATAGAACGAACAGGAATGTATCCGGAGGGTATCATGCTGCTATGCATAACTGTGGCTAAGTTTGCATCAACTCCCGAGACAATCGGGGCAAGTCTTGACCTGGTGGCGGCATCGACGTTTAACAAATCTTTGTCTGATGCTTGCGGCTCACTATTCTTAGCGACCGCCAAGAATGCCACGAGCATTGCCTTGCCCTCGACGTATACAAGCTCCGCGACAAGATCGCGGCCATAATCCGGAAGTGCTTTACGAAGATGATGTTCAACCTCGTCGAGTTGGATGCGCAGGCCCCTGAGCTTGACCTGCATATCACTTTGCTTGCGGCCCATGTACAATATGGCACCCTCCGAATCGTACCGCACCAAGTCACCCGTCTTGTACATTCGTTGGGGTTTCTCGTATGCATTTCCGAACAAGCGCAGCCATCGAGGAGAGTCTTCGATGAAGGAGGCGGCCGTCTTGGCTGCATCCCCAAGGTATCCACGTGCTAAGACCGGGCCAGCGATCAGTAGCTCACCAACAGCTCCCACAGGAAGAAGCACATGATGATCCTCGGGATCGACGATCCAGTAGGTTGACATCAAAGGCTTGCCAATGTCATTTGGATGCGTCTTGTTGCCGACGCGTACAAGGCTCGAGACGACCGCGCACTCCGTCGGCCCGTACATTTGCACAACATTTACCTGTCCAAGCCAAGGGCGGATGTCATCTTGGGAAATACCTTCTCCACCAATCCAGAGCGTTTTAAGCGTGGGCACAGCGGCTGGGTTTATAAGCCTTGCCACGGATGGGGTCAAGCACGCCCAGTTGATCTCCATGTCTGATATAACATCCGCGATATTTTCTAAGCGATCAGCATCCGATGGGATGCATACGCAACCACCGGCGATAAGGGTGGTGAAGATCTCGAGATGGCTCATGTCGAAGGAGTATGAGGAGAATTGTAGCGACCGAACTGTCGAACCTTCAACATATTTGACATGTGCCGCCAAATGGGTGCAATAAGCTTGGTGAGTAACCACGCAGCCTTTCGGTTCGCCCGTAGAGCCGCTGGTAAAGATGATATACGCAGCGTCATCTGGTGTTTTGTGGCTGTTTCTTAATTCTTCAGCAGCTAAGCCCACCTGAATCTCAGGTTCACTGAGATAATCATCTCCTAATGTGATGATATCGTCGCATGAGAGCTCTCGAACTAAGTTCTCATTCTGAGGGGAACACAAGACGGTACCTGCCTTCGTCTGTAGCATGATACTCTTAAGCCGCGACAGTGGTTGACCCGAATCAAGGGGTACGAAGGTGCCCCCAGCTTTGAGGACGGCAATCATAGCAACCAAGTACCATCTCGTCTTGTGGAAGCAAAGCGGAACTGCTACCTCTGATCTAATGCCAGATTGTCTCAAGCGTAGTGCTAGGGATGTTGAAAGGTCATCCAGCTCAGAGTAACTGAAATTGCCGTCCCATGCGTGTACGGCCGGAGCCGCAGGATGGATCAAGACAGAAGAACGGAAGATTTGATCGAGGTAACTGTTGACAGCCGGTAACGGCGGCTGGTTCCAGTCACGGATTTGCTGGATATCATGATTGCTGAGAATTTCTAGGCTGCTAAGCCGTGTGGCCGACGACCGTGGAAGACAGAGCTGTGTGAGGGCATGCGTGAACTGGCGAAGAACGCGGCCCATCTCAGCAGCACTGACGATGTTAGAATCGTACGTCGTAACGACCTTCATGCCCGTTTTCGTCATGCTACAGTCTAGAGCTAGAGGGTATCCAGCAAAGTCCAGCTCACCAGGAGGGGAACTGAATTTCTCAAGCCATCCTTCAGTTTCCTTGGAATCATCATCACTGCTATCTTTCCCTTCAGGCTGGATTACTATAAGGCTTCGGAATTGGCAAGCCTGGTAGATGCTGTCGCTCAGCCGTTGAATCTGTCGCAACCCGAAGGTCTCGTGAGGAATCATACTGATTGCCTGCTTCTGAAAATCGCCCAAATACTGGTCAACCGTTTGATCTAGACCCAACTTGTGGCGTATTGGAACTGTGTTGATCGTAGGGCCCAAGATTTGCTCGATGCCGGCGATTGGCGCATATCTTCCAGAAAGAATCGTGCCAAAAACGACATCCGTGGAGCCTGTGTAGCGGCCAACAACAAGAGCCCAGGCGGCTAAGGCCAGTGTAGACCTAGTGTAATTGCCTGCGACCTGTGCCCCTGACGGAAGATCGAAGCTGTGGTGAGTGACCGTGTCTGGTCGTGGGTGATATGTTGGCCTGGGCAGCCGAGGGAACTCAGACAAGGTAGCACCGTCGAGCTGAGACTTCCAGAACTGCTCGCTCAAAGCACTTGCAGCTGGCTGATTACTTTCTTGCACATATTTGATGTATCTCGAGAAAGCTACGACCGGCTGCTCGATGCTTCTGCCAACGTAGGAGCCATGAACATGGTCCAAAATTAAGCGAATCGTCCAAGCATCATACACAGCGTGATGTACCGTCCACACGAAATGATAGCGCCCTGAGGGACTGCCAACAATAGCATATCTTGCAAGAGGCTCCCCGAGCGACATTGGCCGGTCGCAGTCCTGCTTCAGGTATTCATCCAAATCATGACTCGTGTGCCATTGAATCGACTCTTTACAAACAACCTGCAAGGAGCCTCTGCTCTCTGTGTTGCATATTCGAGTCCGGAGAATAGGAGTTATTGCAGCTGCATGATCCCACGAGGCACAGAATTTATTGATGTCTATTCCCGCCGAGGTCAAATCAATGACGGATTGGGACTGATAGGAATTGGCTTCTTTGATCGAAAGTGCCATGAGCCCTTCTTGAAGCGGTGTAGTGGGATATATGTCCTCAACAAGCTTCTCATCACGAATATGACATTGAAATAACACTTCCTCCATAGCTAGAGCATGAGCCGGAGTATCGGCGGCATCTTGGCCGGGATTGTCATCGAACATTGAAAACGGCTCTGGGTTTCTGTCAAACTGTCTCGATGTCGTTTCTTGGACGTTTTCGATGCCCTCTACGGTGTTTTTGGTCAAGAGAAGCGCCATGTCTTCTAATTTGAGGCTTTGAAATATTTGCGGGATCGAGAGCTGTAACCCATACGAACGGCAAGCTGCCACCAGGCGAATTGCTCGGATAGAGTCACCACCAATAGCCAGGAAGCTACTTTCTGCGCTGATTTCCTCTGGTTCTAGGGATAAGACGGTGGCCCATAAGCGTTGCAGTTGTTTTTCTGCCCATGTTGACGGGCTTCGGCCAATCAAGGCTGTAGTGCGGTACTCAGCGAGTTCCTTCTTTGACAGCTTAGAAACCAAGCTGCAGAGACTTTTGCGATCAACCTTCTTGGATGCTGTCAGAGGAAGACGCCATAGAGGCACAAACAAAGAAGGAATCATGTATTTGGGGAGTAGCCTCAAGAGTCGCACTTCGATCTTATTTAGCGACGACAGGAAGGCATCGCGCTTGGGAGACGAAGGAATCAAATAGTCGTCCCCATGATGGTTTTTGGTACGGTCATTCTTGAGGCAGACAAATGCCACGAGGATTGGATCCTGATTTTTGATACTGACAAGTTCGACAACAGCTGACTGCAAATCAGGAGCTGAGCCAAGAATACCAGCTTCGATTTCCCCCAAGTCAATACGTTGACCACGCAGTTTTACTTGCGTATCGCGGCGTCCGAGGAATATGACGTTCCCTGTAGCGTCATAGCGAACAACATCACCAGTTCGGTAGAATCGGCGCTGTCTATCCGTTGCCCAGACCAAACCCTTGACGAATGCATTCTCAGTCTTGACAGAATCTCCGAGATAGCCTCGAGCGAGAATGGGCCCCTCTATGAGCAGTTCACCCACCGCTCCAATGGGAACCAGCTTGTTCGGATCGTCGACTGCAGTAACCCAGTACTTTGCGTTGAATGGGCGACCGAGATTGTGCAGCTCGCTCGTCGAACTATGATTGGCGAAAGCGCTTGATATTACGCCGCATTCCGTGGGACCATACCATTCAAAGAAGTGCGGGATAGAGGATTCCCATTGATCAATATCGCAACGATCCACAGATTCGCCTCCAAGAGCGAGAACTTGCAGTGTAGGTACGCTTCCTGGATCGATAGTCCTGGCTACGGTAGGTGTCAGGAAAGCGGCATTGGAACCCAAAGCTTCCATAGCCGGGCCAAGGTCATGCAGCCGATCATGGTCGGAAACAACGCAAACACTGGCACCCAATATCAAGGGGGTGAGAATCTCAAGCATGCTGACATCGAAACTATACGAGGAATAGAGAGCCACACGCGACTGGTTCGAAAGACAGAAGGCCTTAGCGTAGGCGACAGCACTGGAGAGAAAAGCGCCGTGCTCCATGACCACACCTTTGGGAGTTCCTGTAGACCCGCTGGTAAAGAGCGTATAGAGTGCGGATGAGGGTGATGAAAGTGATAACAGAGAGCTTTCTGGTTGATGAGAGGGAAGCGATTCAAGAAGATCCTCATTTATGACCAGTACTTGTTCGTCAAGCTCCCGAAAGTCTGAGGCGTATTGCTCAGAGCAGAGAATCACCTTGGCTTCCACCGCGGCAACAACAACATGACGGCGGTGGATTGGGTGTAGAGGTTCCATGGGGACCATACACGCCCCGGTCTTGATTGTCGCCATGATTGTGACAATGCTCCATAACGACTTCTCTAAGCAGAGGGGAACAAACGTCCCGGGGCTGACATGAGATTTCTCAATCAAATAAACTGCCAGACGTGTGGAAAGGTGGTCCAGCTGTGCGTAACTCAAATTTCCATCCCATCCGTGGACTGCAACTGCATTTGATCGGAGTTCTACTTGTTCTTTGAAAAGAGTTGGAAAAGAGGAGTTGACGCTGATCAGGCTAGACGAGTTCCAACTCTGAACCTCGTCCCAGTCCGACTCTGTAATGGATGACATAACACTGTCGTCCATCCTTGTGGGGTGTTCAAGGCGGCAGAGTTGACGTACAATGTGCTCATACTGTCTGACGTATCGAGTTACCTGTAAACGATCGAGGATCTTGTCATCGTAAGCTGCCCGAACCAGGACCTCGTGAGTTGGCGTGATGACACAATAAAGAATGAATGCATAAGTCCCGTAGCTTCCCATCTCGCCACCCATGATGTTGCCTGGAGGAAACAGAGTATGGCTACCGGCCTCGATGTCTTCGGGAAGAGTCCGGATGTTGACAAGACTTTGAAACTGACATGCGTGGTTTGGCCCCTCACCAAGACGCTGGATATTCTGTAATCCTAGCTGCTCAAAGGGAATAATATCAACGCTTTGCTGTTGAACTCCGACAAGAAAGTCACCCAGAGACGTTGTGTCAGTCCAGCGAATCCGTACTGGCACGGTCACAATAGTTGGGCCAACGAGTGAGGCTATGTCTGGGATCGAGACATTTCGCCCGGACAAGGTGACGCCAAACACTACGTCATTGGAGTTGGTGTAGCTGCCGACAAGACGTGCCATGGCAGCGCGCAGGACGGTGGGCAAGGTATAATAGGCCGCTTCTCGTTGACCTTGGGGAAGTTGGAAGTTGTGATCCAGAGTTGACCTTGCATCAGGCAAATATGCAGGAGTCGAGATTGTGGGAAAGATCGGTGCGTCACAATCTTCAAGATAGAGCCTCCAGAACTCTTCACTTGCGTCTCTGTTAAGGTGCTGTACCTCCTTGATAAACTTCCTAAAATTGACAGGCTCTTCAATTCCTCCGCCGGCATAGAACTTCTCTACCATGCTTTTAATAATTGGCATCGACCAAGCATCGTAAAGCACATGATGAATCGTCCACACAAAGTATCTTGTGCCAGTGGAGCCGTCTTCTACGACAGAGTACCGCGATAAGGGCAGTCCGAGGCTCATTACTAGACTTCGTTCCGAGTCTAGGATCTCTTGAAGCATGTCGGAGCTTGAAATTGTCCGCTGGAGCCAAGGCCCTGATGTGGTGAGCACGACTTGAAAAAGTGTTTCACTCTCGCCATGTATCAACCTAGTCCGGAGTATATCGCAAGCGTCAATAGTCTGCTTCCAGGCATCCTCGAACTTTGAGATGTCAACATTCTCGGGTAGCTTGATCACTTCTTGTCCAACGTAAGATCCAGGTTGCTTCAATGAGAGCGCCATCAGCCCTTCTTGAAGAGCAGTACATGGATATGCATCTTGAATCATGTCGGCATCTTCAATGTCACCACATTGTGCGAGCGTCGCGTCGATGAGATTTTGGGCAGATACCTTATTGTCTAGCAAAGAAAAGCGTAAAGTCTTTGCTTCTAGACTCTCATCTTGGCCATTCAAACGTTTGAGGTCAACAGTCGATGCCAAATCTGCGAGTGTCGCCGCGCTCAGGACATCGGCAACTTGCAGGAGAATGCCGCTTGTTCGGCAGGCAGCAACAAGTTTCATGGCGGCCAAGGAATCTCCGCCGATCTTAATGAAGTTATCTTCAACACTAATGCTTGTTGGTTCTATTCTCAATACTGAGGCCCAATGGTCTTGGAGTTGCTTTTCAAGATCTGTGGCTGGCCCCCTTGTGTCTGGTCTGGTCTTATCTTTCAGGGCCAGGTCCTCGTAAGTTAGCTTGTATGTGAGCTCCCTGAGCCTAGCCCTATCAATCTTTCCAGACCGATTGAGGGGCAAAGTTTTGAGCGGGAAGAACATTGATGGTATCATATGATTTGGCAATAAGTCTACCAGTCGCGTTGGAACTCCCTCCACTGTGGAAACCAAAATGGCTCTCGTACGCTCCGAAATGTGCTTGAAATCAACAACCTCTTCCTCTATCTGATCTCCAAGACATATAAAGGCTGCGACTAAGTCTCGACCTGCAATCGACAGGACATCCGCGACCACGCTGCCAGTCTTCGTGGCCAAAACAGCACGAAGATGATGCTCAATTTCATGCAGCTCAACTCGCTGCCCCCGGATCTTGACCTGACTGTCTTTGCGGCCGGTGAAGGTGATGGTACCGTCCGTGTTAAAGAAGCCGAGATCTCCGGACTTGTAAAACCGGCGAGGCCTTTGAGAGTCAGAGTTGCCGCCGATAGCCCACGATGGATTCTCAATGAAGGAGGAAGAAGTCTTCTCTGCGTCGTTGAGATAACCCCTTGCAACAAGAGGGCCTTCGATGAGTATCTCCCCAACACATCCCAGAGGCTGCAACTGGTTATGGACGGCCGGATTAGCAATCCAAGTATTGGCTCCCATATTGCTACCTAAATTTCTACAGCTCGTAGTAGGCTTCACCCCGGGATTGCTGGTGCAAAGGATGGTAGTTTCCGCCGGGCCGTAAGCATTAACTAGATACACGGCGTCTGCCCACATGCGAACTATATCTTGCTTGATAGGCTCACCACAGAGCACCAATGTTTCTAAAGTTGGCACGTCTGATGGATGCAAGATGCTGGTCGCACTTGGGGTGAGACAGGCCCAATTGACCCTGGTGCGGGTGATGAAAGCAGCTAGATCGTTGGATCTCTCGTGCTCGGATGGCACACAGATACAACCACCATTTATAAGCGTATTCAATATATCGCCATTGCTAATGTCGAAGCTATACGCGGCAAACTGGAGAACACGTGAGGCTGGACCAAGGCGGAGAGTTCGGCCCTGGGTCTCGCCGCTCCAACAGATGGCTCGATGCTCAATGACGATACCCTTTGGGACTCCTGTCGTTCCTGAGGTGAAAGTGACGTATGCTGCGTGCGAAGAATTGACTATGGTATTAGGGGGGGAAGCTTTGGAGGGTAGGCTTCGGACAAACTCTTCTCCTGCCACTATGATGTTGAGATCGAGGCCCGAGAACAACCCTTTACATTGACTCGAAGTGAGAATAACACGAGAATCACAGTCTTCAATGATTCTACTCAGTCGAGACTCGGGATGGCTACTGTCAAGGCCTACGCAAGCTCCGCCAGCTTTGAGAATAGCAAGCATTGATACTACCGCCCATGCTGATTTCTCGAAACAGAAAGGGACCAAGACATCTGGACCGATCCCCAGCTCGCTAAGATGTGATGCCAGGCGGTTAGAAAGACCATCTAGTTCGTCATATGTGAATTGGGCATCCCAGGCCGAAATTGCAGGCGCGGACGGTTGCCTCTTGGCCTGTTGCTCGATTAAATGGTGCGCACAAGCATTCAAAGTTGAGTTGGGAAGGTCAGTCCAAGATTCCATCTCGCGAGCGTCTTGAGGGCTAAAAACCTCGATATCTCTGACGAGCGTGTTTGATATATCGGCCGTAGCGGCCGTTAATTGACGAAGAATATGCTCATACTGGTACAAAACTCGCCGAATCTGCACCTCCTCGATCACGGCAACATCGTATGTAGCCCTGATGACAATCCCGGAGGCGGTGGATTGCAGGAATATGTCCAACGCACAACTCTTCCCTCTTAGCTGCGGACCGCTGTCCTTTGGCAGGCTCTTTATTGAAGCATAGTCGCCGTTCTTCTCTGCTAGGCACTGTATCATGAGATGTTTGACTTCGCCATTTGGAAGTACACATGGCGGCTGAAAGTGGACGGACCGAAGAACATCTGCGATCCTCAAGTCTGCCTCGACAGAGGTTTCAACTACAACTGGGTCGGCACTGGCGCTCTCTGGGTAGCTTAAAGCAAATGTAACTTGAGTTGACGCAGCCCAAGTGCTGAGCAAGATCGCCCATGCTGCTGATGCTTTCGTCGTAGTTTCACCCTGGTCATTCCCTAGCGACAGCTGTGTGCGTGATTCGAGGGTGGCATACATCGCGGCGCACTGAGCCCTGGGGCGGGTGCTCTAAATTGGGGCTTAGCGATTGGGTTCTTCAGCAAGTGTAGTATGCTTGTAAAGACTTTCTGCCTCGGCCGAAGGCAACGCTGACAGCGTCGGTGATCAATGTCAGGCGAATGGGTATTGAGATGGCTACGTAGGTGCGATGGGATTATACCGCGATTCAGACCAAACGACCAGAGAAGGCGTTCTTGGCATCAAACTTGAGATGTTGCATCAAAGATAGAACGCACTACCATGAATATCTAGCCTTTCATGCAAACTAGCGGCTCGTTGCAGGGCAAGGAGTTTGTTGACGGCTGTAAGACGGGACTCATCAGTGACCTTGCACGTGGTACATGATCCTTCTTGACAAAATGTTGCCTCTCAGAGAAATCCCCTGATCTTATCCACCGCAATGCTATAATCGTATCCTTGAAAGGAAAGATTTTAAAAGGTATAGATACTCGCCTATACTCCTATCCTTGTTTCTTGTTCATATGTAAAACAGAAAGCCCCTTGATAAGTTAGAACTTGCATGGGTATAGGGTACGGTACAGTAGCATAGGTATTGAACACCGTAGAATTTCGGAAAATAGATGGGCCCTACGGAGTAAATTGCCCTGCATTTCCGCCATTGACTAAACCATTATGGTATGGTATGGTATCAAACGTAGGCGTAGCCATGTACGATCAGTTCGCCGACGTTTGGGATGGATTGGAATTGCGTTTTTTCCGCCAAATTGTAACTTGATATCATTGGCAGTCAAGCGAGACAAGACGATATTGTGAATCCTTTGAAACGGTTCCTCGCCAATCCTATACCTGGGATACCCTGCTAGACATGCATGATCCTATAAGATACGATACGGGAGTCGTAGCGCGGTGCTTTCCTGAACCGGCGGTCTGGGTTTGGCCAGCTACAGGTACCGGTACCACCTCGAAGACACGCCAAGTGCCGTGACAGGGGTTGCACGTTTGGTTTTTACAAGTAGGTACTGGTACTTTGACCTAGAACGCGCGTATGCTTACGGCCCACCCGCTCTGACGGCAGTTGTTTCCTAGACCGGGGGATATTAGAGCGAACCATGCAAGCAGATCAAAGATCGGCACAAGTTCAGCCGGCAGTGCTTCAATGTGATAGTTGAACAGGAAAGTCTTCCATGCCATCAATCCCCCCGGGTGCTCTTTATGAACAATTCTTGCCCTTTTATGTCTGATGTTGAACTTCTTCGTCAAGCCCGGGGTACCTGGTTTAAAAGGCCCACATTTACTGTTCAAACGGTTTAAAGTGAGGGACCCACTTCAGAAGTTCCAATTTAGGATATCAACCAATCAGAGTCCAACTCTGAGTTGATCGTCCTGAGTTCCAACACCAGTGGATCTGACGGCATCTCCATGACATGAATACAGAGCAACACGTTCATTCTTTATCCTTGTGCTTACAACTAGCAGGGGCGGCCTAATGCTTGAGCTGATGCAGAGCGGAAGTCCGCTCTCATAGTTTCACCCCTGGTATAATGCGGCGTATCTAGACAGGGAACGGGGTGTAAATGGTTCGAGAATACTCGGTTCCATACAGAAATAGGAAGCGGCCGCTCGTCAGTAGAGTCGAAACTACGGTGGAGGGCGCATGGGCTAGCTCCCCACGCTTCAGGGAATCTGGAGGATGCTGAACCCTTCTTGCAAGTTAGTTTGATTCTATCACCACAGGTCAGGGGCAAGAGCCGCCACTTGGGCCCTGCATGTACCTGGATACTCAATGTACAGAGTACCCTTCGTGACATTCTTGTTCCGGAGTTCTCAGGCGGTGATTCAAGCCTCTGTCATCTTGACCGAAAAAGGTTTGCATAATCTCCCTTCCTTGACCACGTGTAAGCCCTGGAGACACAACGCTTCACGGTGAATGAGAATGTAGAACAAGATTCCATTGTGAAGCCCCATAGCCTTGCCTAGCTTTCTTGCACATGTACATTGATAGTACCTGTTAACACCCTGGTGAACAACGAATCTGCCATAATCCATACTCTTCTTCATCCCTTTACTGTCCTTGTACCTCTAGACGTGCTACAATAGTCTTCCTGACAAAGATAGAAGACAACACAGATGTCTATCTGTTGAATTGATAGACTTAGCAGTTATGAGAGAACAGTCTGGTCAAACCGCGGGCGTCCAAGATGCGCGGATAAATGGACATCCTCGGGAAAATGGCATCAACCCAAAGCCCCAGTTTGAACCCATCGCCATTGTAGGCATGGCCATGCGCCTGCCCGGTGGCGTTCGCAATAGTGATGACTTTTGGGACTTGATGGTGCAGAAAAGAGCCGGTCTTTGCACAGTCCCCAAGGATCGGTATAACATCAAGGGATTCCACACAGAGGAACCTACAGCAGGCGCTCTGAGACAACCTCTTGGCTACTTTTTACAGGATGTTGACCTTAAGCAGCTCGACACATCATTCTTCTCATTACCAAAGAAAGAGCTGGCACGGCTGGACCCTCAACACAGGCAGTTGCTTGAACTCACTTGGGAATGCATGGAAAACGCAGGCGCCACTGGCTGGCGTGGCACCGATATGGGTTGCTTCGTTGGAGTACTGGGGCAAGACTGGCGAGATCTGAACACCAAGGAGACGCATCAGTCTGGAAACTACCGCGTCACGGGCTTTGAGGATTCTTTCCTCTCGAACCGGCTATCTTACGAGTTTGATCTCCATGGACCGAGTCTCACGGTTAAAACAGCATGTTCATCATCAATGTACGCTCTGCATCTCGCATGTGATGCCATCCGCCTGGGTGATTGCTCATCTGCCCTCGTCGCTGGCAGCAGTCTCATTTTCTCCCCCGGGATGTCGCTCGCTTTTGCGGACCAAGGCATCTTATCACCAACCGGGACTTGCAAGACGTTCGACGCCGGTGCAGATGGATACGCACGCGGCGAGGCGCTCAACATGATCTACATCAAAAAGCTGAGCGACGCATTGAAGGCCGGAGATCCGATCCGTGCTGTCATCCGTGCCACCGCCGCCAATTGCGACGGTAGAGGTGCCCCTTCAGCGGGCATCACAACCCCCAGCCCAGCCTCGCAGGAAGCCTTGATCCGCAAGACGTACGAGGCTGCTGGAATCAGCGACTTTTCGCAGACGGCATACGTTGAGTGCCACGGCACGGGCACGCAAGTTGGAGACCCCCTGGAAGCTACAGCTGTGGGCAGCGTCTTTGGTGAAAAGGGCGTGTTGATCACGTCCGTCAAACCAAACGTTGGGCACTCGGAAGGCGCAGCAGGTATTACCAGTGTGATCAAGGCCGTCCTCTCGCTTGAGAATCGAACAATTCCACCCAATATCTTTTTTAATAAGCCTAATCCTCAGAGTATGTAACTCGCCCTTTTCTGCCTTCATAGGATCCGCACAAATATTTACTAATACAATCTAGTTCCATTTGCCAAAGCATCTCTGCGTGTCCCTGTTGAGCCTGAACCATGGCCCAAAGATCGAAAGTTGAGAGTCAGCGTGAACTCGTTCGGCATAGGCGGTTCAAACGCGCACGTAGGTTCATGACCGTCAACGAAGGTTAATTGTAGACTAATCGCCATATATAGGCTATAATCGAAGCATGGGAACCAACAGAGAATGGAGACACTCCCCAGAAGTTGTCAAATGGACATAGTAGCCACAACGGGGCAGAGAATTCTAAAACGCTTACCAATGGAGGAGAAGACCATCAGAGCCACCTGCTCGTATTCTCTGCACAGAATGCTGACTCTCTGAAGTCCACCATCGACAATTACACATCTTTCTTGACCAAGACGTCTGTACGATTGAAAGATGTAGCGTATACACTGGCTGTTAGACGCGAAGCCCTGTCATATCGTTCGTTTGCCGTCATCGACAATGTATCGAGCACATTAGTCCATGCACCAGCGGAGCAGGCAGGATCTAAGCCTCGAGTCGCATTTATCTTTACAGGGCAGGGTGCTCAGTGGCCGCAAATGGGCAAACGGCTGCTTGATACCAATGCAGTATTTTGTGACACCATTAAACAGCTAGACCAGTATCTACATTCTGCTCTGCCGGCACTTGGCTGGACCATCGAAGGTGAGTGAACGGTTTCGCCTTCCATCCCACACCCCTGGACGATTGTACTGACTAAAATCTACTACCAGGAGAGCTACGCAAGGCTGCTTCAGACAGTAAGATTCATACCGCCGAAATGTCCCAGCCAATCTGCACTGCTATCCAGATTGCGTTGGTCGAAACCTTACGATCATGGGGGGTTAGGCCCGAAGCCGTGCTGGGGCACTCGTCGGGAGAAATTGCTGCTGCATACGCCAGCGGTGCCCTCTCTATGAAGGTTGCCATGACAATTGCCAGCATGCGAGGCATCACGGTGCAGGAGTCTACCCAACTTGGTGGAATGGCTGCTGTCGGCCTTGGGCGGGAGGAGCTGCTTCCATTTCTCGAGGAGGGAGCTGTCGTTGCATGTGAGAACAGCCATCGTAGTAGCACAATCTCCGGAGATCTCAAAGTCGTCCAGCTCGCGGTTGCTAGGATAAAGACTGAGCTCCCCGACGTCTTCGTTCGTATGCTCAAGGTGGAAAGGGCATACCACTCGCGTAAGTACAACCCACCATTTACTCGTCTATGAATGAGATCTAACAAACGTCTCCCCATAGATCACATGAGAGCTTTTGGGGCAACTTATCAACAGCAGCTCACAAAAGGCAAAGTAGTGAGCAAAGAGCCAGATATCCCTCATTACTCAAGTGTCACAGAAGGAAGGATCCGGGACAAGGACGCCTTGGGACCGGCATACTGGCGTGAAAATCTCGAAAGCCCAGTCCTCTTCAACACAGCGCTCCGTGCCCTGCGGGAGGAGTTTGGCAACGAGAAGGTAGTTTTTGTCGAGATTGGTCCCCACCCAGCCCTCAAAGGATATATTGAGCAGATTGTTCGCGACCTTGGCCATGCGGACGACGTTCACATTGGAACTCTGAGCCGAGCCAGTGACTGCCAGCAAGTCCTTCTGAATACGGCGGGAAAGCTATTCGTGCACAACTGCCAGGGCCTGGATCTTGCGTCCGTTGTGTCTCCAGGTTCCGTTCTCACCAACCTGCCTAGCTACTCATGGACGCAAAACAACATTCATTGGGACGAGTCGCGTGTCTCCAAAGAGTGGCGATTCCGCAGCGAGCCTCCACACGAACTTCTAGGGACAAGGGTTCTGGAACTGAACAATGAGCCGCACTGGAGAAACATGGTCTCCCTGGATGACCTCCCTTGGCTCGAGGGACATCAAGTGGCTGGCCAGATAGTCTTCCCCGCGGCGGGCTACATCGCAATGGTCGGAGAAGCTATTCGGCAGCTTTCAGAGGAGCGCGTGTACAGTCTCAGGCAAGTCAATATCAAGTCAGCCCTCGTGCTCACCCATGGCACGCCAGCCGAGGTTATCACGACTCTCTCCCCGCTCTTCCCATCATCGCCGGACTCTTCTGCTTGGTATTTCTTCAATGTCAGCTCTTTCAATGGAACCAACTGGATCACCCATTGCTCCGGCGAGGCCCGACCAAGATACGATGGGCTTTGCTACCCAACGAATGCCGAAGCTGCTATGACTACCTTGCCGCGCAAGGTGGACCCGAAGTCGTGGTATGACATGATGGATGATGCAGGTTTCTGCTACAGTGGCCTCTTCCGCGGGCTCAAGAATATCTCATCCTCTACGACCGGAAGCGAGGCTCTCGGCTTAACCTCCAGCGCTGGCAGCCAAGGTCGTCCCCGTTACACGTTGCATCCGGCCGTGATTGACCAGTGTTTCCAGATGCTGTGCATTTCTTCAATTAAGGGCCAGACGCACAAGTATCTCAGATTGGCCGTCCCCACCTACATTGAAGACATCGTCATCTTTGCCGGTGGAGAGAACTTGCAAGTAAAGGCAACAGGTATCGCCTCGCAGACGGGCTCATTCAGCGGCGATGTGATTGCTCAATACGACAATAAACTGTCCCTGTTCATGAAGGGTCTGAAGTCTTCGCCTCTCGAGTCTGGCTCGATTCCTGGTCAAGATCTTCGGCTATTCCAACAGTTTGAGTGGAGGCCCGACAGCGACTTGAACCCCCTGAAGCGGAATTTTGTCACGCCTCAAGATGGATGCACAGATGGATTCCTGGAGCTCGAATCGCTCTTCTTACTTTGTGCCGCGGAGTATGTTGAATCGATTCAGCCCACAGAGACTACTCCAAGCCACCTTAAGAAGCTTCATAAGTGGGCAAGGGACGAAGTCAACAGCGTGTCAAAAGGCGGCAAGACACTTGTCGAGACAAGCCATGCGTTATGCGACCGCTCCGAGAGGCTTGCCCGAATCAACACTATCGCCTCTCAGGCTCAAACAACCCGGTGGTCTCCATGCGCTATCGCCATCACGCGTCTGCTAGACTCTGCCCTGGGCGTATTCTCTGGTAGCGTAGAGCCATTGACGGTCCTGATGGAAGGTGACTTGCTGAGCCGTATCTACGATATCCTTGACGCTGGTGACTATGCAGACACCATCCGCTCCATTGCCCACAAGAACCCACGGCTGAGAATCTTGGAAGTTGGTGCCGGAACTGGTGCTGCCAGTGAGAAGATTTTGAAGGCACTGACGACGTCGTTTGGCACACGCAGTTATAGCAAATACACGTACACCGATATTTCTCCAGGCTTCATGAACGCGGCGAAGGAGCGCTTCGGCAGTTACGCCAACATTGAGTACCGCGTTTTTGATGTCAGCAAGCACCCAGCCGATCAAGGCTTCGAGCTGGCATCTTACGACCTCGTCATCGGCGCTAATGTTATACACGCGACGTCGTCTTTGCACACTTCTCTCACCCATCTACGGGCTCTCTTGCGACCAACTGGTCAGTTGTTTCTCCAGGAGCTCAGCCCTGAGGCCAAGTGGATTAACTTTGTCTGGGGGCATCTCCCCGGTTGGTGGCTGGGTGAAGACGACGGGCGGCCAGATTCGCCGTGGGTTTCGCCAGAGCGGTGGACAAACGAGTATGTGGCAGCCGACTTTGAAGCTCCGCATACCATTGTTTATGATTATCCACCACCATTTCATATCAACGCATCTATTATCGCCAAGGTGGCCTACAAAACGCAATCAGTTTCGATAACCACACTTCGTTGTAACCAAGAGGAGGAACCGCATGTGCAAGCGATGAAGAAGAAGCTAGAGGCGGACGGCATCGATGTCAACGTGTGCCTCTTTAACCATGGAACTACCGTCCCTGACTATGAAGGGGACATCATCTGCTTCTTGGACAAACCGACCCCCTTCCTGTACGATATGTCGCCGGAAAGATTTCAGCAGATCTTCAGCCATCTCCTTGCTGCCAGGGGAAACATCTTCTGGGTTACGGGCCTGGCCCAGATTGATTGCCAGGATCCGCGCAATGGCATGGTCCTCGGCCTTGCTCGATCTCTCCGCCAAGAGGAGAACAAGAAGATGTACACCATCGAACTGGACGATAAGACGTCCCTAGCCACATCTATTGAACATATTGCCGCAATACAGAAGGTGTCACACAGTGAGGCCACGTTGGACGATATGGATGTGGACTGGGAGTACGCTATTGTGGACGGCTTGGTGTACATCCCACGCATGCACTGGCAGACAAGAGCCGAGACGCTCACAGAGCAAGCTACAGACGAGCAGACAGAAGTCACCCTGAGGACCCAGAGCCTGACCATCGGGAGCCCAGGTTTGCTTCGTACGATGCACTGGGAGGAGCAGCCAGTTCCTGAGCTAAAGGATGACGAGGTCCGCATCCGAGTGAAATCTGTGGCAATGAATTTCAAAGACGTACTCATTGCCATGGCTATTGTCAACGCCGATCTTGGCGAGATAGGTAGAGATGTTGCCGGCGTTGTTGTGGCTCGAGGCAGTGCTGTAACTGACTTGGACATTGGCGACCGCGTCATCTCTTTATACCCCGGCTGCTTTACTACGTACAAGAATCTCCCAGCATCCCACTGCGTTAAGCTTGAGTCGAACTTGAGTTTTGAGGAGGGCGCCGCCATTCCTTGCGTTTATGCTACCGCCATGATGTGTCTTGTTGATAGAGGAAACTTGAAGAAGGGACAGGTGAGTAGCCCCATAACCCTTGACACTCAGTGCTGTTGACAATCTTACTAACACTCTACCATAGACTGTATTGATTCATTCAGCATGTGGTGGCGTTGGGCTTGCTGCTGTTCAGATTGCGCTGTCTATAGGTGCCCAGGTAAGCTCTTCCTAATAAATTCGATTTGGACCGCATCATGTCTTTGAGTCTAACATAGCCATTCCTCAGGTTTTCTGTACTGTCGGAAACGCGGCCAAGGTAGCCTATCTAGTTGAAGAGTTGGGCATACCTGCTTCAAACATCTTCAACTCTCGAGATGATTCTTTCGCTGCCGACGTGATGAACGCAACCAATGGTAGAGGAGTGGACTTGGTTCTCAACAGCTTAGCAGGCGAGCTTCTTCACGCCTCGTGGAAATGCGTAGCTGAGTTCGGAGTCATGATCGAGATCGGCAAGCGAGACTTCCAACGGCACGCGAAGCTGAGCATGGACATTTTTGAACTGAACCGCAGTTTCGTCGGCCTTGACCTTGGCCATATCCTTCTCCATCGGCCAGCAGAAGCCCTGGAGAGCCTGGAAAGATGCATGAAGCTTCTCCGCAAGGGTGCCATCAAGCCGCTGCCTCTGGCAAGAGTATTAGATGCATTGGAGATCCAGGAGGCTTTCCGAAGCATGCAAGGAGGCCAGCATATTGGAAAGATGGTTGTCAATATGCCGGATGACCCGCAGACCCTCCAGGCTGTCCAGACATCAGCTGATCTCAAGTTCCGCCCTGACCGCAGTTACATGCTTGTCGGAGGACTGGGTGGCCTGGGCAAGGTGATCGCGGGATGGATGGTCGAGCATGGTGCCCGTCATCTCATCTTCCTGGCTCGATCTGGGGGCTCGCAGCCGGAAACTAGAGACTTTCTGGTAGAACTGAAGAGCCTTGGATGCGAGACACAGGTTTTCAGTGGCAGCGTTGGCAGCAAAGATGATGTTCAAGCCGCAGTACGAGGTGCTTCGTTGCCGATTGCAGGTGTGATGAACCTGTCGTTGGTATTGAAGGATGTTGCTGCGGCAAATATGAGCTTTGGAGACTGGAACGCAGTCATGCCGCCGAAGGTGCAAGGTACTTTGAACCTGCACGAGGCTCTCCCCTCCGATCTAGACTTCTTTGTTCTGTTCGGCTCTTATAGCGGCATTGCTGGGCAATGGGGCCAAGTCAACTACGGAGCTGCCAACACGTACGTAGACGCTTTCGTGCAGTACCGGCATTCCCAAGGTCTTGCGGCCTCAGTTATTGATCTCGGTGCTGTTGGAGATGCAGGCTACGTCTCACAAAACCCCGAAGTGCTGGCCTACATGCGAAACAGCGGCACCTACATGCTGCGTAGCTGGGAGGTTCTTGATGCCGTGCAACTGGCCATCCAAAGGTCAAGGCCTTTACCCACTGATATCTCCTCAGCTAGGTATATCAACCCAAGTCAGATTATCGTTGGCGTCTTGACGGGATTCTCAATTTCGGATAAAAGGGCACGCCTCCCATGGAAACGGGACCCGCGCATGAGTTACTACCAGAATCTGAACAGCGACACCGATGCTCCGGCCGGCGCGTCTACGCAACAGGACGATGTGCGTGAGTTGCTCGCGCAGGCATCTTCATCTCCCGAGATGCTGGCTACGGAGGAGACACAACAGCTGATCGCGTCAGCGCTTGGGTTGACTCTCTCCAACTTCCTCCTAAAGCCGTCCGAGGATATGCGCCTGGATATCTCCCTGGACAGCATCGGCGTGGATTCCTTGGTGGCAATGGAGCTACGCAACTGGGTGCGGCAAAGGTTTGCCGTGGAACTGAAGACGTTTGAAATCATCCATAGCCCTTCTCTCCTTGCGCTCACAGAGCTTGTTTCACAGGCGTTGATAGTACGGTACGGAGCTCCCGCTGCATAAGATCTAGCCCTTCGATAAAGCCGCACTCCTTCGCGGCACTCCTGTCTGGTGATTTGCCAAGTTGTACGTTAATGTCGCTGCTTAGAAGAAGAGTTTATGCGTATAGATCAAGTTTTCCGTTGTGATACCAGTCAAGAGTCACAACGTAATTGAGAGTTTTCTTTTTTTTGGTAGTGTTTTTACAATGGACCACAATAAAATCATATTAGCCTCTAAATAGTGTTAAAATTGGTGCTAATTGTTGATAAAGTATGAACAAGAATAAGAAGTATTCCAATAAAATTAAATACAAATAACGCCCTATAATATATTCTCAGATGTACACTATTCACTCGATCATCTGCAAGTCGTCGAGCGGCAGTGTCTGAATGTAAGACAGGGTCAAGGATCTTCTCGAGGGTTTCCTTGTTTTCTTAGCGGTCTTGATTGACTTGAATTCGATTCCCAATGAAAGCAAGGCTGCCAGTATGCACATGCCCACTGGCGCGAAGAAGACGTGACTGATGGCGTTATTGTAGGCGACGACGACAGTTTCCACCAGTTCAGAAGGAACAGCTGTTTTCAAAGTTGTGGCACCGTGTGAAAGCAGTGTATCGGAGCTCACCTCGGGAGCCGTTTCTTTGAGAAAGACGATCAGGCGGTTGAGGAAGATGCTGTTCCCTAGTGAGATAAAGATTGCACTTCCGACACTCTGAGAGAAGAAGATAAGAGAAGTTCCGGCGGGCACATCTGAGTCCTCGAGGACCGTCTGCACGGCAATCTGGGGTTGCTGGAACCCCAGACCGCAGGAAATTCCAATGAAGATAAGGTAGCCAATCCACTCAGGCTGAGGAGTGTGCACCTCGAGTCTCGTAAGCAGTCCCGCTGCTACGGTCGCTAAGATGCCAGAAACGATCGCGAAGGGAGTGTAATATCCAATCCGTGTGACGAGTAAGCTCCCAACAACTACTCCCATCACCAACCCCAAAATAGCTGGCAGGAGCATGACACCAGTATCAAGTGCCGATGCATCCTTAACGCCTTGGAACCAGAGGGGCAGGTAGTAAGTCCAGATGGCGAGGGCTGAGGAGAGCGAAAAGGAGTATAGAGTCCCGAAGACAACACTTCGCGACTTCATTACTCTGAGTGGGATAGTTGCTTTCTCTTGGGAGAGGAGGGTTTGAATAACAAAGAAGATGGTAAGTAAAAGTGCCCCAAAAACGAGACAAACGATGATGCGGGCATCAGTCCACGAGTATTTGGAACCTCCCCACTGCAGGGCAAGAATGAGGGAAAGAATGCCTGCGCTAAGAGTCAAGGCTCCAAACCAGTCAAAACGTCTCAGCTTTTCTAGAATGGTCAGCGAGGAGAGCATGTTTGATTTGCTTTGGGGCGGCTTAAGCAGAATCTGCATCACGATAGCGGTGATGGCGCCGACGGGCAGGTTGATCCAGAAGCACCATCGCCAGCTGGCCTTGTCTGTGATGGCACCTCCTAGTAGCGGCCCCATGATGTAACCAATCGCTTCCATGGCCCCAATCATAGCAATGAACGTTGGGCGACTCTGCAATGGCACGCACTGGGCAATGATCAAGAGAGAACCACCCGTCATCCCAGCAGAGCCCACGCCCGAGATGGCGCGTCCGGCAATGAAAACACTCGAGCTTGGTGCGGCGGCAGATATCAGACTACCGACCTCGAAAAGAAAGACACTCCCGATGAACACGCGCTTCACAGGGAAGAGCATGTAGACCTTTCCCCATGATAGCTGAGTGGCGCAGACGGTCAACTGGCTTTTATCAGATATTAGATATGATGTCACGGATAATAACTCGAGTTGGTAGCGAGGGGCTTTCGAAAGGCAATCGATCTTACAATGCTGAGCCGTACCAGCCGACGTCGGCGAGGGAATTAAAGTCGTCCGTGATTTTCGGATTCGCTGTGGCAACGATGCTGGCATCCTGTGAGAAGCGAATTTGTTAGCTAGAGACCATCCGCGACGATGATTAAGGGAACCCAATGCGCAAAGAAAAAAGGACGCTGACGCACCAAACCAACCATCAAAACCGAGAGCGCCAACACTACAGACACGGCGTATATCCGAAAGCCCGGCCGGTCACTGGAGGTATCCTCCTTGGTGGAGGACTGGCTAGTTTCTGTACATGTTCGACTCGGCGCAAAACGAACGTGGGAGGTATCGTCCTTCATGGTTGAATGTTCAAGGTCTTTGCATGTTCTAGTCGGAGCAACGAGGGTAATCGGCGACGCACGTCCGCATGCGGACTGGTGGAAGAAAAAACAAAAAGGAAAGGATGAAGGAAATAAGAAAGGATGAAGCTAATATGAAAGAAACGACATTGAGAGACCAACTAAGAAAAAAGCGAGCGAATGTGTTGGTAACTCAGAAGGAAAGATGTTCAAAGAGCGCAAACGTAGCTGGGACGAGTGTAACAGAAGGTTTCCAAAGCAATGTCCGCGTACACACCATCATAGCATCTCCTCACTCAGCAGGTTGAGGCTATAATTAGATATTCCCCGGCCTCATCGCTGACGTCGTATGATGACCCTGCGTATTGCTCATAACGATAATCATAAGCACAAATACTAGGCACAAAAGAGATCGCAAATTAACAAAGAGCCCAAGCACGAGTAACACTGCATTGTGGGCTGCTAGTACCTCCAAAATTGCCCCTGGTAATGAAAGATGGATATAATTTAACTGATACTGCGTGTTCTCATCAGTATTCATGTTGTGATACGTCCAGGTGCGAAGGATTCATCGTGGTAGCCCTCTTGTACCGGTACATGCTACCCCCTGGTAGTTTCACAGTATCAATGAGCCCCCCGCTATCTCGAGTGTCAGCAAATCTTCGTGTGCCCAGCTTTCAGGGGCCGGGATGCATGTGCTAGCATGGTTGTATACCGAAGCAGTGTGGAGTTATACTAGATTGTTTCGAGTATTGATCGCGCATTGTTCGAATGCCCTGTCTTTAATAACACTAGCTCACCCAGTGTGGTCTTTGGAGGAGTATCAATGTTGCGGTGTCTAGTCGATCCGAGGCTATGACTGAGTATTGTACCAGAGCTTGAAGATTTACAGTGAAGTAAAATGGATGCTGTCACGAACCTTCATTCGGGCGATCCGGCCTCGGTCTGGGCCCATGTTGTTAATCTCCTACCTAAACTCATTGCATTCCTCGCAATCTATGTGACTACAGTTTGCGTATACCGAGTCTTCTTCCACCCCTTGGCTCGGTTTCCGGGTCCCGCACTGGCAAAAATAAGCAACCTTCACGCAGCCTATTACGCTTGGAACGGAACCATCCGCGACGACACTTTGAGATGTCATGAGAAATACGGTGGGAGAGATTTTACTCGTCGAAAGTTAGTCACTAACTGAGAGATGTCATGTAGGGAAATATGTGCGTTACGCACCGGACCGCGTCCTCTTCAACTCAGCGCAAGCTTTGTCGGATATCTACTCCCATCGAGCCAACACCATCAAGTCCAAGACGTACCTTATGTTGGCACACCAAGCAGCGAACTCACTCACGATGCGAGACAAGGTGTTGCACAGTAAAAGACGACGAGTCGTGAGCCAGGCCTTTTCCGAAGCCACCATGCGCTCCTTCGAGCCAAAGATTGTTGAAAAGATTCACCGACTGTGCGATACCATAACAAAGTCCCTAGGAGAAGACGGATGGTCTGAGACGAAGGACATGGGCCGATATTGTGAGTCTTCCCTCGAGCAAGCGTCTGCAGCGCTTTGGCTGTTTCCAACGCCGGTTGAGCTTTGCTAATGTCCAACTGCCAACAGCCGATTACCTTGCTTTTGATATTATGGCCGATGTCGTTTTCAGCGCGCAGTACAATACAGTCGAAAACGAGAAATTCCGCTATGTCATCGGCGCGATTGCAGATCACAATGTGCGGCTAGGTGTAATAGCTCAAGCCCCCGAATTGTCCATCAAGGCATTGCAAAGGCCAATGTTTCGGCAGGCTATGAAGGCCAGAGACAGATTTGTCAAGTTCATTCGAATTCTGCTAGGCATTCGCTTGAAAAATAAGGCAAAGCAGAGAGACATCTTCTCATACATTCAAGATGCCAAGGACCCCGACACCGGCAAGGGCCTGGACTTTACGGAACTGAGCACTGAGACAGCGACCATGATTGTAGCAGGTATGTAGCTCCTCGCTTCCTTGCCTCCAAATTCACACTTGTTAAACTGCACACGCTGTTCTTCAGTCATCATGATACTAATCATTTATAGGCTCTGATACAACTTCCACTGCACTGGCAGCAGTCCTGCATTATGTTGGCCATTCCCCCGTATGCTACGACGAGGTCATGAAGGAAGTCAGGAGCCGGTTCAGCAGTCTAGAAGAAATTCGTATGGGCCCGACACTCAACTCTTGCGTATATCTCCGGGCATGCATCGACGAGGCTCTCCGCATGGCACCTCCTGCTGGGGGCACTCTGTGGCGAGAGGTAGACCAAGGCGGTGCGGTCATCGATGGGATCCCCATCCCAGCTGGCTACGACGTTGGGGTAGCAGTCCACAGCTTGCATCACAACCCAACTTATTTCCCCAAGCCCTGGACCTACGACCCCAATCGCTGGGTCAGGTCCGGTAGTGACAGCTCTGCGTCTGAAGAGAGCATGTCAGCCGCTTACAATCCATTTGGAGCCGGCCCAAGGAGTTGTATTGGTAAGCCACTTGCGCTCCATGAGCTTATGTTGACATTGGCGACTCTTTTCTTCCAATTTGACTTCGCTCCAATTGGCCGAGACGAAGACGCCTGGGAAAGTAAAGGGATGGCACCGGAGCGCTTCGTACTAAAAGATCATGTCAGTGGTCAAAAGACTGGGCCATTTGTGAAGTTTAGACTTCGGGAGTAACCGAATTTGAGAGATGTCAGCTTCATTTCAATTACATGAGGCAGTTCCGGCCCCTTCTTGAGGCGTCTAGTGAAGATATCCGTTCACGTTAAATGCGCAGCTCTACCAGCATCACCAATCCTCTGATCCGTCCCAATTTTGGATGGCCAACCCTTGCCGAACGACCTGAAGCCTACCTACCCCGACATGTAGAGATCATGAACAGGCAAGATGAGATGAACTAAGAGACATTCAATTGAATTCTGCCTAAAGCTAGCTTAGAACCTTTCACGAGATGTATTGATGATCTCACAATCTACTTCGTACATACAATCATACGGCTTGATCACGGATTGATGGGCTTCTTACAGGTAATTACTGCTGCGAGGCCCCGTTTTCCGATGCAACCCTTTCCGCCTCTAATTGCCCCAGCTTGGGAAAGAGCTCCATTTGCGCGTTCATGAGATCTTCAGGGCCTGATGCCCCCACGATAAGCATGGCGATGGTGTTGCCATCAGCTCTCTCAGAGAAGGCCTTCAGAACCAATCCCCTCGTCTCCTGTAGCTTTGCAAGATGTTGGGCTAAGATTCGAGGAGGTCCAGGGAAGGGCAGCCATGCGACTGTTGCCCAGTTGTAGCCCAGGTTTGTGAAATGAGTTTGGCACGCCGGTAAGATCAAGCTTCCGTTGATGCGAGGGTTTATGTCAACCAGCCATCCGGTCTCGTCCGAAGGGGAGCAGATGATGTCAACACCGGCTATGCCCACAAAGCCCTCATCGCGCATCTTTGCACCGAGCTGGAGAATTTGGGGCTGGAACCGCTGCTTGAGAGAGCACTGTGCGGAATAGTCAATCCGCGCGCCGGCCCACGTAAGGTTGTCGCCCAGTGTCTGTTCAGCAACGCCTAGGATGAAGGTATCCCCATTTCTAGGAACGCAAAAGTTCACACAGAAACTCTGTTCGACATCTTTGAGCTCCTGGATGAGGACTCCAACTTTGTCTCCTGTGAATGGCGCGTGCTCTGGCCTGCGATATTGCTCCAATCGCTCCTCCAAAGCCTTGATACACTCCTCCCGTGCCTCGTCTGTGCGCAGGGCGAAGTTGGAGCCGCTCATCCCACCAGTCAGCTTTACAACGATAGGAAGCGTCCAATGCCGAAGACGGCCCTGAAACTCCTCAAAGGAGACAGGCTCGCCACCAGACTTCATGCCATCGGCCCTCGACTCTGTCTTGCCTACGTCAATGGCAAACAGCTCGCCCTTGGGAGTCTTTAAGCCCTCTGTTTCTTGGAGGAAGGACTTGCACTCGAGTCGCCACATGACAGCGTTCTCCACGAGCAATGGAAGTTCATCTTGGAAGTCATGAGCAACGCAGCTGTAGAACTTTTCGTCGGGCGACGCCGACGCAAGTAATGCAGGTCCAACCGGGTTTCCCGCGTTGATGAAGTGTACATCGGGGCGCTGCTCCTTCACAAGTTGCGAGGATGCAAATTGGTGCATGTCAGGGTCTGCGAAGCCGTATGACTTGCCCGAGTCACCGCTTGCGAAGGCGAGGTAACGTGTCGGTCCAGATAATTGAAGAACAGATTGGGAGTAAGCATTTAGCGATTGGTCCCCATTTTCGCGTCTTGCGGATTCCTCGGGGTCTTTATACCAGCTTAGTGTTGTGTCAACTGAGTACTTGCGGTCGCGGGGAATGCCTGGGACGATGTCGTATGGCGGAGAGTGTAGAAGAGCAAAGACGGCCAACTTGCCTAGCTCATTCTCACGGGCTATGCTTTCGATGGTAAAGTCGAGCTTGAGTGTCGATTTGAGACTTGGCCACGCCATGATGAATGCTGAATGCTGCGAAAGATGCGGAATTCGTACCTAGTGAACAACACGTGTGCTGGACTCAAGAGGCCCTTGGCTATATATTTATATGCGGCACATCGTTAGTGCACCCACATAGAGACTCCAATCTACCAAGGTACTACGCTACGAAGGTGTTCTAGGATAACACTCTAACAACTCGGTTTATTAGCCGCTTCTGCCGTTTGAGGACCTTCTGCAGGTGGGGTCAAGCTGATGTTTGAGGTGACATACGGAGCTAGTGCTGATACTACGAGCTACTCACCGCAAAAGTATAGACGAAACACGGTATCCGGTATTGACAAGGGCGATTCCTTCATCCTTCGCGAGTACCTTGGTACACGCACTCTGTCCAGGGGGCCCTGAACGGTATACTGTAAGGTTCCATATTATTTGCTAGGGATGAGCGGCCCACCAGGCCACCACTACTACGTACCAAGGCTCAGGCGTCCCAACTCATTGTGACCACTTAGGCCTTGTTCTTCTTGAGCCTAGCAGGTCAACCACAGTTGAGGTTATGACTGAAGCCCAACTTCTAGCCATACTGGCCATCGAGTCAAGAAGCTCTGACTGTGGTATCAGGAAGAGCTAAATGCCCTCCAAGCAAACGGCATTAAGACAAGGCACATGACGACCGCTTCACTTAATCAATGCCAATAAAGCCGGATCAACTAGGCCTACTAAAACTTATATAACTCGAGCTTGGTTGCGAGCATGGACTGTGCTTCAATCAGAATATCATATCTCTGTGCTTTCTGCTTTAACCATAATCAAGGTAAGACATACCAATAGAAGAAGTTTCCAGATACTAACAGTGTACGAATTACAGTGTCCAATTCATTGTTCCTTTGGTCAAACTTTAACAGATTCACCTAATGTGCAAAGTTTACCACTGTAATATCCTAGAAAGAACAATGATAATCGTTGGGATTGGTGCGACAAGTTATGTAATATCTCGGAGCAGTGAAGTAAGTTCTATTTGAACGCCATTGAGCTGTCTGTTCCGCAGATTTGTACAATAACAACGATCGGTTCTCTTCTGTGGGCTAAGAAACCAGGCCACGGGAGGGATAAGCAGAACTCAAAAGATAACTCGCCCCTTATATCGATGAAACAACGGATGCTACTCGACTCATTCGTGAAGTGCTGCTTTAGTGATAGGATCTCTACATCTTTAGATTCCATAGGACAAACAGTCCAGTGCATCCCGGAACCTTTCCAGACAAGACAGCGAGCCATGAGCATTAGTCTATAATGACTATAACTTTATTTCGTATAGAAAAAACACACTAAATCATTCAAGCAAACATATATCTCTTTATTTCTAAACAGGCTTCGAGAACAGTAATGTTCGATGCTTCTTATTTTCGTGATCCACGCGCACATCGTTTCTGAGGAAGTTCTTTCCACAATTGTAACGGCATATATATCGCTTATTAAGATGCTTCGGCCCATTTATGTGTCTCCCATAGTTTGATGTAGTCTTGAAGTCACGTTCACAGTCGTGGCAATACGTGGTTTTCGGTTGCGAGGACCGTGAAGGTTGTGATGTCAAGGTAGGCGAGGCCACATTGCTCATATCACTTAATAAAAGTGAAGAATAGCTAGTAGCTGTTAGCGCTGGATTTCAGCTATCAAATTGTTTCAGAGTTTTCCGTACCTTGATCGTTCCCCAACAGACATCGAGGGACTTCCATGAGTCGACATCACGGATGTCTCATTACGATGGGCTGTTTCCCCTCTCACCCTTGTGACAGGACAAAGTGTACAATACCAAAAACAGTCAACAGCACTTGCTCTCGGCCAGCGTCCTGCCAAGCTTTTCAGTATCATAAATGAGCGCTGCATAGATAATGCGTCCTGGGGGTACAAGTGCCTGGAGAGTAGGAATTGTTCAAATTCAGTGGCCTAGGTGAATCATTAGTCATGAAGAACAGAATCCATCCCAACGTAAGTATAGACCTCACCTCAAGATGAATCTGGAGGCTCTCAAGACTTGATATTATTCCTGAGTTTACTGTGTTTCTCAGTTTCTCTCTTGCACTTTCTGCAATACTGTAGTTATGCTTCTGCGATGTAAGTATCATAGATGATGGCTGCTCCGGGCCAAGAAGAATGCAAATTACACTGTTCAAATACAGTCTTTGTTGTCCCTCCATCCAGAGCTTTATCGAAGCTGTGGTAGCCTTGATACACTCCATATCTGCAAAGTGTTAGGACGAGAATAAATGTCACAGATGAGCACCAAAACTCACATTGGAGAATGCAAAGAACGAATGCAAAGATTGCACCTCCGACCAATATGGTTATGATTTCTTCCGTTTTTGATACTTGTATCGTGTCTCGTGACCAATCTGCCGTCATAAAATCCGCTTCTCCAAATGTAAACATGGCATCAGGTTGTTGGACCTCTCGGGGGCGTGGTTGCTCGTGACCCTGCGAGTCCCTAGCATTCCTATTTGAATGAATGCGATACATTTAGCTGCCTGAAACTTTGTTGAAAGATATTTTTGAAGGGTTGCTGACCGTTCATTCCATCTCTCCTGCGTTTGGACAAGGCTCGATGTATGATAGTCTCCTACCAAAAAGTGGTTCAATATGTCCGAAAGATGCAGTGCTACTGTTTGAAAGTGTTCAAGTGTTTCGGGAAGGGGCACGGTCCTGTGTTCCAAATCGGATATATCAACATGCCATATATCCCTCACAGCTTCCCGGAACACATGCTGGGACTTATCGTTATCGAATACTAGTTGCCATCGGCCCAAGTCTTCCTGGAATTCTCTTGCCGTACCAAACTGATCATCGGCATCTAGGACACGCGATATTGCCTTGCTTAAGCAAAGAAACTGAAGTGTTTCGTCGATGTGCACAGGTAACTTTTGTTTGCACAGTTTGCGAAGAGTTTCCCAGCCAGTCATCCATGCTTGATGGCTTTGGAGCTCAAAGCCGTAGGACCAACGCGCCGGAAAGCTGGTACATAGCGTAGAAGATTCGTCTTCCAAAACTAGATCCCCGATGCGGCCATGCTCCTTGAAAAATTCGTTGCGAAGAAGAAGGACAATTTCTCTTTTTCTTTTCCTCGCTCCGGCGCGAGCATGCGCTTCCTTCACCTGTTGTGCAATTGCTATCATTCGCCTCATGGCTTTAGTAACGCACGGCCTCCCGGGAGTGTCATAATCCAGCAGATAACGTCGTTGTTCCTTGAGCAAAAGTATTGCAAGTTGAATGTCTCCACCTTGTTCGATGAGAAACTGGAGCATGGAAGCAGACCCTTCTTTTGCAGCAATAGTTAGTGCTGTATCTGTAAACCATATTGTATTTACATCGGCCTGATAGTCGATTAGCGTCTTGGCAACATTTCGATGACCATGTCGTACTGCTTCTATTAAAGGCGTGGCTCCCCCATGTACTTTATTAATGTCGAAGCAACTCGGTGGGGAGTACTCCTCAAACATCGCTTCGAGGGAACACACTTCAGAACAGTAATCAAGAAGTAAATCTTGTCGAAATCTTGTATAAATCTCGTCGCATGCCGATAGTTCCGGGTTCTCAAGTATCAAATCGTACTCGTCAACATATAAATCGGCATCTTTCACGGCCTCAATAGTCCTGTCGATGCCTGACTGTAAAGAGCTCGCCCCTTGCAAAGTTCGCAAGTATCCTTGCCGATGCAAATTCGATAATCCATAGCTCCTTAGGATCTCTTCATCGTTCAGGAGCCCGTGAACTAAGAGTGCCATCTCAGCCACCAGAGGCTTCAAGGTATTGGCATTTTCGGTCTCCTCATCGCATACTTCGGACTGTAGCTTGGACAGTGAATTAACCAGTCGGTGGTGGTTTTTTAGTAGTAGCAGACCGTTATAAGCGCCGGAACTTTCGACAACATCGGGCACGGACTCCATGGCTTGGAAGACACGTAGTGTCAGTGCCATGGAGTGTATCTTCACGGCCATAGTACGCGGCGTCTTATTCACCGAAAAGCAGAAGTTGTCTTCCACCTCTCGTAGTAACATATTGTAGCATTCACACGTGGGTGGACACTGTAGAGGTACAGTAGCATCAATCCAGGCATGGTCGCCGAATGTGTGACCGATGAATGTTCCATTGCTTTATAGCTGTCAACTCACAATCATCTGGGAACAATAATTGGAAAAAAAGGTGTTTGCTTACTTTTCAAAATGTTCTTCGAGAAGGAACATTGGTGCTACATCAAGACCCTTGCTGGCCTTGAAATAGGGACATTCTACATGGAACTGAGAAGATTCCATGGACAGAGTTCAGGAGATGCTGATATGCCTTTCAACTTCGACATATGTGTAGTGAGTATGCTTAAAAGAAAATGGAGAGATGGATTGATTGCTATACTGAAAATTCCGCAGCTTCCTTAAACAGCTCTCCGGGGAGATCCAATATCGGTATATAAGCATCGCTCGATACCGCATCTCACCTCACTTGACCTTTTGGTCAGTCTGCCCACCCGAAATACGCCTCGGCGCCCAAGGCACTGATTGACTGGTAGGAGAGGTGGAGAAGTCATTCGGGAATCGATTCCCACCTGTTAGGCCATCTGATTGGCGGGACTGGTGTTTCTTACATGGCAGTGGACTTCTGGTGTGGCGCACAGCAGGATGCATCAGACACTCGATTGGTTTGCGGTATGCCACATACGCTGCCTGGGTCCATCCTCCACTCCCCCCGGTGTGTCGCACTTTCGGGCATGCCTGCGGCGAATCGCAGCGAAATCTGCTGGGGGCATCCATGATCCATCGTGGTTGGTCAACACTTGGGTGAGAATGCAGGAGACAGGAGGGGCCATTGCAAGCCTCATGGAGGGAGGCTTCGGGGCGAAATTTAGCTCTGCCGACGAAAAGGCTTGAGAGCCAGTCGCTTGGCTTGGTGAGGCGGACAGTGATAATCATGTCTTCCAAATTCTATATACACCACTTAGAGTTAGCTGTATGCAGGTCAGCACGATTTCCCTTTGAATCTGACAGGGACATCTGTGGGAATCATGTTGTGAGTTTGATTCCCACGAGCGTATCCGACACGCATAGTATGATCAATATATGGCATGGCTTCTTTTGGAAAACCCAACGGGAATGCGAGAACAACCAGCATAGCACTATAGCACGGCATGGATCAAGTTCATGTGCAATCGCAATAGTTGCAGTTTTAGAAATTTCAGCTGATTAATGAGCGAAAGCCCATCAGCCTACTGGAACAATGAGACGGGTGCACCAGAGTAAGGTATATAAGGCCTAGGCCAAACTCGATCTTATCTCTCATGATGGCGACCCCGCCATATTTATTCTATGTTCAAGTTCACTCTCCAGTCTGCTTTCAATTGCGATTAGCTTTTGGTCCACTATCATCTTCTCTGCAAGTTTCTTTCGTGCCCTAAATACCATCCCCAACTCGAGGGAGCAGACCCCGATGGAAACTGAAACTCCCGGCCCTTTCCCTTCACATGCTTCGATAAATAAAGTTCACCGATGGGACCCTGAGGCTATTTACGGTATTGTTTTTGGCATATGTACTCTCGTGCTAGCAATCCCGGGGGTGTTCGTTGCTATTCGCCTCTTCTATTCACGGAGTAGGAACACGGGCGCTACAAATTTCCCTCTCGGTGACAATTACCCTCACAAGGAGCTATTTGTGGCGTATGTATGTTTTTACTGACTTCGACCTATAGACACTGTCGAAAATGCAAACCAGGACGCCGAACCCTAGTATTCACTTAATATCAATGCGACCAAAATGCAGTTGTTCCATACAATTCAATCCAAGGCGTACGGTAGTGCTCCCCCTCGATAGTCTTCAAACTGAGGAGTCAGTGATGCGACGGCATGGAGAAGGTGTCATTTAGTCCTTTTTATACAGGAAGGAAGAATCAACTCTTCATATGATTTACTGAGCCTAGTCATTTAATATTCTTGCCATTTCCTTCATTCAAGTTGTGTATAACTATATTTATGCCTCTTGTGCAAAATGGCATTACTTAAGTATAGGTTTTTCCATTCGTCGAGTAACGAAGTGTCGTCACTAGCAGACATTTCAGCCCACTAAGGGTATTAACTTATTTGACTACGACTAACCTCATAATTCACTTAAGAAATTCTTTTGGCGGGCCCGTAGGACCATGAACGGGGTCATAATGGATCTAGGTGGCTTCGAATACTCAAGAATGAATATAGAGGCTGGGCAAAAGCTATATCTCTCAAATTCAAGGAGCAGACGTTCTCGATAGTCCATTCGGTTGGATATATACACATCCTATCCCTTTTTACATGGCTGTTACGGAACCTAAGTCGCTCAAGACAATTGGGTATATATCAGTCCAATTTCCAATGCAATACCTAGACTAAGAGCTAAAAGCAAAGATAATCAAGTACGTATAAACAGAAATAGCCCTGCTAGGTATTCTACCTTCATATGTCTTAATGTTCGTATTCTACTAAACATGTCGCTGCCTTTAAGCGCGATATCTGTTCCACTGGCTGTTGACACGGTCGATCTGACCGGGCGTAAACTCAGTCCAGCAATCACTAGAAGTAGGTGTCAGTGGATGTTTTCTAAATGGGATTCATCTTACTTACGGAGACGTGTAGTCCATGTAGTTATGGATAGGATCAGTACCAGGGTGGTTAGGGCAGGAATCCCGACTGGCAGGGCACCCGCTGCTGGGGCCAGACTGAGCAGGAGTATCATCGACATAATCACCAGGGCCGTCACAGTTGTTGCCGTCAAAAGTGTGCGCGAGACCCAGCCAATGGCCTGCCTCGTGAGCGGCTATCAGGCCCATGGCCGACTTGGCCAGGGTGCAGCCGTCAATGTAGAAGTTATCAGAGCCCTCGGGGGCGTTTGTGGGATAGTAACAGTACCCCGAAGCAGTAGGGAGGACATCTACGATGTAGACGTTCATAGACTGGTAGTTGCCTCGGCGCAGAGCTTTCTTCATTGGCATTTCTTGACCATTGCCTTCATTGGCCCACTGGGCGTTGACTGTCTTTGTCTTGCCGGCGTAGTTGAGGTTGATGTTGTAGGGGGAAAATGTTTTCTGAAGGGTATCGAACTGGTTCTGGAGGGCAGAGTCGGAGCTGAGGCCGCTCTCAGAGGCTGAGATTGCGTGGAGCCAGACATCAACACTGATGGTAGCCTGGATAGTCATACCCGACTTGCGCATAGACTTCTCCTTGATGGACATCTCTTCGGCAATGTCAATCTGCTCCTGAGTGAGCTGGGGTGATTGACAGGAGAAGCTTCTGGGCTGTATAACATGGCCCAAAGCCAAACTGGCAAAGAATAAGACTGATTTGAGAGACATTTTCCAGAAATGGAGAGCAAGAATGTTGCAATTGAATTATAGCCGAGCCAACAATCACTGAGACGGAGAAAAGTTGACTTTAGCAGTCTGCTGAAGATAGATAATGTGTACCTAGATAGATGAGGCAAGCAGCAAGACTTATATAGACCCTTCCTCTTCCGAATGTAGCCCTTTTTTTCATGTCTGCCTTGTTACTACTCGAGACGGGACCAAAGGTCGTATAGACTTAGAGTCTTTAGCTGTTTTAGGCAGCTGTTCTTTTCTTTCTGTCAATCTATCTGAAGTCTTCTCCAGTCCCAAACACTGCCTCTTCTAAATTAGGGCGCGGCAAATTTAAGGGGGTGCCCCTTGGTTGCATTTGAGGCACGCCAAGGCTGAAGGCACTTTGTTCGATGCCCTACACATGATCGCATCCAATAAAGGAGACTTCTAGACACGACGACCTGAATTTCGCTTCATTAAACATGAAGTCTAACCCATCTTCTACCGTTCAGTATCCCGCCTTGATGCAGTCAACCTTCAAACCTTAATAGACGAGAACCGGCAGTCCAAGCTCACACTTTGATACATGTAATGTTTTCGGCATCAGCCGGAAAGATCCGTTTCAAAAGTGAGCAACAGCTGAATATGCTACGTGCCCCGTCACATTGCTTACTGCTGATCTTCTTGCCCCCATGGGTAAGGTGGTTAGGGTCCAGGATACATGATTGGTGGAAGCTCTCCCATGGCAGCACTTCCAAGGATAAACCCATGGTGCCACTTCGGACTCTATACGCCCATGGTCTGAGAAGGGAAAAACAACGCGGGTTTTTTTTTTCTAAGAAAGAGGTGAATTAATCGCATGACCAATTTCCTCGCCCTTTTGAAGTGAGACAAGTCGCAACATGTACCTTACAGGGCGATAATTCAATGGCTTGAAGAAGAAAAAGAAAACACAAGAGAGAGAAAACAGGCAAAGGAAAGGAACAGGAAAAGGCAAGACAAATGTTATCGCGATTCAAAGATAAACATGTTCTCCTGGTCTACGCCCTCGTATCAATCGCTGATGGTGGCATTGGCCTTGCCCCTGCGTCAATCACCCCTTTAAGCTGCGAGAGCCGAAGTTCTCCACATCCCGAAATTACAACCTTAGCGTGCTTCAGATGTAACCACTACCCTAAACCTTTGAGAATCCCCTTGACCACATCAATGTATCAGGAAGAAATGGAAGCAAGAGAGAAGAGAGTTTCTTTATACTTAAGCTAGGTCCAAGAGTTCATAAATACAGGTGGTATTAGTTATGAAAACGAGATTGTTTGAAAGATGTTGAGATTGAACTTACAATGGTTCACTAGACGCTGCATATGTAATGATTCACTAACATGACCAGGTAGCGTGTGTTGGTCAATAACGAGAGTCATCCAATCTTTCCTGCAACAGCCCAAAGGTTGGATCACACCTTCCGATAACACTCTTTCTGTCCCTTTCCAATACGATCCGATATGTCTGCGGAATGCGACTAGAATACGACGCTGTGCCTCTCTGGAAAGGACGCCTTTGTTGGGGGTTTGACCTTTTGATGGGCATGACGTCACAGAGACCTTTGCTTCATGCCGTTTTTAAGCGCTGTGGTTCCATTTCAGCCCGCGGAAAAAAGAGGGATAGAGCTTGCGTATGTATGGGCCGCTTATATCCTGTTAGCATACTCCGTATTTTGAGGGATATTGCGGCCGCCTTTCTCACGGTTTGTCTTTGCTTCGCGGTAAATTGATTGCTCTGGTCAAAACGGGCTAGCCGCTTTCCCCCTTTCGCGTTTCTTTCCGTACTTGTGCTGTTGCTTGGCTGTTGCCCTAAATATCAAATACATGACAAGTGCAGCCATTTCTGTGGTCGCGCCGGAATCCCCAATATCGAATCTCAACTTGCGAGTGTTACAGTGGCATCAGTAGTGGGTTAGCCCAGTTAGGCATTCGCAAGGCTGGTAGCTGGGTGGACGTGATGGATTATTCGCCCATGTGTTCGGCCGCGATTAAAGTAGCGTGGGCGTCAGGAGTAGAGCTGCTGTAGAATTACCACCTACCGAGAGTATCACCATGCTCAATAGAATGTATATGCTATAATGTTGGAGCTAGAGACCGATTTGGGGTATTTCTTATTTTTAAACACGGAGCAAGTTGAATAAATGTGGCCATGGTGGCATGAACTAACTTTATAATATAACTTCATGCTTAGTGAAGGCCGGAACTTGTTGAGTGGCACAATGGATGCCTCCTCCTATATGTGGTAGTGCGTTAATATAAACCTGAACTACCTCACGATCAGGAAAAAGTTTCTCGAACAGCCGAAAGGCTTCCATATCTCTCTCTTCATCACCAAACCGCGGAATTATCACTCCTCCATTGACAGTTAGGAAATTGACATATGAAGCTACACAGTTCTCCCCTTGTGAGACATTGTCCAGCTTATCCATATTGGGTTCAAGACAGTCGAACAGTACGAGCTTTCGGCCTCGAGCATCAGTAAAGTCAGACAGTTTTGCTTTCGCGTCTGCGTATGCACTAGCGTATTTGCCGGAGCCTTGTAAGGATGGCTTGCTGAGAAGGACAATTCCAGGACGAATAAACCGAGCGAGAGCGTCGATATGGCAGTCCGTTGTCTCCTTGCCGACCTCACCGGCAAGCCAGAGAAACTTGTCAACCCCGAATAATCGAGACAATTCCCTCTCGATCTGTTCTCTTGTCTTGTCAGGATTCCTATTGTCGTTGATGATGGCGCTTTCGGCAGCCATAAATGTACCCTCTCCATCAACTTCCATTCCACCACCCTCGGCAGTGATATTAGCTTGTAGAGCTGAACTACCAACCATGTGCTTGGTCGCTATCTCAGCAATGAGTTCGTCCCCGGAGGGCAAACGTTTTCCTCCCCAATAGTTGAAGTTGAAGTCAACCCCGTGCAACGCATCACCGGCCTGAGACTTGACGAAAATAGGACCAAAGTCTCGGATCCATAGATGGCTTGTTTGCTCAATGCATAGAATAGAAATATTCTGGTTAATCTCAGATTTGACTTTTTGTAGCGTTTCGGAGCTAGAAAGGAGCACAACAGGCTCAAACTTCGCGATGGTGTTTGCAATGCTGATTATTTCTTTTTGCGCATTGACAAGCAGGTTGCCTGCATTGTCGGAAGTGGTGTTGGGGTAAGCCATCAGAACGCACTGGTGTGGAGCTGAGTCGGCTGGTAGAAACCAGCCACTTTGATCAGTTGAGGATACCATATTTCCGTTCGCTGGTGTCAAGATGAATAAGAATGTAAGTGAGAAAAAAGTAAGAAGTAAGGCATTTTAGCAACTGGGGTTACCTATGACGAGACTGGCTATTTATATATTTCGATGTAGAACGTAGTCCATTGACTAGCCACATCATCTTGCATTGCCATTCGCCCCTTTCCCCCTCAATTTCATGACAGGCTCCAACAGACGCCTGGTGGAATGTGATTATGAAGCGGGTCTCTGGCCAAGATGGTGGTTTGCGCTCGAGAAGACACGCGATTAGCTATGCCCTTTGCGGACATGTATCCCGACAATCCTTCACTGTCTCCAGAAGAGGAGGCAGTTCCATGGTCTCCGTCCAGAGCCTGTTATGAGTGGTATTCTCGGCGAACCAGTCTAACACCTGCTAATATGTGAGCGAATTTCATCTTCAAAACACGCAAGGTGATTAAAAAAAAGAATATTTAGAGCCAGAGTATTGAGAAAGTGTCTGTAGGTTGTTTAAGATGTCTCAGAGAACATATTTGTTCGAGTGAACGAGTAAAATATCAAAGAAAACCAATAATTTACCAATTCGGGATAATCATCCCGAGCACGAATGTGATTCCCCTGTGCTTCACTTATCCTAGCTTGACGCCCATGGTAAGCCGTTTAGAGGCTAAAACTATTTTTTTATATACATAAATCTTCTATGCATCAATTGACTCATAAGATATTTTCTCCTCATGGTGTAATTCATTTAATTCAAATTTAACCGTTGTCTGGCTTGAGGTTATAATATTGTTTTACTCTAGGGGAGGAGATGATCTTCCCGACTGCCGTACCTACGCGGGTTGCGCGTACAAGTATCTACACAATCATGATGCTTGGAGTCGACGGTTCACCGAGAAATTCTTCCCAATATATCTCTTCTTTACCGGAAATAGCTCGCTCTTCCCACAGAGAACATACCAGCGGCCTCACCTTTTGCCACATCAAGAGTGTGGATTGTTTGATGATGAAGTCGAGCCATGCTAATACTCTTTTTCGAAGCAGAATGTCCTGAACTTCAAAAAACGCCATGGCGACGGGCCACAGAATCGGAGAATAGGGTCGAGATTTATAGTTGGCCAAAGCTTCAATGTGATCAATAGCTTGCTCAACGAGGGGCTGCACATCGGCTAGTGGCAAGCCGCGCAGCCGTCGTTTGCAGTAAATGATGGAGCCAAAGTAAAATATTTGGGCGTAGTGATGAACCAGATCTTCTTGTCCCCGTGTTGCTGCCGGGATATGACAATCGGGCGGTATGGAAAGATACAATTCCATCTCAAAACGCTCCAAGTCCAGCGGTGGCTCCTCGCCATATTGATGGAGTCTCACAGCCATGGCAATCATGTTGCTCATCACCTCTAGAGATTTTTTGGGAAGCCCAAAAATGTGATGCAAATAGTAGGGCTCTAGCATAGTCTCCATCTCAAAGTGGAAATTGCCGTCTTGGGCGACCTCTTCTGATAGTATTTGTGATCGCAGCATTGTTGCTGTACTAACCAGCATCTGATACATGGTGATTGTAGATTCGGTGTGAGCCCACGAGGTCACATTCACTTTGTGGAGCCATTGAGAAGCTCCACGTAGATGGGTGAGCCAGAAGTTTCTCTCTACTGTAATTGGCTCGTATGTCATACATAGCAGAAGGGATGCTAGCACACTCTCTCGTTGGGCCGGGTCATCAACGGCTAGGTGATGCTGAAGATGGCGAATGCCTTGGTTCTGGTGGGACAGTGCCAAGGTTAGAAATTCGGATTTTTGGTCAACACTCTCTAGGTGAACGGAGAGATGGAAAGCAGCAGCTGAGGAGACAAGGTAGAATAGCACGACCGATCCTGTGGATGAAGAAGCTGGAGACATTGCTCCCGCATAGACGATGGGCACAAAAATCCTTTTCAGAGGGCTCATTGATCCTGGGACGGACGAAAGAGCGTCGCTCAAGTGTGTGACCCAGTATTCTATACATCTGAGCTGCAAACGCATGGGGAACAAGAGATCGATGTGCCTTCTGGCGGCCTGACATCCTGGGCTAGACCCTCGGTGATCTGGCGGTGGGAGGAGCCTAGGAACTGAGCAGGGAGGAATGTTCCTGGGACGCTCCTCGTCTTGCTCACCACGCAGCTCTCGAGAAACATAAGTCCTTGTATCTATTGAAGGGAGAAGAAACAATGGTGCTGAACTGCCATTGGTGGGCGATGTGATTTCTTCTGGGTTTGTTGGGATAGGTGGACTTGTGCACGTACTTGCCAGCTCCGATTGTGTTGCTTCAGCCTCTCGAGGGGTTTCAGGTGATGGATGATGCGGATAAGAAATTGGAGTCCTCGATTCCGAATCTCTTTGCGAGGTTGCTGCCTCCAACTGATGTCTCGAAGTGTGACCGTCCTCCACGTCAATTGGTGTGGCTGTCTCAACTCCAAAGTCCGAAAGGCCCCTCACAGGTTTCCACTGCACGACTGACCTATAACCGGGATATCCAGCGCACTCGAGGTTCGCATTGGAACACCGTCGACAAACAGGCCGTGTCTCATCACACTTTAGATGTCTAGACCTGCAGGTCATGCATCCTGAGAAGGTCTTGACTCTCCTTGACTGGAGTCTTCGGGGCTGACCACGGGGCTGTCTCGGAGTACCGGGCATGTTTGTGGCAAAGTTAGATTCCATAACTGCATGAGATCCGGAGAAACAGTCCAAAAACGAAAAGGGCATGTCGGACAAGAAGGACGAGATGATGGGGTGGAGTCAGGGTACCCACGTGATAAGTGGTGGGAAGCGGGCTGACTCGAGACTATGCCTTTTGAGGGCATGTATACCGAATCTAGCTGGCCAATTGAAATATTGGAAGAGGCAACAAGGTGTAACGAGGGCAGTGGGGAAGACGGACATAACCTGGTTATGTACCTACATACTGGGCATGTCAGTGCTTGGGGCACCTCCAGTTCCGCGAAGAATGACAATTGCTCATTGAGCATGACTATATTACAATCATACATCACCATATAATTGAATGAAAGGTATGATGTCATATCCTCTGAGGGTTCTAGCGCTTGCCCAAGGACCCCAGCCGGTAGAGCAGGCGTATCGTCAGCAGTATAGCTAGATAGTGAAATTCTTGTCGAGGGCTCGGGGCTTTTGTATACTTTATTCTTATAACATGGAAAATTGGTTACTTTATTCATAAGACAGGCTAGCTTATCTCATCTCCTTCGCGCTCCTTACGGGGCTTGTGCTTTTGCTTGGCAGTTGAACCCGAGATATACATGACAGAGGGCAGCTATTTCTGTGATTGCGCCGGGAACCCCACCATCCATCTCAATTTTCGTTCTCAATGTGTAGTAGGCTTGCGCTCAGATTCCAAAGTCTCTCCTCAGCCTCTTGGTCGTAGAGATGCGGGGCATATCCGGGATCGAACACGGCCGGATTGAGGGTCTTGGCTGGGCCCGCGATACTGCACTCAGACAGATACTTGCCGCCTTTTCCTTCTAGCTCAGCAGCTACGGCTGCCCATACCGATGTGGCAGCTCCCTGTTGGGGTGTCTGCCAGGCCTTGGAGCCCTCTGGGTCCTCGAGCAGCTGCTTCATCAAGGCCGGATCGCAGAACGCCTGGATGCCAGAAGAAACTGCGCCAGGGTGGACCGAGAACGCCCGTACGCCCAATGGCCCAAATACACGATCGATATAATTGGCAGTCCACGCGTTGGCTGTCTTCGACTGCCCGTATGCTGTAAATGGTTCATACGAGCCCGGCTTCTCAAAGTTGTAATCGTCGAACTGGAAACTGGATATCCGATGCCCTGTTGATGAGAGATTGATAACTCGCGAGGCTTGGCCGACAGTGCTAGAGGACTTCAAAGTTGGTAGAAGCAACGTGGTGAGGAGGTAGTGCGCCAAATGGTTGACCGCAAGTTGCCTCTCGAAACCTTCCTTCGTCTTACTATAGGGGGTTGCCATGATACCTTATCAGTGGCTCACGTTAGCAAATCAAGTTCTTGGAGGAGTGGAACTAATGGAACATACCGGCGTTGTTGATAAGTATATCAAGCTTGCTGCTGTTTTTGAGGAAGGAAGCGGCTGCTTCACGGACTGACTCAAGTGAGTCTAGGTCCATCGCAAGGACTTGGAGTAGGCCTTCGCCACGGCTGCTTTTGGAGATATCTTCTAATATTGCCTGCCCCTTACTGGCGTCTCGCGCTGTGAACCAAACGTCTGCTCCTGTCGCATGAAGGGCTCGAACTGTTTCGACACCGATGCCAGAGGTGCCCCCAGTGACCAGGGCAACGCGGCCCTTCCAAGTGCCAATAAGCGAATTGTCTTCGACAATCTGTAGCGCAGTAGGGCGGGCATCTCCGGGACCGTTGGTTGAGCGGTATGACTCTGCGTAGGACTTGGAGGTATTTGGCATGATGTATTGTGGTGAGATGAGATTCTACTTGTGGAGGAGGAAGAGGTTGCTCGTGTAGTTCGAGATGTGGTCTTGAATTGAGGAATATGGGAAGTTTATATACATAATGGAAACTTGCTAGACCCACGAATCGAATGTAGTTTCTTATCCTAGATTCCATTTCCATTCTCTGTCTTCGGACCTCAGTCGTGTGTAGGTGAACTTGTGAGCGGAAATGAGCGGAACTCTGCGCTCCCGCTCGATACATGTTCTCTGCCTACCTAATGCGGAATAGCCTTGCTGATCAATCAGCGCCAATTTCCGCTCGCCAACATATTTGATCTCTCACAGCTCCAAACACGGCGGTGATGCCCGCTCAAAGAAACATCTAGCCGCTTCCGCCGCTTGAAGCCTCAAAGTACAGTGGGCGGCAAGGAAGTCTTGAGACGAAGGAAGCCATTGCGGGCTAGCTCAGTCCTCTAGGATGACGCGTGCAAAGGCATTGCAATCATGCCAAGCTTGCAGGTGAGCCGCCGCCTCCGAATCGGAGTTTGAAGACAGAGTGCTAACGATTAGGAAGACGATTGAAGCGGAGGTGCTCCAAAGACGTGCCAGCTTGTTCCCTCGTAAGTTCAGGCACGACTTTTGCAAATGAATCTTAGACTTTTGGCCGCCTTCATACTAAGTTGTTTTTCTAGTGCATCCGACTCCAGAAAGAATGCGTCTATCCGGGGTTCCAGAGCCAGGATCAAAACATCCTAGTTGATGTTTTCGATAGACTCCGCCACTTGGAAGAAAATCTGGAGGCAAATAAGCGGGTTTCATCTCAGGCTTCCTTGCGTCAGAATACTGCTCAATCAATCCCCGGCACTCAGGGCATGAAAACGCCCTTTCCAGCCGCCTTCTTCCTAGACAATGACTCGTTTAGAGCCTTGGGAGCCAACTCTCTGTCATGGGGTCTCGATCATTCGCTGCAACAAGGGGCTTCAAATCTTCTCGGTGTAGATCGGGCAGAAGCGTGCTCGAGATATTTCTCCTCCGTCCACCCATGGCTTTCCTTCTTAAGCCAAAAGCGTCTGAATAACGGGGACAAGGGATCCTCAGCGGATGTGGATGGCTGTGAGCCACTTTTAATCTTGTGCTTTGGGCTCCTCACAGAGGAGTTGGTAAATCCACCACAGGGGTGCCCTCAAACAAGCAAGCTCTACTCATCAATAAGAGCAAGTGTGTCCGCGGCCGTAGACGGTGGTTGTGTATCGCTGAGGTTAGTGCAATCGCTCGTGCTCTTGTCTCTGTATGAGCTAGGCCATGCGATCTACCCTACCGCGTATCTCACTCTGGCCCAAGCTGCTCGCATGGGCATCTTGATGGGGCTTCAAAGTAAGGCCAAGGCCTCGAGACTCTTCACTCCTGCAAATTCATGGACATTGCGTGAAGAGCAACGGCGAACGTGGTGGGCCATTTTAATTCTCGACAGGTACGTAGGAGTATGGTCTAAGCCTTCCGGCCGGTCCTCTCAGATAGCATCAGCTTACGCGCTTAGCAGGTTCGCCAATATCGGCGCAGGAGGCCAATCCCTTTGTGCACCTGATCCCACCTCAACCGACCTGTTGCCGGTAAATGATACGTCTTGGGATGCTGGACAAGTTGTTGCCAATGAGCCGCTATACACGACCGAATTTTGCTGTGTGGCAATGGTTAGCCCGCTTGCTCGAACGTGCCAGGCCGCACACATGCTAGGCAAGATAATCCAACACGGCAGAGATACCGAGGATCCGGCTCACAGCCTGGCCGAGGCATTGCAAATCCACCGGGCCCTATCTTCCCTCCTCAGAAACCTAGAGCTCAGGGAGGACCTTGAGTCCAACGTTTCTGCGCTAAGTCTTTGCTGTTCTGCTATTTTCCTTCTCTATGATCGATATCAAGCCAACGACTCGGATGAGATGGTGCGGCTACCAGCTGAAACTGAGCTGCAACACCGCACACTTGAAAGCATTCGAGACATCGCTTCTAGCAGTGCGCCAAAAATTGCACAAATAATCCGAGCTCAAGCAAATCTAGTCAAGAGTCTGCTCAATGGACCCTCTCTCTACCGTGCTGCTAACATATGTGCCTGGTTCATCAGAGAGGATCACGACCCAATGATGTATGAGGCGCTAGACGCTATTGTGGCTGGATTAAGGGCCTTGCAAGCTCGTTGGCCAGTAGCCGGTAAGTGAAGAGCAAATCTCATCTTGAATCCCCATTGGCTAAAACCGCTATAGGAGAGTACCTGAATCTGCTTGACGCGGCTGGGGTTCTTGAGTTTGTGAAAACCGCATCCAGACTCCACTAGGAGCTAGGCTGATGTGATGTAAATAATGGTGAACGGCATCGGCGTGAGACGCAATGGTTGTCTGTGGTTGTGCGTGTTGATTGAGTTTGGTTATACGTGATGGTGTGTTGATTGAGGCTTATTAGAGGAGGTTAATGCGCCTCTCAGCCATTGGAAGAATCTAGTTGCTCCTTTGTTTACTAGCTTCCCATTTGAATTCCTCGTAGCATAGTATTAAGAGGGCCTATCAAACGAGTTCAACATCTGACATAACCACCCCATCAAAGAATCCAGTTCGGTAATCTCGCGCGATACCGACACGTCGGAGGCGCGAATCTTGAACCATCTCCACAAGAAGAAAGGCCGTTTTCGTAAGTTCCAAGGCGTAGACTGTCAATGAACCCTGTAGAACTCGGTAAACCGAAGATATGTAGTCCAGTTGCCCAACAATTTCCTGTTTCCTCGCTTCATAGGCCACGATGAAGCCGGTTTGGGCATCAGCGGAATACATGGGCAGCTCTGGTACGATCCAAAAGTTGAATAGAGGGTTCGTGGAAGATCTATCTCGTTGGCCACTAGCGTTCTGCTCAACAATAGAATCCCATGGACATAGACTGGCATCTTGATGCCAAAACGGCCTCAGCCTTGCCCTCACCCGGAGCCCAGCAATTCGTGAACCTTTGTAGATGTCATCGTCGGAAACTGTTTCAGAGGTATCGTAACTCCAGCTGCTTATGAACTCGAGACCTCCAAGAGTCTGAACTTCTGCCTCGTATTCAATGCCGTGACAGAGGGGCAAGGAGGCCCAAGACCAAGAGGGAAAGGTCTGGCTCGAATCGACTACTTCCTGAGGAACGAACTTAGCGACCCGCCATGAAAGATCGTGAGCCAACGTCAATTCCCACAGTCCAGACAAGTAAGTATTTTTCTGGTCAAAGCTCGACTGATACCTAGATGCAAGACCAGAAAGGGCGGGGAAGCGGTCATTTGGATTCGACATGTCTCGGAGTGTGTATGATGTAACTAATGATACCCATCCTCGGTGTCGGGTTTCGGCAGTACCATGATGACATGCAACTAGGAAGCTTTGTGGCAAGTCGTGTTTGGACCCGCTCAGCTTACACGCTGTTGTAGGAATCGAAGTCTCAGTTAGTTGTGCGCCAGCGCACGACCAATAGATTTTGTTGGGTGTCCAATATAGCACCCTCGGTGATAAATGCTCTTCTTGCAACGTCCAGGATCGCTTGGTCAATGGGGAGGACTTGAGAATCTCAGTTAATGTGATAAGAGGAGGGAGCAAATATCGCCCACGCAGATGACAGGACTGAGTGACCTGGGAATAAGCAGATCGGGGAGACAAGATAGCTTCAGTCGCTTTGGAGTTAGAACACAATGCCAGGGTAAAGAAAGCGTTGCCGTAGTAGCTATGCATCCTCGGTGCTTCACGCATGAAATCAGACATATTGCTCTGGCTTTGAATGATGCACACAGAATCAATCCATGCATAGGTCAGCCCTGTACGCCTGAAGATCGTGATAGCATCACGAAGAGTCACAGGGAGGTCTAAGATTGAGAACGCCTGGTGCCGCTGTTCTAGGTTCTCCATGGTAGTCATTCCTTTGTGCAAGAATTGACCGTCTTTCTCCGTGAGGGATTGAGACCCCCAGCAGTAGCTGAGGGCAGCATATTGTACTTGCTCATCCATGGAACATAATTGAAGCTCTGATTCAGAGAGTATACGAATCAGCCTCGTGGGGTTCTCTGAAGACCATCGCAAGACTGAACAGCTCTGTTTGTGATCTTGGTGACATGTCTCAGCCCAGGTCCTTATTTGTCGTGCTATCCATGGAGAATTCGCATTCTCGGGAAGGTTGAGAGAGGCCTTAGCCGTCGAAGAGGTTGGGACAAGGACAGATTTGTCTGAATGGTCAAGTATTTCGATCTTGAAGTCGACACTACTCTCTAGAAACTGCTCCTGGGTATCTTCTGGAGTACTGTTTCCTTGGTAGTTGAAGATGGGGCGCACATACACAGGACAATGCCTTGTGGTTGCAGTAAGTGTATTTGCCTCGCCCGTAGTCGCGCATCGAGAAAGAAGCGCTTGGCGAAACACGCGACAGGTTTGACATCTCTTTGCGCAATCTGAAAGTTCGGCAAAGTCGTTATGAAACGGCAGACGGCCAGTCGGGGACGGTGTGCCTTTCTTGCGCGATTCTGAATGGAGGTCCAGCAGGATCTCAATTTGCGAACATCCTCGGCAAATGGATTGGAGATCAACACCGATATTTGTCTTGCTATAGTCCGACTGCTTGCCCTTGCCCGAAAACCACATGCTGAGCGGACCGTGGATCTTGCTCCGGGCTATTCGATGCGCGATGTATCCAACGTGAATGATAATGGTGATAGAATAATTAATCTTCGTCTTACCACAGTCGAAGTATCTAAATTTGGAATGTTGATCCTGCGTAATGAGTGGCGATCTGGAGATTCGATTGTGGCTGTGCACGATCATGTGAAACGTCAGCTCAGCTCCACTTTTGACTTCAGGCATCCTCCATCACCATTCATGAACAAGCAAGAAAAGCCTGAGCAAATCCATATCCACAGCCGCCATAATCTGCGGCCCGTATATTGAATATATCGACTAAGGTTGATACCTACCGTGGAGAATGCCTTCCCTCGAATCCGACGACTGGCATGTACGCGCACGAGCAATGACGTCTCTCCCTAGCTTGCTGACGGGCGCCGATGTCCTTGTCGGCGATCTTGCTTGCCAAGCGGTTCACACATCATCTCTTGTATTTCAAGCTATTATTATTGGTGCTGGAGCCTATGGTTTCATATCATGCAGCAGTGATTTGGGCTTCACTGAAGACCATTGTTCCGCTAACAGCGCGCGGGTAGGCCTTCCATGGTCAGCATCACTCATGGTATGCCCCCACCAACCCTTCACGCGATTATCCATATTTTTGATCGATTTATGGTTATCCTTGACAGTCATAATGGGCAAAGAAACTCTGTTGACAACTTTAACAGGGTATGGTGGCCGGCGCCGCGAATCTAGTCTATCTCAGCCGAATCTCAGCCCTCGAAAAACGAGAAACAGACAACAGCAGCCATCAGAAGCGGCTCCAAAAGCTGTACACCCTATTAGTTGGCATGTTTTTCAATATAATATTCATGCTTGCTGATTTTATCATCATGCACAAAGCAAGCTCCTTGGCCGAAGCAAGATGGACTCACCTATACATCCTTGCAACGGTAGAAATGATTGGCGGGTAAGTCCCCGCGCCCTTCACCGGAGTTAGGCGCAGATAACTGACCAAATAACAGAGCCCTCTTGATGGCTACGTTGATTCTTCATGCTTGCAAGCTATACAGAGTTCTTCGTCAGAAGAGTCAAGTTTACGAGGTTTTAAACAATCTGGAGGAAGGGTTCGAGGATGAATATAGGGATTCAGAATGATGAGAATCCCTGGCTTGCGCCTCTTCCACCAAGAGATGGTTAGAAATATACTGCTCAGTTATGTTCAATTTTATTTCCTGGGCTGCTACCGATGGGGTTTCTCTTTTTTAAATTTTCAGCCAGTTAATCATGGACTTAAAACTGCACATATCGGCTTTAATTAGCAGCTCAATACCCTAGATGATTTCTAAAGGTGCATCATGCAGCCAGTATCTGGCCTAATTTGACCACGACTCGCAACCCTGAAAAGCCGTACTATTAGAATAAGCATTGTAGCTCTCTTCTACATCCAAATCGACGTGTCGGTAAACAAATTGAACCTTAGATCCTATTACAGTCATACCATGAACAGCCTTGGAAGTCAAGCCATGCAAGCACTTTTCCCTTATGTGTCATAGAAAATCTTGTTTCGATGATAATAGTAAGCTAGAAAGTTTATATAGCTAATCTAAACCTCAGTAAATCACCAGATAAAATCGTTTCCTTCTTATTCAGTAGGTCCTCCATATCCCAGTTTGAACAAATGATCCGTGGAGACAGCCATTCTCTCCTCTCTGCCGTCAGCCAAACCAGAGTGTTTGCCACCAGTTCAGCAGTATCCCTCAGATGCGGAATAAAGTCGGGGTGAAGCTGGCTAGCCAAGTCTGTTTTCACAGCTCCTGGCTCCACCGAGTGAATAACTAATCCATCCTTTCCATACTGGGCGTCTAGGTGCTCGCCGAAACGGCACAGGGCAAATTTGGTGCCTCCATATGCCGAAGCCAATCCTGAGATGGCAAAGGCAGCGCCACTTGTCAGGTTGCAGATTGTTTTTGACTTGGACGCGAGAATAAGGGGCATGAATGCTCGGCAACAGAGATAAACCCCCTTTACATTGACCTCCCATGTCCTCCACCATTCTTTGGGATCCGAGTCTGGGTCGGCAATACGGCTGGGACCTTCACTATCACCGGCATTATTGATGAGAATATCTAGACATCCATCAAACGCGTCTGAGATTTCTGTCGCAGCATTCTTCAAGCTATCCTCTGATGTCACGTCAACAGATAGTTCGACAATGGTTGGAACGGGTCGGCCGGCTCGGTCTGCAGATTCTCTGCATTTGTCTGCAGCCTCAGTGAGACTTCCGCGCGCTACCAAAGCGATTTTAGAACACCCCGCCGAGGCGAAAGCAATCGCCATCGCCTTGCCTAGGCCTCTGGATGCACCAGTGACGCACACTGACTTTCCCGCAAAATCTTGTAGAGACGGGTCGATGAAAGGGTAGGTGTCTGAGCGTGAGGGCTTTGTAAAACCTCGCACTTCTAGCGCGTTGGAAAATTGCATGTACTCCATGTCTGATATAATGTGAACTAGAAATAAATAGCCGAACAGATGTTTGTTTAGAAGCTCAATTGATTCCACCGGTATTTTATAATCTAATACTCCCGGTGAGTATTCGGAGACATTTTGGGACTGTAAGCGGACATCGGAGACTTTTATGTTTACAAATCTTGCTTATTTCTTGGGCAAGTCGACATTGGTGGAGTTCATGAGCTGTTCCTTCTGAGTGACATGGGCGGAACTTAAAAGTCTTTTCTCAAGGTTATCGAAGCAACACTACGCTGAGGGCTGCCGTGAAGTTGGTAAGCTATACAAAAAGTCAGATGGCCCTTGCTACAATTTGGCTCATGTGATATATGTGACAATCGGCCAAAGTTAGGATATCCTACATATTGACTCCTCTAATAACCTTAGGGCTTGTAGTTAAACTACCAATGCTACTGACGTGCATGACATAGATGAAATACTGATGATCACTAAGCTTGCTCTTGTTAGAGATACGCCACGTTATGCTGTCTTGATGACTCCTGGTTGGGCTCTATTTTATATCACTAGATCTTAGCAACTCCTTCAATCTAAATGTGTCTATGAACATTTGGGCAACGCGATCTAATCGGCTGAACATTATTGTAGTGGGTGGTTATGAGTCATCAACATACGGACAAAGGCTAGAACTGAAGAGAACTTATTGTCGAAGTAACTAATCGCTCTGCTGCAGATGCCTTAATGCAGAACTCTTTCTAAGATGTTGCTCCCATGTCGTGAGATCATCTTCCAACACACGCCGAGTCAAGTGGTAACTCTCGCCAATGAAATATCCATATTCAGCAATAAGTCGCATGTTGTCAACCATCACTTCTCTCATCTTCCCTGGTCCCTCGATATATCCAGCCCAGGTTTCAGGAGCCACTTTCTGCCAGCTTGCGCCTTCGCCAGCGATAGGGAACACCTTTTGAAACGTGGCAATCATCTGGTCGCCGGTTACGTGTCCCGAAGTGCCGAGCAAGTGCTTCCCAACTACATCATCCCAGTGCAGGATCGCGGCCTTGATAAATTTACCCGTGTCCGCTGTGTCGTAGAGTGCAATTGGACGATCGCCGGCAAAAGGAAGGGAGATGGCATATGCGCCATTGTTTGCGGGCGATGGCTGCAACAAACCTGCAGAATAGTTGGTCATGAAGCTGCCAGGTAGGAAGAATGCCGCTGGAATGCCAATACTGCGGATGTAATCTTCGATTCGTGCCTTGGTGTCGAAATTGTAGACGTGAGTGAGCTTGCCGCCAGTAAGTTTCTCGGCATATGGGAGGGATGACCAGATATACTGGGTGACGCCAGCCTCTTTGGCCACATCGGCAAGGGCTTTGCCGTGCCGAAGCTCCAGTTCTATATCTTGCTGATCCCAGTCAGTGTTGCCGGTAGTCGTCATGGCGAAGACCGCTGAGGCGCCTGTTACCGCAGCAAGAAGGGATGCCTTGTCATTGAGGTCGGCCTAAAGACTTAAGTTTTAGTTTGAACTGTCCGTTGAAATCGCAGAAACCTGCGTCTGCCCCTGAGTGACTGCCTTACCGCAACTACTTGGACACCTTGGGAAGTGAGTGCCTGGGCTCGATTACTTGTGACGTCGCGAGTGACGGCGCGAACGGTCCATTCTGAACTGAGTTTGGCCTCCTTTAGAAAGGTGTCGACGACGCTGCCGCCCTGGGCACCTGTGGCGCCGAATACTGCAATGATCTTGGCCATGATATTTAGCTCACTATCTGTGTACTGTAGTCAGCCAGACAATGAGTTGACACAAGTTTCAGTACTGGGCATAGCGCGCCTTACGAGGTAAAGTAGTGAAGGTCAGAGTTTTCACTCGATATGTGAGAGCTCATAGAGGGCACGGGTGGCCGAATGATTGTTAATCGCATTTGAGGATGTTTCAACATCCTGCTTAGCGATGTGCGGCCATAATTCCTTATCTCCACCGGCGATTTGACACTGGCTGAATAGTGTAGGCTCAAGACCGGCCGACTTCGACCTCCATTTGATATTGTTGTACTTGCAGCGCCGACGTTGCTCCGATGTGGCACCACTTGCCCCAGCCGTGGCGATGCAAAATTGCGTGCGGCGGGACTCTCTGCCTACGGCCCAGGAGCCTCCATCCGGACTAGGGCCCTCATTCAGTTTAGGTAGGGAGTACTTCAGGAGATGCAAGAGGTCGGTGAAATTCGGTGACATGCCCCCCTTGGCATGAGGGGCGTCATGGCACGAAGTGACATGGATGACACGACTCACGGCTGGGTGGTCCGCATGTTACCACTGTCCTCTTATTGCCTTAACATTTGCGTGCCAAGCTGCAATGGAATTACGCCATCTTGGATCCCATGGCGAGAGTTCCGGTGGGTTATAACCGCTTGCTGTATGAAGTAATGTAGTTTTACGTTCCTTTTAGATTCAAGTGGAGGATATATGATGATATTATAGAGAACGAAATCGTGAGCATCTACGAGGCATCGATGTTCAAAATTGCGGGACAGATCTACGCGGCATCATGCTCTTCATTGCCTTGAATTCAATAGATAACGTGAGATACTTTTATTATAGGAAGATACTTACGGTAGGTCCATATCCTTATCTGCCAGCATGAGCGAAAGAGGGTGCTTAAATGAAAGGTGTCAAGAGAGAATGAGTAGTTGGGAAGCAGTGATTTGATTAGCAACCGTGATAGACTAAGCTACTCATATAATCTTAAACCGCAAGTCTCCTTGCATTATTTATGACCAACGGCTTTGGGAGCATTCTGCCAGGCAATCTTTGCACCAGTTAGAACTTCCATTATCGGGGCTTGCGAGCCAGTTTCCTTGGGATCGTCGCCGATAAAGTTCAGCGGAAACCCAATATCAAACTGCCTAATGCTCTCGATATAACTTATCTGCTCGTCCGTCAAATGGATACTCAAAGCCTTGATATTGTCATGCAGATGCTCGATCTTGCGACCGCCGATTAATGGAAACACATTCCTCGCCTTTTGCAATACGTAGGCAAGGGCAATCTGCTGAATACTGTCTGTTCCATGCTCGGAAGCTACCTTCTCCAAGGCCGCGCTGACCTTGCGAGCCTCCTCATTCTGGCTGCTGCTGCGACCTCCATCGTTGGATTTTTGACGCGTCTCAAGTTGCTTCGCGGTTTGCAACTGACCCCCTCCGAGAACATCCCATGGGCAAAGGGCCATGCCGAAATGACGCGCCATCGGAATGATATCCCTCTCGAAGTCGCGCAGCATTAGGTTCCAGCGGCCCTGATAAACAGAGAAAGGAGTCTTGCCATGAGTCTTAGCGTAGACATTAGCAGCAGATACAACCCAGGCCGGCGTATCTGAGATGCCCAGGTATAGCACTTTGCCCTGCTCAACAAGAATATGGAGAGAGTCCATAAGTTCTTCGATTGAGGTCGTCCAGTCCCACCAATGGACGTAGAGAAGATCGATATACTCCGTTTGTAACTTGCGAAGCGAGTCGGCAACAGACAATCTAAGAGACTTTTTATGGTTGCCTCCATAATTCACCGTCTTGCCAGAGCCGAGCTCATGTGTGCGGTAGGAATTAGTGAATTTCGTGGCAATAAACAGAAGATCTCGGTTTCCTCGTTCAGCCATCCACCTGCCGATATATTTCTCAGACTCCTCGTTCTGATAATTGTTGGCCGTATCGATGAAGTTTCCGCCCGCATCAGTGAATGCATCCAAGAGTTTGAAAGACTGCTCCTCGTCCATAGAACCCATCATTGAAGACCATGCATCCCCGAGGGACATGGCACCAAGTGCAAGCGGAGACACGCGAACACCTGCTGTGCTGGAGAGAATCCGATAACGACCGAGTTCGGTCATGGGCTCCTTTGGTGGTGAGAAATCCATGACTGTCGGTGTTCTTTGGAATAAGGCAGGCGTTTGGAGCTCGTTATAGTCAAGTTGCGGAATGCTTACCTTGAAGCAAAAGAGGGTGTCGATAGGTGTGTTTTCTCTCTATATAAGTCTGTTTCCTGATCCACATTGGATTCGCTCGTGATTCCAAGCTCGTCCCTAGCAACTAGATGAATGCAAGAATTGATAGCCTCAATGTGTCGGCGTTTACGGATTTATCATTTTGGGCCATACTCGGGCCTTTCACCAAGTTCGGAGTATGACCTTGATGAGGATATACGGCGGAGCTCGTTAATCAAATCGGGTGCTTAACAATCAATCCTGTTCCGGTGATGCAATGTTTAAGCGTTGTGGGAGACTAGAAGGAGGTATAAACTAAAGTACCTATTCCATTCAGTTCCACATCACTAAAAGTTCACTAATTTAAATCTAGAAGATTGTATAGCACTACTTAAGAGAGGCTAAGGAAGAGAAGAGTAAGGATTTTTATCATATCTGTTATAAACTTACTACCTAGTACATTAGCCTAGTTAATGTGAACAACTGGATATTATATAATGTGAACATTCAACATAGTACCAGGGTAAGGCTGCTCGAAGAAACTCATGAGTAGATGGACTTGCCTTGCCGCACTCACAGGCGTTCTTCAATCACGGAGTTGCCACTTCTGCATGACCATGTAATCCAGACATACCTGAAAGATTGAGCCTATGGTTCCACCGCAAGAGATATCACACAGCTGGAATCTCCCCACTATGTCCCGCTTCGCTCTTGACCTGACCTCCATGATGTAGGCACATAGCTAAACTCATCATTAAGGCGGCCCGGTCTAGTCGGTCCTATTCTCTCGTGTCTGCAAACATACATTGATGCCATCTAGGTGGGCCGTAGGCTCTTTGGTTTGCTAAAATCCGCTATCGCCGGTCGGGTAGGATGCCGGAGTCTCGACTCTCGGGACCCCATCCGAATTGGATAAAATATGGTGACACCTCCCACCATCACGGCCGCTGATGGTTTCATACCGCCAGATCTTGGTGACAAGTTTGGAAATCCAAAGACAAGCATCATGAGCGTCCTCGTCCAAAGGGACAGTTCAAGGATCCTTCGCCAAACTGCCTAGATGAGAGAAGGTGGCTTACCCTGCCTACGACATTGAGCGGCAATGATAGCCAGGGAGCAGACTTTCGATTTTCATTTAGCGAGCAATATCGGGAACTATGGTTTACTTTCGCGTAAAAACTAGAACATCTCCTTTTCCTATGCCCGAATGTCCTATGCCCGAATGCATCCAATTATACATGCTATGCAGCAAGTTTTAGTGAGCAAACTTCACAAGCCCGCCAGCAAATCTTAAAATAAATACCTATTTTTGGACGACAATATTGCTTGTCGGATTTTAAAATCATCAGCCAGTCTGAATACCTTTAAGACACTATCATACCGAGGGCACTGTTCTGTGTTAGCATACTAACAAAAAATATGTTGTGTTAATTACCTAGATAAACAAATTCATAAACCTAGATTATCCATTAAGATACTACATAGACAATTTTCTCTCCGCTAACAGGCCCGAGATGCCCCTTTTGGTCTTGTTGCACTGCCTTGAAACTCCCACTGAGCAGCCCAAACCCATCAGAGGGGATTTCCTCAAGCCCCCCAGGCATAACACGGACAGGGTTTGGGTAGAGCTTGATTTGTCCCGACTCGACTCCCGAACCTAGATATTTGTACAGCGCAGCGCCAAAGGCACGTGCCTTGGTATTAGCAGGTATTGTCACACCTAGAGAAATCCTCAATGTCAGCAATCGAGAAGAATGTGCCATCACACTTCGAGCAACACTTACCACCGTGATATTGGACTTCTACGCCGAGAGCTTCCCATACTGCGCCAAAGATAGGTTTTGTCTTGAGCTTGGCGATGTCAAAGTTGCCGGCGGCTGGAGCCCGGAAAATGGCAAACTTGCCACCGGACTTGATAACGCTGTCGGTTTGCTCTACCGTTGAGCCCTGCGAGATAGCGTCAATGGCATACTGGGCTCCCTCTCCTCCAGCTGCCTTACGAACTGCCTCCGGCCATTGAGGGTCCCGATAATCAACCAGGAGATCATATGAGTATGGCGCGTCGTAGAGAAGTGCATGTTTTGAGGGGCTTGCCGCACCGATTAGTCGAATCTTTCTGTCAGAGGTCTTTTCAGAAAGCCTGACAAGCTGCGCTGCGTAGAGGCCTACGGATGATGATGCACCGTATATAAACACACTAACTGGTTCATCTTCACGGATGCTTCGCTGCTCAGAAACACCTGTCTCTGAGAATGGACTCGGTAATTGTAAACGCTCAAAGACACCCTGAGCAGCAGTCATGGCCCCCAAGCTAACGCTGGCGGCTTCTTCAAAAGATACCTTATCAGGGATGTTCCAGGTGAGGTCATAGTCAATGGCAACGTATTCTGCGAATGCCCCAGGGCGGTCATTAACAGAGCTGGCTGTAAGAAAATGGTTCTAATGTCAGCTAGGTTCCCAATATCGGGCTGGCAATCAGCCAGCTTGCAGCTCAAGTGTCAACATGACTTACCACCCTGCACAAACCCTGATACGCGCGCTCCAACTTTGGCTCGCGGGTCGTCTAAGCCAACAAGATCTTCCCCCACCTGAGCTACCTCCCCTGCGAAGTCGGATCCCAGCACACGCTTCTCTTGGGCCGCCAAGGGTTTGACGGCATTCATGTAATCGACGTGGTTGAGCGCGACAGCACGAACACGAACAAGGATCTCCTTGGGTCCCGGCTCCGGATTAGGTACATCTTGAACGGTTGTGGACTTGTTGACTGTATTCAACACGAGGGCTCTCATTATGGTGATACCAACGCGCTTTAGTGCTTATGCTTGTGAGTATAGTAATGGTAGGTGTTGATTAATAGAAAAGGATGTAGATCATATGGGAAGAACAAATAGTTCAGGCACTGTCTATTCTTAATATTATATAAGCCTGTTATTCTAGTATCGCTTCGGATATAAGGTTTGCTGCTCTCAAATCATCCATGCAACCTTTAAGCTTAGCTGGCGATGAAAAGCTACTGATTGAAGTAGGGCCGAAAGTAAATTGATTGCTATGTCACCATTCCTCACGCTCAGCTTTACGCCCTGGCTCATTCAAGTTAACTCCGAGGCGTGAGACTCAGAAAAAAGATGCATTTGTCATCCAGTAAATTATGCTTTCTCCGCGGGCGGCCCTATGTGGGCCTAACGTATGATGTGATTCATTAGCTAAGAATGTGGGCAAGACAAAAGTGGGAAATGGCCGTATTAACTGCCGAGTAAGAAGCGCTTCTGTTGGCATCCCAGCCGTTAAGGGTGTGAGCGAACGTTGTACTAGAATCTGGTTGCATGTAGTCGAGCTGGACTTTCGTAAAATCTACCACGATAGTTGAGTAATCCTTCGCTACTGCTTCGTATGATGTTGGGGACAAATTAGTAACTCTAGCATCTTCCAATTCGTAGACATTCTTCAACAGTGACATGCGATTTCACGATTTTGTTCGCTCCCCCGTAGCCTCTTATGCGTTACATAGCGCTCCAGGCTCATAACTCAGAATCTTTTCTTCAAGCTTAAGTAAAGCCACGTCTTTTGATATATTTTCCTTGGTCACTTTTTGTCCACAATTGTATTGTTTTTATTTAGTAATCTCTTGCGCCTCCTGTTTGTCTTAAGAGATAACACTTTAAATATACTATCATTATGAATATTATTGAAGCCAATTAACTCAAGCTTACTATCATAGAATATTGTACGACCTAGAAGGCCTTGAAAATTGAATCTTTTAAAATTTCTGTCGACTAATGATCTTCTTAATGTGCCTATCGAGAGAAGATAATTCTTAAAAATAGGACGAAGTCATCATACATTGTTTGCTATCACAACAAGCAGTACCCATAATAAGCCCGGCCTTGTAGCCAATTATTACCCTGAGCTGCCATTCAGTCCTTTTGGCCCATGTTAATAATTTACCGAGAATGTTGCCCTATTGACATGTCTTGAGGTCCATAGCATTATATAGAGCACATACGTACATGTGTTGCAAATCTCAGCAATCTCAGCTAACACAGAACTTAAAAAGTGGAAATAATTTCTCGTTATGCTGAATCACCAAGTTTTCTTAGAACTCAAATGTGATGGTCAATCAGCCCACTGTGGCCTTCTCAGGCTCTCTCTGAAATCTTGACTGAAAGAATCCTCGCCAGTCTTGATCCCCATGATCCCCAACCCCGGAGTGCTAACATCGCCTTCTGGGAGAGGTGCACCGCCGATTTTTTCAAGATCAAAACGGTGTAGAATAGTGCATACGCATGCTTTGATAGACTGCTCAGCAACAAAGCGACCTGTGCAAAGAGTTTTCCCACCTACAAAAGGTCTCCAACATCCCCCCCGTGTGCGATTATCCTTTTCCAAAAATCGGCTAGGTAGAAATTGCTCAGGGTCCTGTTTATATGCATTCTCGTTCATATGGAGGAGCATATACGGGATGATGGCCTTGTTTCCTTTGCAGAATAGCATGTCGCCTACAACGGTATCCTCATTGACGCAGCGGACTGCTCATCCGTTTGAAATCAACCGAAGAGTCTCAAGCCAGACAGCCTCGAGGTGAGGGCAGAGACTGTGGTCGACAAGGTGCTCGTGATTGACTAGCTCGCTCCCTTCGAAGGCCTGTGCCGTCTCTTGACGGATCGTTTCAATCAGCGATGGATTTTGGGGAAGGAAAATTACAAACTATGCCTACTGGAAACTCATTAACGCAAAGATCCCAGCCACATAAGGGTTTTAGAGCCCTGTAACCCCAAAGGAAGAAACTCCATAAAAGCAGCCTTCTAGTTACTTTCGTCTTAGAGAAACCTTTTTCCCTTTCTGTATCTAGATATAACTCTAATCCGCGGACTTATTATTAAAATTCCCAGAGAGAATTAAATAACAGCGGGATAATGAACTTCATTAGGCCGCAAGATCAAACTAACAACGGCACAAGTTTCACAAAGCAACCAAGGCACCCCACCTCTCTCCTTTGAATGCCTTTTATGTGCATTCTTACATCTTCTATAATGCCGGGAGGAATTAAAATGAGGTGGGCAGCTGAACACTAAGTCCAGGATGCCGTTATCCGGGCAGAACTTGACTGCCCAGCCACTGAGATCGCGCATCATGCCACTAGATCCATGTCACCAACCAGAAGTAAAGCTGAAGTGGTTGGCTTGGTGTTCCAGCTGATCCCAGTCAGTATGGATTCATCAGTCAAGTCCGAGATGTCCTCAAGGGTTTCAAATTCACCGTGAGTTTCCGGCTATAAGACGACCGTGGTCAAGCGAGACGACTATGAGGGTATTAAAAAGCCCAGCACCCGCGGGAAGGCTTTTGGAGGTAGTTCATCTCTCAATTACTTCTCGTGGGTGCCAAGTTCCAGGGATACATACGATATGTCAGAGGAAAACGGTGGGAAGGAGTGGACCTGTGACCCTCTTGTTCCTTACTTATGAAGAGTGTGACGTAAAATGATAATGCTGGCTTACATTCAAAGGAGTTTGCGAAGATTGGCGCCGGTGGGCCAATTCCGATTGCTAAAGTCACACATTTTGCTTCCGCTCATCGTAGCATAATTAGAGCAACTCTCGGTGTCCGAGAGAGACCGGCAAGGAGCAGCTATCCATCCGATGGCTTAGTGATCATCCTCAGATCAATGCGCGACCCTTGGTTAGTCTGTCGGGGTGTAGGGATAAACCCTGGGTTACCGACTTTTTGGACGCCGACCAAAATCTGCTTTTGGAAAATGAGATAGCAGCGTCATCGCCTGGAGGACATTCTGGTGGTGAAGAACGAATGGTCAATTCTGTCTCTTCTTAGAACCGGAGGAAGCACAGTGAAATCTCATCTTGCATCAAACGCTGAGAATATTAAGCAGATGGGACTTTGGAAACCATTCTAGAAACTTATTTACTCTGGGGACAGGCTTTGTGTGAAGTTGTACAAGTTGGTCCCGCGACCTGAGACGACAGTATAAATGTGGCTTCGCATGACTTCGCAAAAGGCTCCATATACATCCGTTTTAGACCTCCTATACCAACTCAGCCTCAACAATGACCTCCGATCCCATGGCAAAGCTATGAATCTGAATATTCTGGAACCCTGCGCGCTCCAAGATACTCTTCCAGTCCGCCTCGGTACGCTCCCTCATAGCGCCCAGCACAAAAACGAGCTGGTCCATGGAAGTGACAGACCATGGCGCGTTCTGACCCGGGACAACCAGTTCATTGATCAGCAATCGCGAGTACCCTACCTTCATCGCAGGCTTCAGTTGCTGGAGGATCTTAATGCAGTCATCGTCGCCCCAGTCGTGCAGGACAGAATGAAGGTAGTATGCCCGCGCATTTTTGACTGGCTGCTCAGTGAAGAAATCGTGGGACGTGGGCTCAAAGACAGTTTCACCGGTACTGGCCAACGAGGAGATGACCTCGGGTCTGTCTTGCAGGACCAGCCTCCCAGGTAAACTCGGATGCTTCTCCTTCAGCTCCCTCATATCATGACCGAGACCTCCCCCAACATCTACAAGCACGACATCGCTAATAGTTGGTTCAAAGCCGTTGGCGAGACGCTGTTGGATCGGGTAGAAGCCGGGATCGAGCCAGGATGGCTTCCCCGCACGGTAAGCCGACATGTAGTTGTTGAACTTTTCCAGATACGGTGGGTTCTGGTCCAACCAGGCGAAGAAAAGCAGATCTGTCTTATGGGCATGTTGAAAGGGTCCATTGGTCAATTCGGTAGGGAGAGCGTAGGAGGTCTTCTTCAGATATTCGGGCAGGGCGCGGAAAGATGGGCCAGCCACGTCGTATCTTCGCAGTTATCGTTAACAGAATACGCGTGACATCAAAGAGCACTTGACATACGTGTAGATGATTCCATCTCTGTATTTAGGATCCGTCAAGGCGTTGCTAAGACCCGTTGCGACGTATGTGTCAACGCCGTTCTCGGCTACAATGTTCATGGCAGCCAGATGCCTCATGGTTCGAGCTTGATATTGTCAAAATTGACCCAAATACCTGGACATGTAGGCGGACTTACCTATCAACACATCGTCGGCGCCGATCTTGGCCGCCAGGGCCTGCGCACTTATCCCGGCCGTGCCACTCTCCTTGAGATGCTCAGGAATCTTCAGATCAACAGCAATGCGGCAGTGAGCCGCTCGAGCAGGCTAAAGGCAACGATCAATCAGCACCGCGTATTCTAGAAAATGCAGCTGCTTGAATGGCAGCGCAGTGGTATGGGATGAAATTACCTCTGCCCAGCCAATACGCTGGATTGCTTCGCTAGGCAGCTCGAGGCTGGAGATCAATTCACGGCTGAGTTCGATGAGTTGCTCACGAGCTCCCGGCTGCTTCTCCCGGAACTCTGCACCAACAGACTGCAGCTGCGCGAGGATCTTATCTGACTCGGCCGACATCTCGAGTTACTGGTATTCCAATTGGAGAGATGCAGTTAATTGATAAAAGTAGATGCCTCTAGGGGGAAATGGAGGAAACATATACTCTGGAAGACACCAGAAGTAAGCACCAGCTTAAGTATTTCCCCACATTCTACGAAACTAAACCCGTCACTGTCGATTGCTTACATGCTTACAAATCTTACCCTTGCTAGATACAAGGTTGCGGTCTGGGAAAATCAAGTTAGACTTTGATGCGTCCCCAATCATATGGTATGAAATATGGACACTAAACAGGCCACGGGCATATGTTTCTTATCCTTGTCTTGTCGACGTCTGTTACCGCTGCCACCATTTCATAGATAGCCAAGCATTCAACTTTCTTGTTAGCAGAGACCCGTTGTTCTAGAGCATCAATATTTATATGAATCGCAGAAATGGTGTATATCCGTTTGGTTTCACACCCTCTACCGCAAGGCTTCCGTGAGCATAGCCCACGAAAACGCTCAAGCTGACGATAGCCCAGGCACAGATACTCGAGCTGATGAGCTGGGACCCATCAACACTCCTACCATTCGCCATTCGTACATAGGTCAACTTCTCCTATTCCAAGGTATCAGCCATAGCTATAGACGTAACGGCTTTTACGCACTTGCACATATCCAACGTCTAAGCTCACATTAGTGCTGTTATGAAATTACAACAATAAATAGCTAAACACTCTACCTAGCAGCGAACTATTGCCACGACAGTACTCTAAAGCTGTAAGACACAAGGCCACTTGACTAGAGCCGAACCAAGATAAAATTTTGTATTTTATCAGTTCTTACTTCTTAAATAAAATAGTAATCTGTTTTGTTAACAAGATTAATTGTATAAATAACTTATATAAGATTTCAGGATAATACAAATGAAATGTTAAATGTCTAAATGGCTCTCCTCAGTTTATACCTTCGTTCCTCTCCTCTATATTTGACGTTGTATCCCGAACTCCATGCAGTATCCTCTCTCTATTCTCTCAGATCCTCTTTGGATCTAGTTTGTTACCCGTGGTCCCCCCATTACAAGAGTTCTGTTTAATCACTTTGTCGCCACGGGGACGGGGAGCGAGAAGCATAGGCGCCCCCAGGATGATAACCACCCCCTGACTGATAGACTGGAGGGGACACCTGGGGATGCGCATATCGTCGCTCATGCAGCAATTCCTCATTCATCACAATGCTGTCAGTTGACGGCACCTTTGCATGGTTTGCTTGAGGGTGTCGGCCGCGGTGGGTTCCGCTTGCACGGAAGTGCCTGAAGTCCAACCAGGTGATGATAGTCAAGTAGAACGCGATCGTGCTAGAGCGGAACTCGAATTAGCCAGGTATTACCTCAAGATACCTATTCTCTGAATTACCTCATGAGTATGCCGAGAACGACTACAATCCAGCTCAGCGTACAAGTGAAGCCCTCGCAGAAGTTGATGTTTGCTTGTATCATCATGAACACCACTGCACCCCAGAAAACAATCTCAAGCGCATTTAGGATAACGTAGGCTTTAAGGCTAGACCACTTCTTGAATGCATGTACGTGTTCTGATAATAGCTGGTACAACAAAATGATAAGGGACTTTGCACTCTGATACCCAATTTGTCAGTTGATGTCTAAGATGTTGACTGGGATAGTTCTTACCATTCCCAGTGCCATGGTGTTTGATCGTCCCCTTGGGGCATTGGCTGGCTGCTTCAGCATTCGCACGACTGACAAGATCAGGACTGCGATGATCAAGAACAGCTCCACAAGATGGAGCGGAAGCTTGAGGCGGTTGCTGAAGATTCCTGACATATTTGGATAGTGTGGAGAGGAGGCGGTTAAATGAAAGTTTGGAGGCTTTTGCGAGAAGGAAGTGAGAGTTTGATGGCCGTTTTGATAGTTGGAGAAGCTGAGTAGTTGTTGAAGCTGTGAGTTGATGAGGAATTGATTATAGAACGCGGATTCTCACAGATTAAGTACTGAACTGTATCTTTATTGAACCCTAGTCTCTCAATGCTAATCTTGAGTTTTTGTGGATGTGCTGGCGGCAGAGTAGATCACACTAAGGCTGTGTTTCGGTCTCGGATGCGCCTCGATTAGCGTGTCATAAATTTGGCGCTGGAACCCGAAGCGAAACCGAGCTCAACTGCCCATTCGTCGTAACAAAGACGCAAAATACAGCCTTATGGGGCTACCCCTTTGATTACTGTACACGCGTTGCTGCCGTCGACGCGTGGAGTTTCTCGTATCAAAGTTGATGCTTAATTATGAGACAAGGGTAGATTGATCCCGTCGATAAGATGCGCACGCGGTTAGTATGACACCACTCGTTCCTAAACCACAGTGACCACTGAACCTGGATTCAAGGTGATATTGAAGGGTGGAGATTCGAGACAAAGAATATACACGGTATCTTTAGACTAACCATATCAACAATTACCCATCTAATATTTCAATAACCTCCTATAATCAATTCCTGACTTTACTCCAACATGGACCTTAACCTTAACTACCTATTCCTAATGCCAACCGTAGAGAACTATCACCAATGACCTCAGTCTTTACACCCTTGATTCGGTGAGATTCGAAAACTCCTGGCTTCGATCACTTGGAGGAGAATTTGGCACCGCACCAATACTAAACCAGCCGCCTACCGTGACAACAATGGCCACAATCATTTGCATACCAAACATCAGCACCAATCTCGTAGCAAAAGTGCCAGAGAAGGGATCCAAACTCGAGTAAGGAGTGAATGAGTAGGTCAAGGCGTATCCAAGCCGCACGAGCTGGAAGGGAAATGCTGCGCACGCCGCAAGATGCAAGTTATTCGCAACCCGGAAATTTGGGTGCGTCTTCATACCCATGGCCCGTCTGCCCGTCGACCAGAGCCACCATCCCACCCCGAAGAGCATGACGAAAAGTATCAAGCAAGTTCCGACCTGGTTCAGGGTCTGCGACAGAACGCCGCCTGGAGCTCCGGCCTTGGGTGCACCTCCATATGTGGACAACGTGATTCCGGCCGTGACGGTGAGGTGAGTGACACCAAGTATTATTTTCTCGACCCAGCGTTTGGGGGGCAGCGGGAGGATCATGTTTCTAAAGGATACGCTCCCGGTTAGTTACATGTTCAGTCCACCCTGGATGAGGTTCAGACTTACACTTCATAGATCATTCCAATTATCGTTAGCGACAGACAGGCAATACTTCCGGCGCTGGTCATGATGATGACCACATTGGGAATCTCGGGTTCGTTGCGCTTGGCGATTTGGTATGCATCGGAGACAAACTTGAGTGGAAAGTATGACACAAAGATTGGCCAGCAGGTCATGCCCGCCTTCCCATGCTTCCAAGTGATCCAGATGACAGGGATGAAGAGAACGGCATAGAGTACAAGCTCTGCAATGGCCAGATTGATCTTGTCCGGTGAGGGCGGATCGGGGAGGCTGTTGGCGGACATGGTGGACAGTAGAAAGACAGTAGAAGGAGTCTGATTTCGGAGAATTTGAGTCAATACGGAAGTAGTCTTGGCCCAGATTCATGAAAGCAAAAAGATCTGGAGGACATGCATGCAGAGACTGGGCAGCGGTTGAATGATATCGGGAAGATCCAGATGCGCTAAAGACCGGGCCCGAAACCGATACCGAAATGTTGAAACTAAAATGACATGTCTGCCGTGGCTGAAATTCATGCCGTGTAGATCGCTAATAAAAATGCGTCAGCACGCCAAGCCACGCAATTGGACGTCGAATGTCACTGTTACAGGCTGAGATCTCATCCAAACACGAAACGCCAAATGATATCTTGCCGTGGAATCCGGCCAGAAACATCTTGAGCACCAGTCAAAAGGGGTCGATCGGCATTCTAGAGTCGCATATCTGAAGCTATTCCCAGCACTCGACGTCAATGCCGCGGGGCTGTTCAGTGACATCGTAATAATGGATGTTACTATACCTTGGTAATTATACGATTGGCACAACTAACCCATACGCAACTTATTCAATGTCATCACCGCTGTCCATACTCGGGTACTGTAGCAAGACACCTAGTAAGATACAAATACATTACTGTTGAAAGCCTATGGAGGAGATATGACACATCCGAGTCCCGAATATGATAGATGAACCCTAGTCTTATAGCTGGTCCCTTCAACTTCGAGTCCTAATAACCTTCATAACGCCAGCCCATGTCAACTTGTTCCTGGGAAACGTGGTGCTTGCGCATGACATCGGCCTGTTGGTCGGATGTCCCAGCCAGCTTCTTGTTGAGATGACGAACCCAGAACTTGTAGCACGTAATGGATCCGAGAAAGACCATAGCACAGCCTAAAAGGGTGCCAAAGGCGATGTAGTATTGAGGTCCACCCTTCCACAAATAGGAAGTCCACACGTTGGAGATGCCACCCAGGCCGTTGATCAAGGCCATACCCAAAGCTCGCTTCGTGGCTGGTCGCGCCATATGCAACCCGTTGGTTTTGTACAACATGACTTGAGGGGCGACTGCAAGTGGAAGGTTAGCAGAGGCACTGTAGTAGCAGTAGATAAGAGAAATTGGCGAGGCGGGTGGGTTGTTGTTTTGGGGAGGCCGTGTGAAGGCACAGCGAGTGGGTTGGTGCTATCGAGACAATTGAAGCAATCTTCACCACTCACCGGAGACAACTGGCATCAAACACATGGCAAAGTAGCGACTGCCAGTGTTGGGTGCATTCATGCCGAGGATGTACACTGGTGCTGAAGCCATCAGATTGATGATGATAATGACGTAGATCTTGTTATAGCGCTAGATAGGTAAAGGTCAATAAGAAGATTGATGCTGGAAATGCCCGGGGGTTGTACTCACATCTGACAAGAACGAGCAAATATAATACCCAATCATGGCAACAATATAAGGTGGCACGGTAAGCAACAAGCTCTCGTACTTGGCATACCCGAGAGAGGCGATGATCGAAGGGAAGAAATTGAACACGGAACCCATGGCCTGCCCCATTCCGCCGCACCATACAATCAGCCAGAGTTTCTTGTCCGCGACGGCAGCTTTGAGGCCATCCCAGGCGCTGCTCTCTTCGTGGACCTCAGTGGAACCACGCTCGTTCTCGAGCCGCCAGACAGCCAGATCGCGCTGGTCAGGGGTGAGCAGGCGCGCATTGTGGGGGAACTCGGGCATGACGAGGGCGAACATGAGGCCAAGGCCGACAGTAACGACGCCCTCAACAATGAAGAGCCATCGCCAGCCAGCGATGCCATGCTTGCCTTCGAGAGTCAAGCAGGCGGCGGCAATGAATCCGCCGAGAGCCTGTCCAAGCGCCTGGAACATGAAGACGCCACCGATCCGTTTCGCAAGTTCGTCCTTTTTATACCATGCGGAGAGGAAGTAGAGCTGCAGAAAGACAGTGTCAGCCGGCTTTCATATTCCCCTCTTTCTATCTGCTCAGCACAGAACTCGCAACGAAGGGCTACTCACAGCGCCTGGGAAGTACGCTGCCTCAGCAATTCCCAAGACAACTCGTACGGCATACAGCTGTTCTTTCGTTTGGACGGCGGCGGTACAGGCTGAGACGGCGCCCCAAATGATTGCCATTAGGCAAATGTCTAGAGTATTAATTAACAACAGCTTTTGGTTGCCGGCGAGCCAAATTCAAACTTACAAAGACCTGGGCGTGGGATCCGAGAGACCAGAATATTACTCGGGAACTGCATAGGAATGTAACTGACTGCGCGGTGGTATTAGCCGGACCTTTCGTCCCAATCCATGAGCGCGACTCACCGAAGAGAATCGAGATGGCGGTAGCAAAATCAGTCTCGGACATTTTGAGGTCATCGGTGATACCGTAGACGTGGGTGGCAGCCAACCCAGAACGATCAACATCTGCAATCAATCAGTATCGCGCTCAGACCAATTTATTCTTATGGGTGATAATGGGCATAAAAAGAGACTTACAGTTCAGAATGTACAGAATGCCGATGATCGGCCTATATTGCCAATTGTGAGCCTCATCTACTCATGAGCGGTTGAAAGCCGTGTTCGACTCACATCACTACCATATCAACCTTGCGGACCATCTTCTTCTCCATTTGAGCAAGTTCCTCATCGCTCAAGTTGGCAATGCTCTCTGGCTTAGGCTTAGTGACTGCAGTCATGGTTAAAACCTCACCCTTCGAGACATCGTCCTCGCTGCCAAACCAAATTCGGAGTCAGCAATTGCCATTTGTATATGTCTGATTCCTAAACAAAACTCCCGACAATGGTTCTGGGTAATCAAGGATACGTGTGCGAGTCTCGCGTGTCCTAGTAGCCCTAGATTCCAAACCAACTGAAAGAAGTTCTCACTCACTGAATGGCAGCAGAGCCATCCTTCTGTGGCATTTCTTCCGCGTCGTGCTTGGTCATGACTGATGGGATTTTGATCCGAAGTTGCAGTGATGATGAGAGTAAGAGGAGCTCTTGGGCTGGACGTGCATGAACTCATGTTTTATCCCTGTCTCTTCTGGAGGAGAATCTGGGGTTGGTCTTTTACATGACACGCAAATGCGATGCCATGCAGACCTCCCCACTAATCAAGTGGATTAAAGAGACTGACGAAGTAGATCGATCTCGAAACGTTTAGCGGAGCCGACCGCTCAATTTCCCCATATTCCCATCCGCGGCTTAGCCTACGGTTAGCCTATGGTTCCCCCACGGGGCCCCAAGGTCCCGTTGGTCTAGGACAGGATTAAGAATGGAGAGAGGCAAGAGACTTTATGAATCACCAAAGCTCGGCAGCATCTAAAACTCACAATGGTCAACTTCACAAAACAAGAGAAGTGATTCCGGCTATAAAATAGAACTGCGCACAGTGGATAAAACATCAACCGGCATTTGGGCCAATGTCATTGATCCCAAGGGTACTCACACTATAGGATTTGGCATAGAGGTCCTGTATTGGTACATAGTCGTCAAAACCATGACAATATCTACTTGCGATGAGGTAACACTGGCTTTCATTAAGAGGAATATGGCTTGGCGAAGGCGGGGGAACGGCTATCAGTGGGTTGAGTCCAAATAAATGACTGGCTTATTGTCCAAGGTCCCCTTTTACGTTAACTACTAACATCGCCTTTTGGCGACATCTCGGCTAACGTTTCAATATTAGGCAATATGTTTAGAGAATCTCCAACTACCTACTGAAGGTTGTCTTATTCTCATGACCATGAGCGAGCCAATCGCTCTTCGTGATGTAAGCTGCCAATAATTCCTGGGTGGCCGGTCGGCTATAGTAAGGAATTAGGAAACCGGTTCCTATTGTCATCGGCTACACTAACGATATCCGTATAGGATACCTGAACCGACGTGCCCCTTCCCCTGCAAAAGCAGTCGAGCCAATCGCTCTTCCGGAGATGCTAATCAGCAAACCACATGCTCCACAAGGAGTACAACATACTGCTAGTCACATGGAGCCAGGCCATCGGTCATGGTCGATTCTATGCGGGGATCTGGGGTAGTTTCGTGATACTATTCTGGTCTTTATGTTCTGGTCACTGACTATAAAGCCTAATACTGTTCTTGACCCATGGTCATAGTATCAAATCATCATCCCCTTGAAATAGCGGACTACCATGGCTGCTACCATCACCCCCCTACCCCAGCTCAAGCTTGATACGGCTGGCAAGGACCCGATTCCTAAATGGGTACCGCCACCGGAGACCAAGGAGGACCTCGAATGGCAGGACTTGCGTGTCCTCGATCTTGCTCTGCTGGATGGTACGCCTGAGCAGCAGAAGCAGGTTGAGCAGACCTGCAAAGATGCCCTTACCGACGAGGGTTTCTTGCTCATTATAAACCACGGTGTCGACGACGAGACTATGCAGCGTGTATTTGACCTCGCGAACTGGATCTGCAACGGCGATGCGATGACCGATGAGGACAAGAAGGAGTACGAGTGGGATCGCGAGAATGGCGACTGGATGGGCTATAAGCCACCCAGAGGCTGGGGCGAGGTAAGGCACGGCTCTTGAAGTTATTTCCAGTCTTACGGAGCGTCCCTACTAACGTTATCCTAGAAAGGTCGTGAGGATTATGATCACATCGAGGCATACAACTTCTACGGCGCCTGCTGGGAGAAGAACCGCCTACCACCCAGGATCAGGCCTTATGCCGATGAAATCCTAGCATATGCTGATGTCAGTCCAAGACCTACTGCGCACATAGAAGCTTAGCCGGAATGTTGCCAAGCTTCTCTGCGTTTGCTGCCCTAGTTCAAATGAGAATCGTGACTTACTTGACTGCTGTAGCACATGCACAATCACGTGGGCCGTCGACTACTGCTCCTTCTCTCGCGTATCCTCGGCATGTCCGACGAGGCTCTATGGGAGAAGATCCCAGGCAAGAACGCCATTCTTCCACACTCATCATACTGCCGCTTCCAGGTCTACCATCCACTGAGGGAAGAGGACAGGGCGACGACCGAGAACATCTTGCCGAACCACACAGACCACGGGGCCACCACTTTCCTGCCAAGCCAGCCCGTCAGCTGTCTGCAGATTCTAGGCAAAGACCAGAAATGGCGCTGGGTGCCGTACCGAAAGGGCGCACTTGTGTGCAACCTGGGAGACGTAATGGAGATCCTGTCGGGTGGAATTCTGAAGGCAACGAGACACAGAGGTAAGTTTCCATGAGTTTCCAGCCTGTCTACAATCAACTGACAAAATAACCTGCATCTAGTGTGTAAGCCGCCTGCTGATCAACAAGCCTATGAACGTGTCTCGGTCTGCTCGTTCAACCACGCCGATCAGGAATTGGTCCTAGAACCACTGAAAGGTCTGCTTACTGGCTCTCGTTGATATTCCACAATGTCGCAGTTTCTGACCTTCAAACCATCAGATGCTCCGCTTATCAAGCAAGTGGGAGTGCAGCCCGACTCAGAGGTATATGGTGCGTTTTGCAAAGCGATCGATCGAGGCGAACAGGTACGTAACATTGCTTTTCTATTACTCTTTCAAACAAGAAAAAGGGTGATAAATTGGCTCATATTCTTTGTCAGATCCCTAAATTTGGCGAGTGGAAGACATTGCGTAACAAGAATGCACAAGAACCTACATCCAAGCTTGTTGTCATTGATGGTGTGCCACATAAAGAGCACATCGTAGGTGGTGTCAAAGTGTACCGCCAGGTCTAAATGCGTCGAGTGTTTCTACAATAACCAGGAACCAGGAACCAAGGTATTGGTGAACAAGGAGGTTTCTATGAGCCATAGGCTGTCAAGGTTGAAGTTTATTCTCGTACATTCCCAGACTCAACTTCCGTCTTGCTTAATGGCCTCGATCCATACGCTACGCGCCTCATCTTCTGCGTAGAGGTACTTAGGCCATGAAATGTTCTCCAACGCAGCGCGAGCCTCTGTCCAAGTTGTAACCCCAGTCACATTGCTCCAATACTTGATATACCCGTTCATTTCCTCGCGTAGTAAAATCAAGTCATCATCATCGGCTGCAGTTGGACGGACGGCAAAGCTCATTGCCGCAACAAAGACTTTCCAGAACCACAACTTTTGGTTCTGCTCGTTCCACTCACACAACCACGTTGTCGTCTTGCAGACATCCTCTCTAATGAGGCGGACCAAGTATCGTTGCAAATTGTGATCCCTGGCAACATCGAGGTCCCAGAGAGCGAGGATGCAACCCATATAGAGCGAGGCTCCAGCCACTAATGGGGACCAGGCAGACTTGAGAGGTGGCCTCTCATATGGATCAAACGAACTCTGGCCCTTTCCCCCGATGATAGATGACATGTGGGTTTCAAATAAGAGCAGAAACAGAGCGGTCGCAGTTCCTTCGATCCAAAATTCGTTTAGTTTCCCATCTTCCAGGGGAAAGAGTCTCGCTTCAGATTTCTTGGTAAAATCTGATAACGTATCGACAAATTCCCTTGCATCAATGAGCCCCAAGGATATTCCAGGTTGGGGAACTGAGAAAAAGTAGGGCATCATCATCAGCGCCTTCAATCGATTCTCGAGTCCTGAGTGCTCTTCCCTGTGGCCTTTCCGAATCACAGAGTATATTGCTGTACTATCCTGTGGGTTTATTGGCGTAACATCGGTGACGCGAGTGGAAAGGCCATTGACAAAGATCATGATCCTATCGGGAGGGTTGTTAACAGCGTGACCGTTCTGCAGCAGCTCATTACGCCTTACTTACACCAATACATATCGATTAATCAGTTCTTCTTCAATTCGAGTCGGTCGACAAACCTCAAGTGCCATTGAGCCTATATAGCTCATCAATCCTTTCAAGTGTACCTGGGCTAGAGCAAAATTACCCAAAGCTGCCTGCCATATCCGAGTTAGTATAGACCTCAACTGGAAGACGGGGGTGCAATATGGTACCTCTACGATGCAGTGTGTTGTAATACTCTGGATAATTTTGTTTGACGTTTCCCTTTTATAGATATCTCGCATCCAGCTGTTAATTTCATTCAAGCTCTCGACCTTGTGTAAAAGATATGTCTGTGTGAAGAGTTGCATGCTACCACTACTCCATGAGTAGTGTAGGCTAGCAACAAGCAAGGTATTGCGTAATGCATTACTGTCATGGCCGACAGTGCTGACACTAGATTATAGTTGTTAGCTTCCTTAGCAATGAGAAGGGGGGGGTTAGCTTAACCCACATGTGCTTGGAAGAAGACGGAGACAAGTACTCGCCGCACTTGACAACTACCACGAGATGTGTCAGCTACCAGATTGCGAGTGGGATTCTGCCACAGATATTTACAGTAATGGAGCAGATCCGCAGACTTGAACGGCATTTTCAAAGCTAAAGACTCAAACGGGTCAAGTGGTGCACCAAGAGGTCCATAAATAGGTGCAATCGCCGTCACAACGCGATTGAGGCGGTCCCCAGCTGCATGCCAAGGCGCATTTTGGCCAGGAAGAGTTCTCGATTTCGCCGTCAACTTCCTCTCGTTCAGAGGGATCGATGGGTGAGGATAGATGCATGGTTTCATTGTTACCACACAGCTGGAGCTATCATATGAGACAATCAGTAAGCCACGTGGAACTGGGGTTACATTGCACATTACGACCTCAGGATACGGCCATGTGCCGCAGGAGCGGATAAGCACCTACCAGACGGGCCGCTGTTCATCACATTTCTGGTGAAGCTGCCTGCATGCCGCACACCCTGTTCTGCTTCGCGTAAGGGGCTTCTTGCGATCCTTTCCCTGACTCTTCGGATCTCGGTCCCTGTGAGATTTCTGTTTGCCCGGAACAGAGGTCATGGTAACAAATACAATGTCTCCTCAGTGAAGAATGAGCAAAGTGAAAGATTGAGGTGCGAAAATCCAGCTATGGCTAGGTATTGAACATTACTTGAGCTGGTTCATCAACATCAAGTACCTATGAGGATATAGAGAGCTGGAGCAAAAGGCAGACAGACGGCGGCTCAATATGAAGTCGCCCCACATCCCGGAGATACCGCCAAGATCAAAAACAGAACCTTTCCTAATCGAGAAGGAATTCACGGCAATAATTTGGAATTGCCGAAATGCCGTGACAGACTATGATTAGTCATGGTCTTACTATCCAAAGAAGATTAGTTTGTTGAGAGTGAAACTTTGGGGTCAGCACTAGTCTGTTTTGGGCGGAATAACCGTTGTGCATCAGAATGTCAGATAATGATAGAGCTCGATAAAATATTCATACGAACAATGCAACTGAACAAGTTACTATAATGCAATCTATTAGTTGCTGTTTAATCTAAGAAACTCTAGTTTTTTTTCCAGCCAAGCTTTCTTTCCAGAAAGTCAGTTACTGCTAAATAAGCCCGCAAAGTCCTTACTTCAGAAAGAACATGCTCTTTCACTCAAAGTTATACCTTGGTTATAGGGTAGGCCCCCCTTATCAATGACATCACTGAATTCAGACAGCCTGAGTGAGTCAGCTGTGAGCTATACCTGAATGGGAATCTTGGCTGTAGATCTCATACTCTAGGTTATGTTCAAGCAGTTAATCGACCTCACTCGTCACAATTTATTGAAGACTACCTATGGTATGGTTTGCGTTCCTAGAGTGCATGTATTTTCTACCCTATCGTGAGGTATACTTGTATCTCAGTCTCATGGTTGCCCAGCTCCTTTAAAAATCATATCGATCACATCATCTGTGCGATTTCTCGCTACTTTCAGAGAATCTGCTGCGATCACACACTCCATATTTTCAACAAGCGTGTCTTCCAGGCTTCTGAACCCGTCCCGTCCCATCTGCCGCAACACATCGGCTGCACGACCATTGTCTACCTCACCGATATCCAGGGTTTTCTCCTCGCCGGGGACAACCATATTCTTGCGCTCCGGGAATCGTCGACGGAGGATCTCAATGATCTGATTCCAGGAAAATGTCCCCGCCATGGACATGAGCCTCTCATTCTGCACATCCTCCAGGGTCAAGGCACCTAAATGCAGCAGAGCTGTGTCTTGAACGTTGACATACAGCTGATGAGGGATCAAGACCGGTCCGAAGGGTATGCCCTTGTCGAGTGCGTTGACAAAGCAACCACTGCCTTTGAAGCCGAGATACTCGATGGCTTCGACTTTGCCAAAGTTGACGTTGGGAAGGACACTGTTGAAAATAAAGTGCGGCTTGTTTTTGCGGACAAATTCCCACGCGCCGCGTTCCGCCAGGCACTTTGCTGCGCCATACACCAACATGCCACGGACTTGAGGCGAGTGCGCATCCGCTGGCTTCTTGAGTTCCTCAATGGCTTCATCGTTCCACGTATCCTTTGTGATTCTGTAAGGTGTTCCAGGGATTTCGTTGATGCACGCCGCCCTTGCGGAGGTCAAAACGACGCGTTTCACACTTGGCTCCTTGGATGCTGCCTCGAGTAGTTGGTTCACACTTTGAATGGCGGCATCAACAATGGTCGGATCAGGCTGAAGGGTCACATTGGCGCCCATGTGGATGATGCCATCCACGCCCTTGACGGCCTCGTTGAAAGCACCGTCGGCGGCAAAGTCGGGTACCTCGGCAAGGGTGAAGTTGGGGCCATAGTAAGACGGCATCCAGCTGAAGTTAGAAATGGAACGGACGGTGCCTCGGACCTTGTAGCCACGGTCAATCAGCACTTTGGCGGTTACGCTGGCGATGTAGCCGTTGGCTCCGGTAAGGAGAATGAGTCCATTGGGAGGTACAACAGGCATGTTGATTGATTTGAGGGTTCAAGTGGGAAAAAAGGGCGATATTGTGGTTAAATTCCAAGTCAGAACGAGTGGGAGAGCAGGGAATTTATACTTGGTGAGATGCCCTGGAGTTAATTTTAGATAGGACTCTAGAATACTTGTTCGACAACATATTCGCACACTGGTGGTACGTGAATCCAGCATCATCTTGCTAGATTCATAAGCCTATACTTGAGAAAGTATCGGTCAAGCTATCTCGGGTTAGTTGACTGGAGTTGTACCCTGCCATCGCAACGGATGCTGACTGGTACATGGGTTGCCCCAGGTTAAAAAGAACGGAGCAACAGCACACTTTACCGAAAAGGTCAGATTAACCGTTGTGCAGATTGACTGGCTAGCCCCGGAAGCCTCGGGTCTTCAGATGTAACCTCCTGAGTTCTCCCTGGCTTCAAGTAGACGAAACCTTCCTGCTATCTGGGGGAAACAATCTTCTTTGCTCCAAAGATAACATCGATAATGCTGATGCGATGGGACCAATACCGATATTCCTCTGGGTTGAACATCCTCTTGTACTAAGTGTTGCAAACTCGCACGTTATCCAATGCGAATACGCTTGAGCTTCTTTTGCTTTACCAATCTCAAAATCTCCTCTTGAGGATCATCCTGAGACAGCCTAGATGTGCAAGTAAAGTCGACAAGTTTGGCAAATTTCCGGCCGTTCTCATCACGAAAGTCGTCTCGCTTCCGGGTCAATGCGGGTATAGGAAGCCATGGCGACACCATTAAATGATCGCCGTCTTGCATTTCTTCGGAACATATGCCAAAGAGGCCAGATGAGGCCATGAAAGCTTTCTTATTTGTAAGAGAAGCAGATTTATTTTTGTATAATGGGAAAGTGTCGAGTACACTCCACACATCCTCGTGCTGTACATCAGCAGTTGGGTCTTCTTCAGAAAGTTCATTATACAGTTCGTATGGATCAAAGATAGAACCAACGAAATCGTGGCCCAAACAAGCATAGTTCAGCTGTTTATGGATGCCTGATACCTCGACAGTCTGATTTTTGTAGCCTGGTAAAACCTTTAATGAAGCGGTTAGATCTATAGCCACGCCAAGCATAGCCCTGAATGTTGTAACCCAGCTTCCCGTTACGTCGCTATGGAAGTGAAAGAGGGTTTTGCAATTTCCAAGATCTCTGGCGTTAAAGGACAAGACATTACCGTCTATTGATGGCGGCACTCTAGTTTCTTGGGCACGTGTGTAACCCCATGGGTAAAACCCAGCTGGCTGATGGCGAGTGAGATCAGGAAGCCAGGATGGATAGCTATCGCTATCCTCCAGCCTCGTGTTTCGAAGTGGCCAGCTAAGGACTAGAAATTCCAAATGCTCGGGATAATGCTCGAGAAGATAGCATATTGTATCCATCAATACCTGCTCTGGAGGTTTTCTGTAATCAGCCGGATAAGCTGCTTCTAATCCAGGAGCAAGGGAATACAAAGCAAAGATTCTGTCACGAGGGTTGAAGCACTTCCGATGACTAGTGCTTTGTAATAAAGTAGGGAGGCCAAGGCCCGGGTTTTGGAAACCATAACGAGCCGCCACAAGACGCGCTGAGTTGCTTGCAGGGTCATAAGTGTTCGAAAATTCAAGAAGCTCTTCTTCCAACTTGTTACGCAATTCGCTGTTGAAAAACTTGTATATCCCGGCTCCTGAAACAATAGGTCGGTATTTCTGAGGTCTCGAATACTGTCCAATCCATTTCGATGTCCTGAAGCGAAATGATTTCTGACCAATGACAAATACTGGTGGGTTTTTAGCTAGTGCCAGCTCTTGGACTGTCCACATGCGCTGGAAGTACTCAGTCCACCAGAACGCGTATTCTGCTTTCAGAAGCCGAAGGTTGAATAACTGGTACTTCATATATCTCCTCGGTGTGAGCCATGATAAGCCGTGCTTCATAGCCCATTTAAGCGAAAAGCATTTGGGAGTGTTAGAATTATAAACCTCTGCCCATTCAGCAAAGAATTCAAGCTCTGGCGTTCCATCAATGCCCGGGCATCCAATGACCTCAGCTGCTTCAGTATAGATCCGGCCCATCAGCGGAATTTGGCTGTTTTTCTCAAGAATGTCAACTTGATTGATGCAAATAGCGTCGGCCCAAATGACTCGGGGGCTGAGTGGTGATCTGAGTGATTGTAGGGCAGAGTTCAGATTTCTGGTAACTGGATGGAGGTTTCCATCCACAGTAATATCGACTGTGAGGGAGGCATCCCCCCACACGTAGGAGAGAGCCTCATATTTTGGCTTGTTGTCGAGCGACACTACAGAAACTGAGCAGATGAGGCTATCGCCCTGCTCGCCAGGTTCAATTCTTAGAAGTCTGATCTCCGACACATCGCTGTTTAATGTAGTGTATGTGATAGCCATTGAGGCTGTTTTAAACATGTGTAGGATAAGGAGAGCTTGGAAGAGAAGGGGAGTGTTTGGAAAGTAAGTTGAAAATAACGCGACTTTAGCCCTGTCAGAAAAAAGCATAGAAATCCCACGGCAACCTTCTTTTTGTTCTTCGAAAATAACCAATCATATGGAGCGCTTAGGATGAGTAATGTGCCAAGACCTTGCTGAGACGGTGATGCGTCCAACAAAAGTACATCCCTCAGTCATCTTGGGTTGTCTCTTCGATAGTATTTGTGAGCTCATGGATGGACTTACTGCATATGCAGACACAACAACACAATGGGTTTCTTCAAATTCTTTGTTTTTGTTAGACAGTGATGTATGCTTATCATACACCGACAAGTTGTCGCGATTGACAGCTAACTCGTGAGGCTAACCGCGACAGCCAAGTCAGAGCCTCAGCTATGGGCTGCCGTGATTGACAGCCAATCCGTAAGCTTTCTTAGACACGTAGGACAGTGATGAACAGCTAATTAGCCTAGCAGCCCGCCATGGCAAGCCACTCGAGGCATCACTTGCCTCTGAGCAATCTCCACCCTTGATCGCCAATCGCCTGAATGGCGCCTCCCTCCCGTACTAAATGTATCTAACCACCTGCAGCAATTGCTCTGTGGCATATCTTGTGCTTACCTTCTCCTTTCTACATAGGTTGTTAGGCTTTAACGTTAGCTCTTGCAACTCCATTTTAAAAGTATTTCTCCACTGAGATGAAGGCATCGCCATCCACCATGGTCTCATCCCTCCCCTTCCTGACCTCCACCCAGGTGCTGAGTCTACTAAGAGAGAACACCATCAGCGTCGAAGCCTATGCGGTGTCTCTACTGGAGAGAATTGAAGAGAGAGACGGTATTGTCAAGGCATGGACGTATCTTGGTGAGCTATCCTTCCTGTCCGCCGCTGCTAATGTAGCTCAGTATATACTGATCTCCCTCCTTTGCAGACTCTGCATTTGTCCTCGCACAGGCTCGAGCCCTCGATAACATCCCCCAGCACGAAAGGGGACCATTGCATGGGCTGGCTGTGGGCGTTAAAGATGTCATGAATACTAAGGGTAAGTTCATGCATTCTTCTTGGTTTTTGATCGGTAGCCCTGTGCGTTGTGGAGGACTACCTACTGATTCGTTACTCTTGTGCGAGGTAGATCTGCCGACGGAATTTGGGTCTCCCATATACAGGGGACACCAGCCAGGTTTTGATTCGTCAGCAGTTGCTATTTTACGTGCTGCTGGCGCTTTGATTTTTGGTAAGGCGTGCTGGCGGATACTCCTTGGCCCCGTATCCCTTCTAGCTAATCTTTTCATAGGCAAGACAACTACAACGGAATTCACAGAGGCCAACTCTGGACCAAACACAACAAATCCTTGGGACCCGACCCGGACTCCAGGCGGCTCATCGTGCGGCTCTGCGGCCGCAGTGGCTGATTTTCACGTCCCCTTGGGCCTCGGGACGCAAACTGGTGGCAGCATCATCCGCCCAGCCTCGTATACTGGAGTCTTCGCGATGAAGCCAACACATGGCGCCATATCCACTGAAGGGCAAAAGGCGTTTGCTCCGACTTTTGACACGTTTGGCTTTTTCGCTCGTTCTGTTGAGGACCTACAACTCCTCGCAGACATTTTTGGCCTCAAGGATGACGAACATCCGAGAGACATGTCGCTGAAGGAAATATCCGTCGCGATAATGAAGACGCCGATGTGGAGCCAGGCCGGTCCTGGTACAGTGGCAGCCATGGAAAAAGCTGCAGCCATTCTTCGGGAAGGGGTTATAGAAGTCACGGAAGTCCCGTTTACAGATGAATCCTCAGATCCAGACGCGCTCGAGGGCATTCAACACAAGATCATTCGCGGCGAGGCGCAGGCAGCATTTCTCAGGGAGTATCGGGTGGACAAGGCTAATTTATCTCCTGAGGTGTGCCGCCTCGTCGAGAATCACTCCAATTATACGCGCAAGGAGATTGTCGAGGCATCAGATGTTTACAGTCAGATGAGGCACAGCATGAATAAACTGGCAGAGAACTACTCCGTCATCCTTACGCCCAGTGCTGTGGATGAAGCCCCGTTGGGGCTTGGTGATATGGGCGCCGCGACTTTCAATACCATGTGGACGGTGAGTCCTAGTCTTTCTCTTCATGAAGATTAATGCCTAACATGGCACAGGGGTTTCACATGCCAGTCATCAACATACCTGCGTTCGTTGGTGTCAATGGAATGCCCGTTGGGGTGTCACTCGTTGCGCCAAGGTTCCGTGATCAGCACCTCCTGCGGGTCAGCAAGATCGTTGGCGACCTCTTGATGGCTGAAGGGGGATGCAAGCCACGCGTCAGTTGAGCTGGGTTTGATGATGGGGCGGTGTCTGGATCTGTGCACCGGTTGTCCTTTGGCTGTCGCATCCCTATTTAGTTTGCAACATTCAAGGCTTTGTGAAGTACAACTCAATCTTAACGGATAATTTGGGGTGGTTCAATATCCTTTCTTCCCTTCGAGGGCGATTTTGAGTCCCCCGAAGTAGTCAGTAAATCGACATTCCCCTTTTGATTGCGCAATACTCCAATACTGTGGTTCTTTTCATAAAGACAACTAGACCTTAGTCTTAAAATAGTGAGGGATTCACATTTTTCTTTTTCAGCAGCCACCATATAACCTGCATAGCCCCTATCTTAATTACTGACTGGTCTGATAACATGATTTGAGTCAATTCTGTCTTATTGAACTACACGCCGAGTATGAAGATGGTGATATGGTCAGGATAAAGGTAAACATATCTTGCGAAAGAGTTCTTATCGGGATGAAACAAGCGATTGGACAAATGCTCCTACGTCCCGATAGAGGAGTTCGGGAGACTAACAAGCAAGAGATAATTACATACAGAGGTTACGTAAATCTATATCCTCGGGGATCTAAAACCGTCTTATTGCTGAACTTACCAACCGGTCTAAAGACCCTTATTACAGCTTAAAATCACCGCGCTCGTGTTGCGCCTGCAAGATTCCCCACAGGTATTTCCCCAGCGAAGACAGACTCTGGGGGAGCGGAGGCCGTACGCCAATATTGTCAGGCTGGGAACAGAGAAAAGGATACTACTGCTCAGGTGACTTGATGAGGGATAAATAGAAGCTCAAGACTCGCAGCACATTTTCAAAGACCCAAATTGCATGGTATTTTGCCAGAAATCACGACTGAAATCACGCCATGTACTTTCTCCGCGGAATCGCACAAACGTGGCGTGGCCGATCTCCCGGTCTCTCTCTCGCCATAAATCTCGATCTAATTGACAATTACACGTCTCTGATTTGCTGAAGTCGACTTTTTTGCGGCAGGCCCTTTTTACCGGGGGTCAGGAGACATTTGCGCTAGAATTCGCGATCTTTGAATTTCCGTGAATCGTTTCTCCGCGGACCGTTGAACGTTCTCCACTAACCGCGGCCTCGAGATTGAACCATGGGCGTTCACTCGGCCTCATTAGTCTTAGCCTAGCATGTGGTGGTAAAGATAAGGGTTCCATTAGGCCGGCCGAGATTATGTTGCTTCAAAAACACAAGATTGAAGAAAAATGAGAGATAACGAGATATTGGTGGTGAATGTAGCGTAGCAGTCATAAGAGTCGGTGTATTCCGGATGTCCCCTTCTTCGCAGGAAAGGGGGCAAAGTGGTCCAGAATAATATCCATTTATTTACATGTTATAAATACACTCCTCTCCCGTTCCCTTCCGAGCATCAACCCATCTGGTCGAGTCGATATCATCTCATCTCCACAGAGCCTGTGTCCAAAACCACCACCAACGCTATGGAGGTTCCGTTAAGGAAACGTGTTGCTGTTGTTGGCCATGGCATGGTTGCCAGCGCTTTCATTGAAAAGCTCCTCAATTACGATGCCCGAGACGAGTGGGAGATTACTGTCTTTGGTGAAGAGCCCTACATTGCCTACAACCGTGTTGGCCTGACACAATATTTTGCCACTCGTTCCATCGAAGATCTCTACCTCAATCCTCTTGCCTGGTACTCGTCATTTCCAGAAGGGAAATTGAAGCACATCATATCAGATCCTGTTACATCTATCGATGCTAGTGCGAAGACTCTCAAGACATCCAAGGGCATTGAATTTGTCTACGACGAGTGTGTTCTTGCTACAGGCTCTAGTGCTGCATTGCCGCCGTTCCTCTCACGAGATCGGTTCAATGAGACTCGAGGTTCCTTCGTGTACAGGACCATCAAGGATCTAGACGACATAATTGCGTACGCTACGGACGCACCGAAGACCCTTGGTCACCCAATCAGGAAAGCAGCCGTCATCGGCGGCGGCCTCCTTGGTCTGGAAGCTGCCAAAGCGCTCCTTGATCTGGGGGAAGTTGGTCAAGTCATTCTGATCGAGGGTGATGGCTGGCTCCTTAGCCGTCAACTTGACCAGGAAGGCGGGAACCTAGTCTTACAGAAAGTAAAGTCTCTAGGTGTTGAAGTGTATCTTGGGGCGCGCGTGCAGAGCCTCCTCTGGGACAGCGAAGAGAGAGTCAATGGCCTTGTCCTCCAAGGGAAAGGTGGCGAGCCTGATCAGCAGGTCGAGATTGATATGCTCGTCTTCTCTGTCGGCGTTAGGCCTCGTGATGAGCTGTCAAAAACTACAGGCCTTGCCGTCACCCAACGCCCAGGAGGCTTCATCGTCGACACACAACTGCGCACCAACCTGCCAAATATCTATGCTATTGGCGAGTGCGCCAACTATCTCGGTCAGGCGTACGGTCTGATTGCGCCTGGTGTTGAGATGGCTGACATCCTCTCCTTCAACTTCACCGAAGGTCCGCATCACAACCTCCGGCACTTGCAGGTGCCTGACCTCAGCACCAAACTCAAGCTGATGGGCGTCGATGTCGCTTCTTTCGGTGACTACTTCGCTGATAGAGGTATGATCAGTAAGCCAATTCCAGGCACCACTCCGCGCGCAGCACGAGCGAACGGTGCTTCTCAAGGACAACCTACTCTTTCTCCAGAGGAGATCAAAGCCAAGGTCAATGCTGTCACATATCGGGACCCTTTCTCGAGTATATACAAGAAGTATATTTTCACCACAGATGGTAAATATCTTCTTGGAGGAATGATGGTTGGTGACGTTAAAGACTACGTCAAGCTTGTAGCAATCTGTCGGAAGGGCTCTCCCATGGAAAAGCCCCCGTCACAATTCATTCTCGGAGCCAAAGCAGATGGCGAGGAGGAAGGAGATGATCTTCCAGACGATGCCCAGGTCTGCAGCTGCCACAATGTCTCCAAGGGCGCCATCACCCAATGCGTCAAGAATGGCGCGCGGTCCTTTGGCGAGGTCAAGACAAGCACCAAGTGCGGAACCGGCTGTGGAGGCTGCGTGCCACTTGCAACGAGCATCTTTAACCGTGCCCTCGTGGCGGCTGGTGTTGAAATTTCTAACCACATCTGCAAGGATTTCGCTTATTCCCGTCAGGATCTATATCAGATCATCAAATTTAGGAAACTCAAGGATTTCTCTGCCGTTATGAAGGGTGTGGGAAGGAAGCCCGATAGTCTCGGCTGTGAAGTCTGTCGACCTGCTGTTGGTTCGATCCTAAGCTCCGTTTATAACGAATGGATTATGAAGCCGTCACTCCGCCAAACGCAGGATACGAATGACCGATATCTCGCCAACATGCAGCGAGACGGAACCTATTCTGTCGTTCCGCGACTGCCAGCTGGTGAGATTACACCGGACGGTTTGGTCGTCATCGGGCAAATTGCTGCTGAATATGGCCTGTATACCAAGATCACCGGCGGCCAGCGTATTGACATGTTCGGAGCCAAGAAGCAGGACCTCCCCCAGATCTGGGAGAAGCTTATCAAAGCCGGCTTCGAGAGCGGCCACGCGTACGGCAAGGCTCTGCGCACCGTCAAGTCTTGTGTGGGCAGCACATGGTGTCGATACGGCGTTGGTGACTCGGTCGGTCTGGCCGTGGAACTCGAGCAGCGGTACAAGGGTCTGCGGGCGCCCCATAAGCTGAAGGGCGGTGTGTCAGGGTGTATTCGGGAGTGTGCAGAAGCCCAAGGGAAGGACTTTGGGTTAATTGCGACGCCAAAGGGGTGGAATGTCTACGTTGGTGGTAATGGCGGCGCGAAACCGCGGCATGCCGAGCTGATTGCTGAGAATGTCACTCGACGAGAGGCCGTGAAGATCATTGACCGCTTTATCATCTTCTATATTCGGTCAGCGGATAAATTGGAACGAACTGCACGTTGGGTTGAGAGGTATCCGGGCGGGTTGCAGGGTGTTAAGGATGTTGTTGTCAGTGATAAACTTGGTATCTGCGCTGATCTTGAGCAAGAGATGGACAGTCTTGTTGGCACATACCACTGCGAATGGACCGAGGTTGTGAATAACCCCGAGCGTCGGCGTATGTTCAAGCAGTTCGTCAATACGGATGAGGTACAGATTGAGAGCGAGAAAATCACACAGCGGAAACAGCAGCGCCCCGCGGACTGGTCAGACAAAGAAAGCCCGTTACGATTTAGCATCCACGATGTGACCAAGGATGCGAAGTGGGAATGGCGACCAGTCTGCAAACTCTCGTCGTTGGACTGCCAGGATGCTTCGCCTACCTCGGTGACTATCAAGTACGGCAACGTCCAGCTGGCAGTCTGGAATATTCCCGGCCGCGGCCTCCGAGCAGCGCAAAATATGTGCCCTCATCGGCGAGCGTTTGTCTTGTCTGATGGCTTGGTGGGAGAGGACGCCAACGGAAATGATTATGTCTCCTGCCCACTACATAAGCGAAATTACCAGTTGAATTCAGACCCAAATCAGGGCGGCGGCAGTTGCTCAGATAGCGACTACTCAATCATGACCTTCGAAGCAAAACAGGATCTCGAGAACGACCAGATTCTCCTCAAACTCCCACCTACGGAGGCCCTTGACGCAATCCTCTCCACGTCGAAATGGATGTTGCTCAAGGCCAAGGAAGAGTCAGACTTACTCAATGGAGACTCCAATCATTCTATTGAGTTTGCCGAGCCTCGCAGCCGCATGGATGCCACGTCAGTAGATGAGTCTCGTCCCGCCGTTGCTTGTGGTGGGGGTTCCAATCTTGAGTGGTAGATAGACTTACGTTCGGAGTTTAGAATTGGCGGTATATATTTAGAGAGTAGATCTAGGGTTGTCTGGATAATGCTTTTGTTTTCATATCTTTGTTATTTGCAAATATGGTATGTATTGAAGATGATAGAGTACTAAAGTCAATGGAAGATACGCTTCCCATGACAAGTTATCCTCTTGAAATACATAGGGTCGGACAAGCAATTGCATAATGCTTACAGGCTTGGCTACTAATAGTTATGGAACGAAGGCTTCTTGGCTGTTTCAGTCTTCCATCTCTACGCGGATGGCCTAATGTTATCGATGATCGTCATCACCGTGAAGTCCTACTCAGTAAATACGTACTAGCTTGGACTCAATCGCATGGCTGCAGAGGGCCACACAAGCCCATCCTCATCTAGGGTGATTTCAACCTGAATGTGACATTTTGTTTTGAAATTCTTGAGCCTAGACCTTACCCATAGGCGTTGGAATGACCTGAAACCTAAGCGAAGTAACCTTGAGCCACCGTGTGTCTCGTAAATTGACTGGGTTAGCATGGTGGTAGATGGCAAATGATAGCATTTTAGTACGAGGTTGGGTACTTCCAGGGCCCTTCGTATTCAGGAACTTCGTGTACAACGCCGCCTTGACCTTGACAAGCTGTGCTGTTGAATCAGGACAAGGCCTGAGCCTATTCAGGACCCCTTTCAAGATGATCGCTTACAGGATACAGACCGATTCAGGCTAATCTGATGTTGCTCGGCTCACAACAACGCTGAGGAGCTAAGTTTCTTGGCCACGGTGGCGGCACGGTGGATGGGCCCTTGAAGGTCTCTGTTTATCTCCAGAAGAGGAGGAATGACCTTTTGCATTAACTACCTGATTGTTTGAACGGCAAGGGTGAACAGAAAAAAGTGGCTTCCTTAAGGCACGGGTTACATTATTCGGCATTGTTATTGCGCCGCTGTGATCAGTCTTACCACCTTCGGCAACTGTGTGGCCTCTTTTGAGGGAGCTTGTAGGTGTTGCTCTGGATGAAACCAGTGGCTGTGCCTTTCAAAAATACGCGTTGAGAAGTCTCATTATTAACGCCATAAACAGTAAGCATTATTGCGATATTGACACAACATGAGTCACAGCCTATCCATGGAAGCTCGTAGATTCATGCATTAACTTTCTCAGCAGATCAGTTGATTAGGCCCCAAAAAAAGAAGGAAGTCATGTTGTCCAGATGATTTTCTGCTCAGTCGTAGCATAGCCTTGCTCACATTAGTTCAATAACGTGAGATAAAGGCAGAGAATGTCAGGGATCTAGCATCAACCACAGGAAATACAAAAAGTCCTACGTCATTAATCGTTATAACCTTAACTAAGAGGGGTCCTCTCCTAGTTAAATCGAGGAATCGTGTTGTTCAAACCAATCGGCGACTTTCGTCATAAGCTCTCAACGGATGAATGTGGTAATTGCTTACGGGCCATGATGCCTGATTCGGCCCCCATGATACATCGCGGCGCTTGCCTGGACATAGTCACACCGCCAAAACGAGCCAATGACGGTTCTCTCTTCTGCCCTTTGGTTGATCAACCGCACGATCCGGGAGAGTTGAGACCCCAGGAAATGGAATCGTGGCGGAGACCTTGAAAAATGCATCTAGTTTGAGACGTGTTGATGTTGAAGAATATATCCAGTCTTAGAGGTGCTGATCCCGAAGGATACGTCTTGATACAGAAGTACTGATTCAAAAGAGATTTAGGAAGGAATAAGGCCCCCAAACATGACTCCATCTGCAGAAGCGATCAGCTGTCATAAAACCATGCCGTCAGAAATTAAGCTCCCACGCATGAATTTACACCAAGTTTCCTGAGGCACAACTTCATTGATTAAAACTCTATTTGTCGTAACGAGCGCAGATCATTAGAAATTTGAAGACTTCGGAGATGCTACAGTGGCAGTCTGCCTTGCCGAAGAAGAAGATCATGGGCTTTTGTTGCCGCGAAAAGGAACTTTGAAAACACCTTCAGCGTATAGCATCATAACCATCACGTAACGATAACCTCGTAGCTAGAAGATCTCTTTCTAAGGTAGAGGTAAGAGGAAACTTGTAATGGAAGATGCTTTGACTGAAGAACAAGGAGGCGATGAGCTGCCTTTAATGAGGTTCTAGCGATGTCTATAAAAGCTCGAGACTCTCGCTCTGATAAACTATTCTTTCTACCAACAAACTCATCGATTCTAACATTTGAGCAATCAATTCAAACTTCACTCACATTTTACAAAAATCACCCATCATCACCCACCTACCAATCCAAAATGAAGCCTGCCACCATTTTCTCTATCATCGCCGGATTTGCTGCTACAGCTAATGCTGGCTGCTACTCTGGCGGCGAGCCGTGGGGTGACAAGGCTACTGCCCTTGCAAAGGCCGAGCAGGCTTGCAGAGAGTCTCTGACTGGCACCTACGGCAGCTCGGGATCGGGCAATGGCCACCGACACCGTTGCATCAACGCCAATAACAAGGCGTTGAACTTTGAAATCTGGCACGTCAAGGGAGGTGATCGAAACTTGGCCTTGGCCGAATGCAAGGACGGCCTCCAGAAGGAGGTCAACGGCTGCAACACTGGCGGCGACACCACCTATACCAACTGGCGCTACAAGTAAGATGTGTTTCTCTCCATTAGTTCAGCACTGAAGAATACTAACAGATCTTGAACAGGGGCGATCCCAACGCTGGAAACTGCTAGAGCACTAGCTTTCACTATCGCTTTAGAGCCTCCCTTGTGAAGTTACTTGGCTCTTGAGTATTCGAAGGATTTGATGTTATTAGATAGAAACTCTTTGCTTATGCTTAGAGGTTTTATTTTGGTTCAGTAAATTCTTCACCTAAATAGTTGTCATCGAGTCTTCATTTGTGGGCGACTAAGCAGCTTTTGATAGATTAACGCGGCAACATTGCCGACTTGATAAATTGAAGCTCTTGATGACAGATTATCAGTCATTCCTATGTCAATTCAAAATGGAAGTAAGGGAATTTTCCTTACTAACTGATACGTGTGAACAATTAGAGAGACGAAGTAAGTCTACTATACTAAGATGATGAGAACGCAAAGTGGTCCATGCGCGTTGGGGACCAAGCAAACACAACCAGCCAGCATGGCAATGATTTCGTGCGATTCGCAATAAACGAAGATACCGCGGTCTCGGAGATAGGAACCCCGAGGATCCTATATTAATTGGTTCAAATTTAGTAGCACTGTATAATTGGAAAAACTTCTTCTATACCATTGTCATACTTGGTTATCTGGAATTATCTGTTGCATTAAGCTAAGGTGTCGAGGCAAACAACCCATATCCACCCTGCTCATACTCTCAACCAATACACCTCTATTTCTTCTGGTTGTTATCGGTTTCTGGGGGGCAATTCTCTTGGTCTAGTCTCTGGACGACATCTGCTTCTTGGCTCGGCAGATATTTGAAAACGATAGGCAGAATTGCCGCAAGAATGGCAGCGGCGCCGAGGACAGCATTAGAAGCCGCAAACCCCTTCAGGTTTCTTGGGCCCTCCGACGCGGGCCACAGGTAACTTCCGTAGATGTAGCTAGTGTGACCGAATGAATTGACAAAGGCAATGGCAATCGAACGCTTTCTCTCCGGTTTGGCCATGACTTCACTAGTCCAGTTGAGAATCAGGGGCACCGTGGTGAACATGCCTCCGATGAGGAAGCACATCATGACGTACTTGACAGTATTGTTTTGGACGACGATAGCGATGAGGCAGGAGATGGCCGAGAGTGAAAGCAGACCAGTGATGTGCCATCTGCGGTCTCCAGTCTTGTCAGAGGTCCATGACCATCCGAGCTGGAAAACAGCACCGCACGCCCAGATGGGAACAGTCATCCATTGGGCATTGATGCTACTATATCCAAGACACTTAAGCATGGTGGGTATGAAGTACGAGATGGTCAGACCGAGGATGTTGCAGGTATAGAGAGCCAAGAATAACCAAGTCTTAGGGTCCTTGAGAGTGACTGCCACGGCCTGGAGTGGGGTTAGGTTATCCTCCTCACGTTGAACAGTTTCGTTTCGATCGGCTAGGATGCGAACATGGCCCAGAATCCTTTGCTCGGGAGTCAGCATCCGGGAGTTGCGAGGGTAGTCGGGCAGCACGAAATAGAGGCCGAATCCGCAGGCGACGGTAACGACACCCTCAATGAGCAGCAGCCATCTCCAGCCTGGGATTCCACGCGCGCCCTCGAGCCGAGAAATTACGGCTCCGGCCATGATACCACCGAGAGCGGGTGCCACACAGCCGGAGGTGTAAAAGATGCAGAATCGTTTCCCTGCGATGCCAGACATGTCAGCTACCTAGATAACGGGCTTTGGATAGTTAGGGCACCGAAACTACTCACCAACTTCCTTCTTGGTGTACCAGCAGGTAAGAAGGAACAGGGCACCAGGGAAGAGACCGGCCTCAATAGCACCGAGGAAGAACCTGCCGGCAAGGAAAGCAGAAGGAGTCTTGCTCTGGGACATTCCGATGATCACACTACCCCAGACGACACAGATGGTAGGCAAGTAGATGGAGGGTTTGATTTTCATCAAAAGCATATTGGAGGGGACCTCGAAGAGAACGTAGGCGACGAAGAATAGAGACACGAGCTGAGAGTATTCTAATGGCGCAGGCTTGTTAGTTTCTATAGACCTTCATGGATGGTGGAGGCTAGCAACTCACGGTTTTCGCTGAGTCCGAGATCCTGACTCATGCCGGCAGCGTTGGCATTGGCCTTTCGAACTGGATGTCAGTTTCTTCTCTCACAGCCTGTGTGCGAAGAGCTGATACTCACAATATTGCCTCGGTCAAGGTACGCAAGAATGTACATCCACCAGAGGAGTGGTAGCAGAACCATGTCAGCCTTTCTGACAAGCCGTCTCTCCTCAGCCGTGTCTGGGACATAACTCTGGAGGGCTGCGATGATTTCTGTATCCGCTAGTGACATGTCGTTACCAGCCATCTTGGACTCCTTGATGCTGTAGTTGGACACTCGATCCTGAGCCTTTGACTCCTGGTCCTTGGTACCAGTGGGCTCCATCCTGGAGCAGCGTGGGTGTAGTAGAGTTGAAGTGGCAAGATGAGCACAATTTGATGAGTGTCGCAGAAGTGTTCTGTTGTTGAAGTGCTGTTGAAGAGCGTTGTAAGCAAAGGGAAATTTTCGACAGGGTCGTGGCGAGTTGATGTTATATACCCCTGGGCCGAGTGGTATTGTAGGAAATAAACGGATCCAAGTTCCCAGAAGACTTTAATCGCTGCGCAACATGACTAGACGGTGGAGGATGCTAGGGTTTGGTAGCGCTGGTGAGCAAACGAACCCCAGATATCATGGCCAACCCCAGATCCTGGGTGGGAAGCCAATGTGCCACGAGATAAGCCTGGGCCTACTCGGTCCACTATGCCAAGGGACTATTATTCTCGTAGTGATAAGCGTGTCCTGTCTTTGGAGGACCTTGACGCGTGCTAATGCTGGGTCCATGCAACATGACCAATGAAGCCGTATATTGCATGTCGTCAGCAAAGATACAGTCTAAGAGCCGCAACATGAATTGTCCCTGCTTCTATTCTACACAACAATTGTATTTTGATTAAATGACAGAAACAGTGCGGGGAAATGACGATGAACTGATCACCGGTTGCTGCTCCATGGAGGGTTATCCCTCAGATGCGACTCGTTCCCGTTAGTCTGACCCAGCATGTGGAGCACCGGCACCATCACCGGCACAGTTTTTTGTGTGGAAAACGGCACAGTCGCCGGCACCGAGATTGCATGACTCGGGGTGGCTGCCCGGTGTGTTGGTGCCGGCCTGCAAAGCGGCCAGATAGCTGCATCAAATACTTGGGAAAGCTAGCGAGAGGTCCAATACAGATACAGCTAGGCCAAGTACGAGAATTGGTCAATGATTTCAAGGAAGACGTTTTGGTGACTTATTACCGCAGTTTGTGGATGTTTATCATAGTCTCTCTATCTGCATAACTCATTCCAACTCACTCTGGCCACAGTGAGAATACTACATCGTCTAGTGTACTACATACACAACCCTTGTTCATTGCGCGCGTAAGTTAAGGTAAAATTCCAATGGTAATCATCATATTTTGAGTCCATTGCCCCCATTTAGAATTAGATCCCATATTTCTCATGCTAGCGAGTCAATGCCATCGCATGTCCAGTGAAAGATGCCACTCCGTCTCTTGTTTGCCTAAGATATGATACATTTCTCGTTACAAAATCATCTATCTCTATGCTTTACTATTTGGGTCTATAGTTTTGATAATCCAGCATTTGACGCAGCTACGATTTGGCGCGCCATTCCAGGGAATGCATCAGCCGTGACATCCATTTTACCAAAGAGGTCCTCGCAAAGCTCCTGCTCCCAAATAGTGCAGTACGCAGTTTTAAATCTGGCGTTATAAATTTGTTAGCAAATTTTGTCCCGTGATGAATGAAGCCGTATGTGTTGAATGCGTAATATGGTCACTCACCCTGCTAATTTGGCAGCAGTCACGTCCCAATTGTGAGCGGCCGCGAACCATTTCTCATCGTTACCGAGACGGTCCAGCATCATCTTATACACCTTGGGGTCTGGCTTGCCAATCTTGAACGCGTCGCAGGAGATGAAATTCTCCTTGGGCATGTGGATGCCATTGTGGGTGAAGTAGCCACCAACGCGCTCGACATCTCCAGCAGTTAGAGCCCAGACAGTAAAGCCGTTATCTCTGAGGATCTGAAAGCACTCGGCAATTCCAGGCCGTGCTTCCAACTTCATGTATTGTTGGAGAATGTATTTCAGGTCATCATCATTGGCGAACTCCCGGGGCTTTTGGATACCAGCCATATAAAGCATCCGGTAGAAAATGCTGCTGAAGACATCCCGAAATGTGATATAACGACCGTTCATACTTAGGTACGTGTATTCACGCTCGGTTACCTCGATCCAGAGATACCCGAGCAGGCGAGGCTTGATGCCTTGAGCACGGAGCCTGTCACCAAGGCGTAGATCAAGGGCGTCGAACATGGCATCGTACGACACGCAAGTGCCGACGATGTCAAACACGACATGTTTGTTGGATGAAGACATGATATGATTAGGTGGAATCCCGAGGGTGATTATGGCTGAATGGTGGTGGAGAGGGGCTGCGTTGGCCGAACAAGAAATAGATGGCAGACCCTGGCCACTCTGATATGAGGCCCTGAGCTGTATAAATCGCAAAACTACCTTCTGACTGATTGGTGCCGGACCTACGAGCCAAGTGAGATGACCTTCTTAGCAATTATCTTTAGCCAATCTTCACAAGGGTGGCAAGAAATGACGAGGAGCCGTTGTTTACACCGGCACAACCGGCACATCCTACCCCGCGATTAAACTGGGACAACACCTTGAAGGATTGCCCTCTGGTTTGACCGGCGCATCAACAAGGGCCTTACATGCAATACGCTTAATGTAATGGCTTACCACTGCCCCGCTATTGTCAGATGATCTCTCTCTGCATCAGTACTTTGGATTCCGGAACTCGGAACTTGGACTAGAGAAACGGCCCAGTTCCGCCACTACACTGAGCAGCTGTTCCCTTAAAATGCGAGTTCCAGCGAGTTCCAGCTAGTTTGGGTTGCTACCATACGAACACTCACCAACTAAAGACCAATCCGTTTGTGGAGTTTAGTTGTTTTCTTATTGGTGCCAAGGTCAACAACATCTATGGCCCATAGACCAACCTGAGCCCATTTCCTCCGGTTCTACCTATATCCAAGAACGTGCAACATTAATGAACATGGCCGACAAACAAACGAAAGCTGGCAAAATGGCACCTGTTGATAACCCTGTGACTTCTTTTTGGAACGCAGATCCTCGTCCGCTGGATGATTTCCGAAGCACTGAGGATCTCCCATCCGAAATTGACATTGTTATCATCGGCTCAGGCATCGCTGGCGTTGGCACTGCCTATCACCTGCTTCAAGACACCTCCTTCAAGCCGTCCATTGCGATCCTAGAAGCCAGAGATCCATGCTCTGGTGCCACTGGTCGCAATGGCGGACATGTCAAGCCGGATGCATTTCTCAATGTCCCCAGAAATGCTAGAATATATGGTGCCACAGCGGCTGCGGAGCTGGCAGCGTTTGAGGCCTCTCATGTCTACGCGGTCAAAGAATTGGTTGAGAGGGAAGGCCTAGACTGTGACTTCAATATCACCAGAGCTTTGGACGTCTTCCTAGACCCAGAGCATGCAAAGCAGACAGAGGCGGCGTATCGGGACTTGGTAAAAGCAGGTATCGTTGACCTTCATGATACATCATTCACAGCCAAGAAAGACGCAGAAAGGGTAATTTCGCATTTCTAGTCCCTTCTTCTATTCGTCTGTCCTGATTTAGCAGCTGCTAACAACCATAAAACAGATCTCGGGTGTTAAAGGCGCACAATGCTGCTTCTCATATACGGCAGCTCATCTTTGGCCATCGAAAATGATCCACCAGTTACTTCAACTGGTGCTTAACAAGGACGTGAAGCTATACTCCCACACGCCAGTATCATCAATCTCGGGATCCCAGGACGAGAATGGTAGATGGGCTGTAACGACTTCACGCGGGTTGATCAAGGCTCAAAAGATCATCTACGCCACGAATGGGTACACGGGGGAACTTCTTCCTGAATATTCACGAAGCATCGTTCCCATCAGAGGCATCTGTAGTCACATCAGCAGTGCTAAGGGTACAGATACCCCTCACCTAATTAATACTTACGGTATTCGCTTCGACGCACGCAATAACGACTATCTCATCCCAAGGCCTGATGGCAGTATCATTGTCGGTGGTGCAAGGCAGCGATTTTGGCACAATAAGGACCGATGGTATGGTACTGTACGAGACGATGAGCTAGTTGACGAGGCTGTTTCATACTTTGACGACTACATGCAGCGGCATTTCCGCGGTTGGGAGGACTCAGGTGCCAAAGTAGACGCAGTCTGGACTGGAAGTAAGTTCTGACTTACACCCCATCGAACCTTTCGAAATTTTGTGAGATCCTCGTTAACAAATTTTTCAGTCATGGGATACAGCGCAGACTTCATGCCTCATGTTGGAGAGGTTCCAGAAAAGCCCGGTCAATTTATTATTGCTGGGTTTACTGGCCACGGAATGCCGCAGATTCTACTTTCGACAAAGGGTCTGGCCTCAATGGTCCGCGACGGTATTCCATTTGAGAATTCGGGTCTGCCGCGCATCTTCAAGACAACTAAGGCTAGAATATCCACGAAGCGAAGTCTTATGGAGGAGAATCTAGAACCGCTCTGGAGGACTGGACGAGAATCGAAGCTGTAGAAAGGAACAGAGAGACTGGCAAGATGGGCTAGTTGATTTGAACCAGAGTTTATCCCCTTTCATTAGTAGAAAGCATCCATACATGGGTAATCATTGGGCCAATACTATGTGTAGCATGTCAATAATGCAAGGTTTTAAAAGACAATAATATCTAAGCTCTAATAGACTATTTACACAGACATGAAAGGGAATGAAATGGGAAACGAGATAGCATAGTTTGCCTGGATAAAGCCTTCGTGAAACTAACCACTTCTCTCAAAGACACCCAGCTAATTGTGTTCAGAGAGTTTACGCTAATCTCCCTGTAAGACGATAGCAAATCAGCAAGTGCATTCTGGTATGAGGATGACTCGCCAGCCAACGTAATGGCTTTACCAATCACGCCTCATGAATGGTATCTGACCCACACCACCGCTCTGACCGGCACCATTCCCACCAAACCGGCACCGAAACCGGCACAAACTCGACTCAAAACCGGCACAGTCACCACATAACCGACACCAGTCGTTATCTCCATCATACACCTCATGCAACCTGCAACAGCTGGACCAGCCCGGTATTGGTTACTGCCGTATTTGCGATGTCAGGACCCCTAGAGATTGGCACAACCCCTGATGACCGGCCTACTCCTGTGCCACCCCAGCCAGAGCGCCAAGAGGCAGCCATAGCAGCCGAGCGGAAAAGAAAAAAGACACGAGCGTCAGTTTTGGACTTAATGCCAGGGGAACTTGATAGGGGCCACTAACAAGCAGTGCAGATGCGACGGCTGCCGGCGACTGAAAGAAAAGTGCAACGGCGGAACTCCTTGTGCTAGGTGCATCAAGGCAGATCGACAATGCATCTTCACAGACGCCTACAGAAGGACGAGGGCACGACCCACAGTCCCGAAGCCAAACATCCCGGCCGATCCTATTGACCCAAAATCGTTTTTCGATGTCGATAGGATCAGGAACCTTGAAACTATCGTCAAGCACTATACAAGTGTTCAAGAGTGCAGCCCAGCTACGCTTGAAGAAGTAGTATCGAGCCTGGGGCCAGACAAAGAAAGCGCAGCACCCTCACCGTGTCTCGAGAACCTGCGAAATAGCGAGGACAGTTCTGGTGATGCTAGAACGAAATACCCAGCTTCTCTTCCAGGTACGCCATGTTGGGCGGCAAATCAATGTTACCTTCCGCTAACGTTGACTCTACAGCCTACGAAGAGTTCTCCCATCTGGATTTCACCCACCAAATTCAACAAAAATTAGCTCCTGATTTGGACACTCCCTATGCTGTATGGCTCTCGATTGCACTTCGTATGTTGTTCGATGTCACTAATAGTGTGAGCTGCAGAGTGGAAGTATCAATGTGGCGGCTGCAGAGCCGCTATTATCACGGACTTTCGTGGTCCAAGATGCAGCATCTCTGTTCCCACCCGCGGAAGTTGCCACCATCTTGCTTGACATTTTCTTCAACATCTCCCAAACGAATTACTTCTATGTCGACGAGCGTATCCAGCACCGAATCTCCGAATTCTATACCCAGATGACCCCTCTCACAATTGCTGATGCGCCATGGGTTTGCACCGCACTCATGGTGTTCTGTGTTAGCACCCAGTTTGCACACCTGGCCCAGAAGAACAAAGGAAGATATGAAAATGGTGAAGAAGTTAATGTACCATCTGCAATAGACGATGCTTTTGCCTTATCTTTCTACCGAAAGGCAACGTCTATGATACCTGACCTCCTCGCTATCGGATGCCCACAGAGTGTGCAGGCCTTCATACTAATGGGCGTCTATTCTCTTCCACTAGACCCCTCTGGTTTGGCAAGCAGATATTACGCCATTGCTATCAAGATTGCAATACATAACAATATGCACTTGAAGGGTCCTGGGGGGCCAAAGACCTATGATCAGGAGGTTCGCAATCGAATTTGGTGGACCGTGTATACACTAGACAGGTAGGCAAACCCATGAGCCAATATACTCTCCAATATGTTTTTTTTTTTTTTGGTATTTGGAGATCTTATGATGTTAGCATACGCGATTTCAACGAATTCAAAGCTAATCGCGGACAGGCGAGTTTGTATTCTGCATGGTCGACCGGCATCGATACAGCGATCAGATATCAATGCCAATCTCCCATCCAATTGCATTGAACCACAGTCAGCCAAGAGAGTCAACACGTATCATAATATGATGGCTCAAAAGAGCCTAACCGAGATCATGGAGGATGCTCGTGATGCTATGTAGGTACTGTATTCTGCCGTCAAACTACATCGCTAACTTTACAGCTTGGCAATTAAAAAATCTAAAAAGCCTAAGCTCAAGGACGCGGCTAAGAAAGCCTTGAATATAAATCAAACATTAAAGAGCTGGTGGGCAGGGCTGCCTCAAGAGACTTTTTGTACAGACCTGACTCCGGGGCAGCCCCTTTTCCGATCGAACATACATCTCGCACTCACATATCACCTTACTCATATCTTTATTGGCCGCTCTTTCATCTTCGACAGCTCGGACTTTGAACCTGATGACCTGTATGAATGGGTCAATACACGAAACACGCTGATACAAGACTGTCTCAAAAGCGCGGTCAGTTCCATTCAGCTCTGTCAAACTTTGAATGATGAATTTGGACTTTCCAAGTCTTCGTATACCGAATTTACATCGTGCTGCGCGGCAGTGATGACCTTGGTAGCTCAACGCATTACCACCGAGACTATAGAGTTTAACGACATCTGCGATCAAGGCCTTGCATTGCTGAAGATGATGTCTGGTGGTGTTTTCACTAAGAGCTCTGAGAAGCGAGGCTTAGAGATTCTGGAAATGGCACTTGTCAAACTGAGTATGAGTCATGGTGATAGTCCCTTCTTGGGTGGAGCAGGCTACAATGAGTTCCGAAACTGGGTTACACTTCAGGCAGGTCCTGGGGAGGTGCTGAGACCGCAGCATGCCTCGCCCGTGATGGAATGGGCATATAACAGCAGCCCAGGGGAAGCATCATCTCAGCACGATGGCCTGAGCTTGATGCCAGATTTTATCCCTACGACGTTTGCAGACTTGGCCTCTCTTCCTGGTCTGGAAAACTATTTTCAGTACTCGATGGGCTAGAGTAACAGAAGATGCCAGACCCAACATCTTAGCACAATGACTACTAAAATCACGTCTCATTAAGACGATATGCTATAGCAGGTGGCCTGAATGTCCTAAAATCCCTGGCAAAAGAAACGCAAATCAGTCTTATAACCACCCTCCACCTGTAAGCCCAGGGCGCCTTAGCGCAAAGACTATCAGCATATGCTTGCGCTCCTTTTCTCCATGAACCTCAAAATGTGTCATAATCCCATCTGTTAGGATCTCAGGATTCAGAAAGGTGTTAAATACAAGGGCAATAGCATCATAGACATCGGAGTCAAAAAAGTGATGTTGGTTTGGGTTCTTACCCAGCCACTCCGTGAAGACCTCGAACGATACCTCTCCTGTATGATTTTTCGGCTTAAATTGAGCGGCCTCAAGGTATTCGATAAGAGTTGTAATCTCCCCATCGAATTTTGTGGCATGCTGAAGAAGCAAGACACATAAGTCAAGAAGCGGAGCCAGCACCTTAGAGGATGAAATAACGAGATCCGATACTTCTGGGATAGCAAATTTGGAAGAAATGCGAGCAGCTATTGGTGCCAGCTTGGCACGATTAAGAGTGTCCGTTAGAACGCCCTCGGCTGGCTGGACCGTGTTCAGGATGTCGATTATATCGTTGAGGGGAGGACATGTCGCGGTCTCCTCTTCCGTTGAACGAACGGTAGCAAAGGGTCTAAAGATGTATTCGAGTACCAGCTGGTCGGTCCTCTCGACATGCGCATCATCATAATCCCAATTCACAAACAGCATGCTATGTCGACCAGACAGGAAGGCGACCGCGCGGACCAGGGCAGGGAACGTCAAAGTAGTCGGTATGCTCGATGCGGACCTGATGAATGGCCATTGAGCGAAGTGTGTAGTGAGCATCCAGAGAGAGGGTATGGCCGCTACTAAGTGAGATCGGCACTTCCCCTCAGGAGGCATCCGCGTCAGGAGGAAGGACTCAAATGAGTGCACGTCCCAATCTACAATAACATGGAAATATAAGTTAAAATAAAGATCTCATTGTAGTAGAATTGTGATGAGTTTTTTGAATACGAACAGTTGTTATCCTTCGCGTGGGACAGAAATGAGGTTTTCAAAGCCTGGACTTCTGATGAAGTGAATCTAGGTGGGTACTTGGGATTCCCATAAAGCAAGTAATCGGCATAATCAGCAAGAATTGACTCTATTTAAGAACAATGTATGGTCAGTATAAACTAGAAGGTCAATTGAATATTTCTAGAGGAACAGCATGCGCACGATCCTGCCTCAGAGGGAGTAGAAACTCTACCGAAAAGGGGGTCCTTACCGCTTGTACAGGCTTCTTGCCATTTTCCTCGCGCATCCAAAAAGCCCTTAGATGCGCGTGAGAGCCGGCGGCCTAGGATTTCACCTAAAATTCCACTGAGAATGTATGAGAACGACATGGCTAGGAGTTGATCGACTCGAGGCAGTTGTTGGCTGTTTGGAGAACTTGACTGCCTCGCCTACTCGGCCTTAATAAATGCGGGAATGCTTATGGTCAAGGACTGGCTTACTTTCAGGGCCAGGGACAATAACTCCAAACATGGGAAGAGTACTCGTCTTTCATGATGTTGTTTGTTGGTAAGCGAGCTTGTGCTTAAATATGCCGCATAATAAGCCCTGAATTTTGCAGATGCTGTTGGTCAGCCTGCAGTAATGTTACCAATTATGTCCAATGAATTGCTCCACTGTCATGGGCTAAAGATGCGGTTGGTAGGTACATCTGTAGATAAACCTTGGTCGGAAAGTGCGTGACAGAATTTAGCTGATGACTGGTACTGTTAGAAGCGAAATCTGATGATTCTGATTTACCCAAGTTGCAGGGAGTAATGTTTGAGTTTTTATCTCAGTATATGGACAAGGTGCACGGAGTAGTTGTAGCTTGAACATTTTTTGAATACTGACGCACTTGGATTATATAAACCAGCCTCTTGACCTAGACATTCGTCTTCACTAATACATCCAAAGAAGTTTCATGACCTCGCGAGGTCTATAGACGAGGAATAACATCACCATACAAGACAACAAAAGTACAATGAGAGTAGCACCCGTTTTATTTGCACCAGCATTGAGCTCAGAAGAATGAGACGAGTCGTTCGCACACCCAAGTTACTCAATAGTTGGGTTTGAATCCATGATATAACTTGGAAATAACAAATCCAAGTGCATGGCATTTTCGTCGACAAAATCAATGCCTGTCAATGCGTCGTCATTTCCAGGCATGTCAGCCCACGATGCAAGCTCAGGCTCACCAAAAAGAGATAAGCCAGGCGAGGGCTCCTGTTGCTGGATCGTTATCTGCTGTTGGTTGTTCGTGTATATGGCATTGATATCAGTGAAGCCATCCTCATCTTGTCCAGTTAAGTTACTGGAATCCGATCGCTCGACATTGCCGGTTGGAGGGGTGTCTACACGCCCTACAGCAGGGGGCGAATCGTCGACTGCCATTGAGACGGGAGAGATAAGGGGTGGCGGGATACTAGGCGCCCCGTTGCTGGGTGTACCTGCGTACCTCTCTCGCCATTGCCAGAGTCCATCGTGGGCAATGCTAGCAAAGGAGCGTGACTTGACTGAAAGGCGTGGCGGGGTGTCTGACGAAGCATCGAAGAGATCTTTGTGTATCACCCACAACTGGGACAATATTGTCGTGGTGCGGCCAGCCATATCGTTATCCTCCACAGAGGACTGCTTGAAGAACGGTATGCACGCGCTAAAGGCAGCTTTGCCCACCCTTTGATCGACAAACTTGCCGTAGCTGGAATGTATTACTTTGGATATGAAGACGGCCGCAGAAAGACAGATCCTTAGAGTCATGAATGGAGCATAGCGTGGCGGAAAGCCATCTTTCTCTGCTTGTCGAAGGACCTCAATATACTGAACGCCCAAGTCAAACGCTCTCAAGACAGCAAGCCTCCGATCAACTGAATCATCATCGTCAAATAAAGAATATGACTTAAGCTGAAAGCTCGCCGCGAGAAAATGAATAGATGCCAATCCTATCTCTGTCAGCTGTGGGAAAGATGCAATAATATGTCAAGTCTACTGACGAGATTTGAAAGTACCCAGCCTGGTTTCGAGCTCCCTTAATTGGGACTCGTGGTCGTCAATTAAAGAAATCTTGTAGGTGGTAACGTGTCCGAATGCTGCGTGTATACTGTCGCAGAACAACTGAGTTACGATAGCCATGTGCAACGATTCCGGCAGCTCATAGGGATTCGAGTCCATTGAGGCTTTCTCGACGGTATGATCATTTGGGAGGGCGGGAAGGTGGCCGTTGCCTATTGATGCACTACACAGACAAGCAATCAGTATCAAAGGTAAAAGCTAACCAAATGCTCAACTCACCCTTCGATAGCGAGATATATGGAGCACCAACACCTAACAGCCCGTAAAAGCTCTGGTCTACCGAGTTTGGACCGAGTTCTAGAATACAGGTCAAGAATATCGGGTCGATGAAGCCCTACATGCATTGCTGCTGATTTGAGAATCCCCGACAGTATAAACGTAGTGTCCTCGGGCATAGTAGACACGGGGAAACCCCACAGACATAGGATTGCCATGGCTTGCAGCGATGGCAGTGTATGGGGGGTGGCTGGGATTGTGGACCAGAGCAGCCGTCTGACTGCGGGTAAAAGGGATAGCAATAGCGAAAAGTCTGCAGCGTCATGGCGGGCAGCTGTGACGATGATGGTCCAGAAGAGTAGCGGGGAGGAGTCGTAAATACAACCTGGCGAGACAGGGAAGGAGAGGATGGGGAAGATTGGGTGATAGGAAGTGCGAAATCTACCCAATTGGTTAGTCAAGGTTCCGAGAGAGGATCACAGGAGCAGTACATTTCAAAGTAGGACTCGATCTCATCTGGAGTGAGTTCGACAGACTCAAGATTTCGTGAGCTCAAGCGTACATGCGTAGCCTGTGCTGATAGTTCACCATGATTAGAGGTGGTGGTGTTACTACGAGAGCTTTCTCTCTCGCCAAATCGATCAGGATCTAAATTATCTCCTGGGAAGGGCCTCTGACAATCATCTAGGAGCCGCTGGCTCCCGACATTTGTTGAGTTTACTGCTGTCCTCTGTTGTGGTAGTGATGAGGACGCCGGAAATGTACTCAGTGTGGCATCATTAAGGGGCGGCGCACTAAAATTCTTGAGAAGGTTGACTTGATCAACAATATCACTGAGAGTTCTAGAAACAAGATCAGTAATAATAGGGCAGATATGGTGAAAAATAGAGGAGTTATTACGCCTTCTTGCTAACTCGCCTAAATTTGTTGTCAAATACACATGGCCGCTTAAGCTCGCTACAACGTTGGCATGAGTGAAGTCCGCCGGACGAGCCTTCACAACGCAACTATGGATTTCCAGTCAATATAGTTATATCAAGCAAGTTGCATATGTATCTATTAAAGCAGAGATCTTGCAGTATAGGCATACCTTGGACTGCCGGCAATGCTGGCAGGCGATTCGTACGCGAGTGGTCACACGGCTTCCTCCTTTATGCCTCTCAAGTCTTTGAGCTATGCCGCCTTGTTGGTATTCCAATGCAGCCCTGGCTCTAGGGCTAAAGGCACCCTGACCTAGCGGCCGGGGGGCGAGGACTGGATGGTGAGTTTTGAGAACGGGTTCCGGCTCACCAGGAGCCATGGCCGGAAGGAGCCGAGGGTTTTCGCGCGCTGGGAAGAAGTTAGTGGGTCTGGGATCTCCTGCGTGTGATTGGGGTTTTTCATATACGTGTAGGACGCTGATGTGAACCTGCGATTGAAGTGAAAGCGAGTCTGCGTGATGGCCGTAAATACGAAATGGAGGAGTAATATGTCAATATGTAAGCGGGTTGTTGGATGGGGATCGACCCCATAAAAACGATTGGCGTTCGGATGTGTCGCGGGGAAGTCTCCAGGGATGAATTGTGGGGTGAGAGCCTGAGGCAGCAAACGGGCATCCAATCCAATGACCGAGGTTACGCATCCCTACCCTACACAACCTTGAAGATAATGACATTCCAAGTTTGTGCAGATAAACTTTCTAAACGGTGAAACATGCGGTCTTGAGGCATTAAAATGACTCCTAAGCTGAATATCATCATCGAAGGGAGCTTGAGTATCTTATTTTCGAGGGAACAACAACAGTATTCAACTGTTCTTGTCTAGAATGTGGGAGCTATTACTCAAAATACGTATACTTGATACTAATTTTGTAAGCCAGAAGTATGAATTAAGTAGTTATATATTCTAAAAGAACTCCAAGAGCCTTCTTTAGATTAATTGATATTTCTGGTATCAGTTGTGTTCAATTGGGAAGCTCAAGTTGTGGTGAATCGCTACCATTCGCTTGGGTCAAACTATCTAGGTGTTTATGTATTCGTTTAAGGCTAAATTCGTTGACTATGGTCTCTGTCTTATTTACCATTGCATTGCCTCAGCAGATGAGTCCCGTTCTAGGACCCCGGAAACAGTATGAGCTGGCGTCTTTTGACCGGTCATTGTTTCCAACACATTCTTCCCCCACAGACGGAACGCGTTGGTCATGCCACCTATCTTAACCAGTTGCCACTCCAAGTCACTCAACTGAAATACAAATTCTTGGCCGGCCACGAGGACTTTGCGGCGCTCCATGTCAATCACAATCTGTTCTCCATCCTGAGCCAGTTCGTGGAACTTTTCATCTGTGATGACGAAACCGAGCATGCCAAGATTTGGCTGGTTCCGACCATAGATGAACGCGAATGACTTTGCAATCACAGCTTGCACGCCCGCTGCTTGCAACGCGGCCACTGCATTCTCCCTCGAGCTTCCAACGCCAAACGCCTTGCCGGCGACGACGATATTGCGACCATCCTTGACACGCTGTGCGAATCCTGGATGTGTGTACTTCAGGCAACCGTTTCCTAGCTCCTCCTGAGTCACGTCGGGCCTGATTACTTCCGCAGGGGCGAGTGCGTCAGTGTCAATAAAATCTTCGAGTTTGTGCACCTTGCCGCTAATGGTGGTAGCATGAGCACGCCGTACATCCGCGTTGGCTTCTTGGGATGTAGTAGATATGGGAGCTTGAACGTCATGAGCTTCAGTCGTCTTGGCCTCGGAAGCAGGGTGGACATATGTGATGCTCTGAGGAGGAGCCGTCTTGGTCCCTAGCAGATGCTTGAGCTCTTTCATATCTATTTTGTCCAATAATTCTCTAGGATCAGTCGTCTGCATGGAGAAACTACTTGCTGCCACCGTCACGGCAGAAGTTATACTGCCGATAGCGCCTGATTTACCGTTAATATCCTGGAAAAGGCTGAGCTATAGCGGTGCAAGAATGTTGTTGAGTACTTACCAGGACCCATGCGATTCTCAAAGTTGCGGTTCTGGCTGCTAAGCCAGACCTCGCCTTTGCCGGCCTTGTCTGCGCCCATGCCGACACAGTAGCTGCATCCCGGAACACCAATCTCGAATCCAGCTTCCTCATATATCTGCAGTAGCCCTTTTGCCTTTAGATTATATAGGATTGGTCGTGACCCGGGGCTGACTTTGCGCTTCCCGTGAGACACAGGTTTCAAGCCTAGTTCCAAACCAGCCCTCAAAACTAGAGCAGCAAGGATGAGATCCTCTTCTGCCGTCGTGCAGGCACCAATGAAGCACCCGTCTAGCTTGGTGCCGGCCACATCAGCAACCGGCACGACGTCGTCAGGGCTTGGGTACCGGGCGACGAAGGATTCCACCTTGTCGAGGTCTATAATATGAGTCTCAGCGTACTCGGCATCCTCGTCAGGTTGATAGTACGTTGCATGTTTCCTGTACTTTGGGTGTTTTCTGCGATTAATAAAGTCTGTGGTGATCGCGTCAGGTACGAATATGCCAGACACGCCTCCAAATTCCTGATCATGTCAGCTTTGGGGATACAGATAACGACGAGGAGTAGCCTTTCTTTGAGGTACTTACTGTAGTCATGTTGGCTATGGCAAAGCGCGCATCACATGATAGGTATTTGACTCCAGGCCCTGTGTACTCGACCACGCGGTCTGCTGCCACAGTGTTGCGCTTCAGCTCCTTGAGAACGTACAAGATTACATCCTTGCCTCCTAAGCCCGGCTTGGGCCGGTTGATGAATCGGATCTCAACCGTCTCTGGAATCTTGAACCAGGTTTGCCCAAGCACCAGCGGCATGGTCACATCGGCCACTCCCATGCCAATCGCCAGCGCGGACACTGAGCCGGCCGAGCATGTGTGCGAATCAGAGCCGATGATGAGCATACCCGGCTGCGCCCGCTCACGGCAGAACTCGGTATGCATGATGGTGTAGTTCATTCCTTGGTACTCGGTCATCTTGAACACTTTGCGGGCCTTTTCACTTGCCTCCACAAGCGGCTTGATCTTGGGGTGATCCATGATTCTGGGATCAACGACGTGGTCCCCTGCGAGCCAGATTCGGTCATTTCGAAAGACGCCTGGCTTCCCAAAGTCATCATAGGTTGAAGCCATGCCGGACCATGATAGCTCAGAGGCAATGACCCAGTCGACGTCTACACGAATGACATCTCCTGGCTTGACTTCTCCACTCCTTTCCACGTCATGAGCTGCAAAGATCTTCTCAGCTAAGGTCATTCCCCTGCGGCCGGCAGGGCGCTGCGTCAATGGTGTTGCAGGCTCTCTGGACCGGTCAACCGAGTTCAATGCCTCCAAGTATGCCGAGGCGAGGAAGACAACCTGTGCCGTTTCGTCTCGGCTCAATGGTTGATCGATATCTAGACCCAGCCCCCCAAAGTCAGTCGAGTTGAGACAGTGCCTCACGAGATCGCGGAAAGCTTCCGCTTCCCTCGGTCGCCCATGTTGATCAAGAGACGTCGAGAGCTCGCGAATCTGATGTAAAAGGTTTGGACCTGGAGTTTTCGCTACAATTGTTTGTCAGGCGTGTATTTTTTGCATAGTATAAAGCGAAGAGGCCGACAGGCTTACACAATTCCAAGGCCGCGGGGAGGTGAACTTTGCGAGATTCTCGAAGAAATCGTATCAATTCTGCCACATCGTCGTTCTGCCTAGCTAGAAGGGCCGGCATGATAACATTCAACGTGAAGATCTTGCGGTAAATGATTCTGATTCAGACCAATTTGTGACTCTGCGTTGCTCTAGAACATCAGTAAACATTTATTCTTCAGAAGCGGACATGAGATTCGTCTTTGAGTTCTCCTATTGCAAGTAGCTCTTTTCGGAAATAACGCTCTTGTCCATCTAAGAGCGGTTTCGGGCCGAATACGAATCACATGCTTTAACAAGTAGCTCAAGATCATGCGCAAACTCGAGTATTATCATCAATGTCGGCGTGATGAGATGACTATATGGCTCGGGGCCGATTCGGCCAACTTCATACGACGATCTCTTACGCAATTTGGCTGCGACGTTTGGAATTCATGACAGCCGATTGGATAAAGGGCATTAACCGTCCGGGCCGAGCCAATCGGAGGGCTTTATCTCTTAACCAATCAACATCTAGTGACTCCTACAGGCCCGGCTTCAACGGCGTAGCGTCCCGAAGTTTGGAGAGAAAAAGAAGCCAGTATTCAAAATTCAAACAAGCTTTGAATTGAACCAAGAGGCAAAAGAGAAACTAATAACACACAATACAATGACTGAAATGAAGAGGCCAAAGACGGCTGCTCAGCGTTTGAGAGAACTCATTGCTGACAAGAGCAAGATTGTCAATTGTCCAGGCGTCTACGATGGACTCACAGCTCGTCTTGCTCTCAGGGAAGGGTTTGATTGCCTTTACATGGTTAGGGAATTTTCTCCCGAGTGCTCTCTAAATACTAGTATATTCTAGTTTGCTAATCTTTTTGGCTTCACAAGACCGGAGCAGGCACGACAGCGTCAAGACTTGGCATGCCTGATCTGGGAGTAGCGACATTCAACGACATGCTGGAAAATGCTGCCATGATTGCATCACTTGATCGGAAAACTCCGTTGATTGCGGATGCTGATACTGGATATGGTGGTCCTATCATGGTGGCGAGGACGGTGCGAGCATACATCACTGCTGGCGTCGCGGGTCTTCACCTGGAAGACCAAGTCATCACGAAGCGCTGCGGCCACTTGAGCGGCAAAGAGCTAGTGGATCAGGATACATATATATCCAGAATCAGAGCTGCAGTCATGGCTAGGGAAGAGATGAGAGCTGCAACGGGTGGTGATATTGTCATCATTGCCCGGACCGACGCCCTCCAGAGCCTGGGTTATGATCAAGCAATCCAGCGTCTTCGTTGGGCCGTAGAGGCAGGCGCCGATGTTGCATTTCTAGAAGGGCCTACCTCAGTCGAGCAGTGCCGACAGGTGTGCCAAGATTTTGTTAAGGTCCCGGTTTTGCTGAACATGGTCTCTGGAGGAGTGACCCCGAATTTGAGCGTGAACGAGGCCCAAGAGTTGGGCTTCCGACTAATCATTCATCCTGGTCTTGCGCTATTCCCAGTTTTGGAAGGCGTTGAAAATGCCTTTAGAGGAATCAAGGCAACAGGGAAGGCTCAGGTGAGCGAGGCCCAAGCTAAAGAGGGCGTCAAAAAGCTCTTTAACGCGTGCGGCCTTCAGGATTGCATAGAGTTTGATGCAAAGGCTGGGGGAATTGCCTACAAGAATGTTTAGCTGAGTTGGTTCATCAATCAGAATTAGAGGAAGATAACAGGACATAGCAAATAACAGAAATCTATATAAAATGTTCACCATAAACTCTTTAATTCATGCATGTGAGCTCATAAATTAACTTTAGGGGGCATTATTGGCTCTGTATACGCCTCTGATAATAGTTGAAGCGTTGAGCCATTACGTCTAACTACTCTTTATTCCCTCTTCCCGTAAGTTAACTGATTTGGACCTAAATTGCGAGCATCGAGTCCTTCTAGCTGTATCCTATTTATAATACATGTAATTTATTGGTTGGATGCAGGTGTATTATTGTGTTCTGTTACAACTTTAGATCTATCTTCTGCTATTTCGTGTTATTTAAATCTTCTTTGTGACGGAAATCAAAACGACTTGGTGCTAGATTCAAATACAAACTTGAAGTAGATGAATGTTACATTGAAATAAACATGTGAGGCAAGACTATATGAGCGATAGGCATGAGCTATATATACCGTGCGTTTGTAATATGTGTAAAATTTGTCTTTTTATTTGTTGCAAACCTGATTATGAGCTGGACGCTAATGTCAGTTTAACGAATGTCCATAAAAAAGCAGGATACAATGCCTCCCATTTCTACCTAGAGAATCAATATTCATGCCCTGGAGAGCTCTAGCAAGCATTTGCCTCCCTTTGGGATGAGGACAAAATGATCCGTCATTTCCATATCTTTGTCGGTGGTCGGACTGCCAATCTTGACATTATATCTTCTTGCGACGATGGCAGCCGCACACTTGAGCTCCATTGTAGCCAGTCTCCTTCCAAGGCAAGCCCGTGCCCCCTTGCCAAAGACCAAAATCTGTTCGCGCATGATATCAGCATTGCCGTTCTTCTCCCCATCAAGCCAGCGTTGCGGGTTGAAGCGATCTGGATCTTCAAAGATCGTAGGCTCTCTCTGAGAACTCATAGCTTGGCATGAAATTATAACCTAGTGACTGTTAGCTTGCGTGGACAAAACGTTAGGGATTGATTGATCAGTCCCCATTGACCGAGAGGAATCGAAAGCCCAAGTTTGACATACCCTACCAGGAAGAGTCACGCCGTCAACGACCGCCCCTTCTTCCGGAGTCAATCGTTGTAGCCCACCCGGGCCGGCTGGTCGTACTCGAAGAATCTCCTGAATCACTGCTTCCAGGATGGGAAGTTCTGAAATCTCATGATAACTGAAGGTGTCTCGCCCTTGAAGAGCCTCATTGATCTCTTCACGAAGCCTCAAAATCCATTCAGGATGGCGAGCGAGTTCCCAGAAGAGATATGTGAGTGTAGTACCTGTGGTATCGGTGCCCGCAAACATCAAGTTTGTGAGCTCCTGAACGATTCCGTCATCAGTCACATGAAACGGTAGAATCTCTCCCTTCTTCTGTAGTTCCTTTTGCTCGTTCACCATCCTTGCAATAAGATCATGGTGCTCCGAAGGGTTGTGGGTCGCAAGATATTTTTCATAGGCATTACTGCAGTACTGATTGATAGTGTTAGCCAATTAACCTAGTCGGATGGTTGGTGATGATCGGAGTGTACCTTTTTGAATTTTGGCGCAGCTTGAAGGAATGATTGGATAGACTTGATTGGGACATAATTGAGGATTGCAGTCGTAAGCGGGAACATCCACTTGGTCCAAAGAACCGGGAAGACCTCATCAATATGATTGAGTAATTCTGGAAGCTTTTCATTTTCCAATCCACCAAAACTATCATCAGCAAATCCTTCCCCTATGAACGATTAACGATTAGTAAAATATCACAGGACAACTACACTAACAAGATGAAGAAGCAAATTCTTACCGACTATACCGAGTGCTAGCATACGAAACCACGGGAGAACATTGAGAGGTTGGTCTACCCTTTTATCAAAGCTCTTTACCAATAGATCCAATTGCCGATGGACGATTGGCTCAATCTCAGAGATGGAAGTGGAACTGAAACTGGGGACGATACGTTTCTTCATTCCGCGATATTCATCCCTATTGCGTGTCGTGAATGTGCTTCTGAACCCCAAGGAATCGTAAACAGGCGCCTTGAGGTATTTTGAGTTGGCTCCATATATCTCCTTGAGCGCTGCGGGTGAAGCAAAGCAGACCTCGCTGGGGCCAACGCGTACAGCTGGTCCGTATATCTTGTGTAGGCGGTGAACTGTAGCACTTCGCTGACCGGAGAGATCAATATATAACATCCATGCCCCTGTGAACCTGGCAATGAAAGGCCCGGGAACCCGTTTCAGAGGGTCTGTGAAATATCTGTACTGGGATGCGTTAGCATGTGCCGATCCTGAAGAGTATCAAGTCAAGCAAAAGCAACTTACAAGCCCAGAAAGAACCATTCCAGGAGCTACGATGTGAGTGAGAACCCAGAGCCAGCTGATCTTAGATGAGCTTGACGCCAAAGAATCCATTTCTTTCACGTTGTGGGATGAATGTTTTTACTAGTAGGAGTTTAGGATCTCAGACTTGCTGGTGGTGCAACTGGGCTATGCTCTTGGGCCTCCAGGATTTGGAATATTCGTGTCTGGTCTGGAAAGGCTTACTTATGTGTTCCTTCACCATTAACCTAATGCTTTTTGGGATCCCCGTGGGGAATACCCCGGTGCTAAAGTCCTCTACCTCGAGTCTAAATTATGAGTCCTGGCTCTTGACCAATTATATCACGGGAGTTCTCCTAGAACGAAAGCCGAGAAACTGACGAATCGGATTTCGTAATTTTCTTCATCCGATTGGTCGGCTTCGTCAGCCGACACTCTGCACGACTAGCCCTTGTCTTGGGCACAACTACATGACTCTGCATCGTTGTCAGCCGGACCGATTTCGCGTGTAATCTAGTGACCACAGCTCTGATGTTCTCCGCATCGAGTGGAAGAGAGGGGCAAACTCCGAGTCCACCGGTTGGGGTTGATACTTCTTTGTAATCATGGTCACGAGGTCGGTGCCATTGTGCTATTTATCATATGGAGTAGGCCTTCCCCAAACACAACAATTGACTTCAACAAGCTTCATCACCATTGAGAATTATCAAGACTACCTGATCATGACCAAAATCAACGAGTTTAGTGCCCCGCAGTACCTCCCCAAGAATCTGGGGCTCTACTACGGCGGTGCATTTCACGAGCCCAAGGATGGCCACTATCAAGAGATCATCAGCCCCATCAACAACAAGGCCATTGCCAAAGTCGCTTTCGCGGGCAAGGTCGATACTATCAAAGCTCTTGAGGCAGCTGAGCAGGCGCGAGAGGGCTGGGCGGCCGCCTCAACATTAGAACGATGCAGCATTTTGCGCAAGGCTGCGCAAGTTATACGTGACCATGCCGAGGAGCTTGCCGCTCTGGACGCATGGAATATCGGAAGCCCAATCTCCATCATGCGGGCTGAAGTCGAATATTCAGCCATGAACTTTGATCTCTTTGCTGGTCTGGCGCCAGCCGTGACGGGCGAGACGCACCGGCTCACTGATGACATGTTTCACTACACAATCCGAGAGCCGCTTGGCGTCGTTGCTCGTATTATTCCATACAACCACCCCCTGTTGGGAGTGGCTATCAAAATGGCAACACCCTTGGTCATGGGCAACACAGTCGTGATCAAAGTTTCAGAGCAGGCGCCGATATCCGCACTTCATCTGATGGATCTCATTGGCGGCCTCTTCCCACCAGGAGTCGTAAACGTGCTTGCCGGGGGTAGAGATAGTGGCGAGATGTTGTCCAGTCACCCCATTGTGAAGAAAGTGACTCTGGTTGGCAGTGTTCCAGTGGGACGCGCTATCTCGAGGAGCGCCGCCGATACACTGAAGCTCACAACCCACGAGCTGGGTGGGAAGAACGCACTTGTTGCCTACCCGGATGCTGATATCCCTAAGTTGGTCGACGGAATCGTCAAAGGCATGAACTGGGCCTGGTGTGGCCAGTCATGCTCCTCTACTTCACGAGTGTTCCTCCACGAGACTATCCATGACGAGGTGCTGAAACTGGTGGTCGAAGCAATCAAGAAGACTCATAAACCTGATAACCCTCTCAAGACCGAAACAACTATGGGTGCTCTGGTAGACAACAAAGCTATTGAGCGAGTCAAGAAGTATGTAGAGATTGGAAAAAAGGAGGGTGCCACGCTGGTTACTGGTGGGCACGCTGCCGAAGTGACTGGTGAGCTGGCAAATGGCTGCTTCTGGGCTCCTACGATCTTCTCCGATGTCAAACAAAGCATGCGTATCGCCCAGGAGGAGATTTTCGGGCCTGTCATGAGTGTTCTCAAGTGGACCGATGAGGTCACGTTGTGGAAAGAAGTCAACTCAGTTGAGTACGGCCTTACGGGATCCGTCTACACAACAAACACTGCCACGGCCCAAAAGGCTGTGAAGAAGATGGAGGCCGGATATTGCTGGATAAACAACAGCGCCAAGCATTTCATGGGTATCCCTTTTGGTGGTTACAAGCAGTCTGGCATGGGCCGCGAACATGATTTGCAAGAGTTGTACGAAATGACACAACTCAAAGCGGTCCACATGAGTCTGGATTAGGAAGAGGGTTATCTGGGGTGTCTTGCCATCGCTCAGTCAAGATAACGTATATGTTCTGTTCAATCCGCAGCGACTTGGTACTAGAAATAAGTAGTTGGAAATCAAACGAGTGAAAACACAGAAATGATCAACCAAGAATAAGCCCCAGCACCGTGCCTAGAAATCTTGACGTGCACTTCTGGCTCCATAACGCGGATGAGCTCTTTATGCGCATGGCACTGCAAAGCTAGGTGTAGCAACCTACAGAAGGCTCGCCGATACCGTATCTCATAATGCCATGGAAAAACAGCTGGTAAGTGGAATGGCATGCACATACTGGCATTCCTTGATTGATTTCAGGTGGCAAATCAGGAGCTTCCACGATGTCTTGGCTACTCAATAGCTGCAATATTTCTCCATCATGGAGTTGTAGATCACTATCAAGGCGGATACAGAGGCGCAAACAGAATCATCAAGTCTCCTTCAAACTATATCGATAACCGTCGAGTCGATTGATCGTGGATGGGGCTCCGGGGCGGAGGTAGGCGTTGCGAAGAAAGTGCCCGAAAGTGTACCCGAAAAGATAACCGGTTAACATGCAGTAGTCTCGACGTCAACGCAAATTATTGGGAACGGAAGGGCATGTCAATAGAAGGGCGGACATATAATATCACAGGGGCATAAGGACAGTAAATCAGGCCACAAACAAAGCCCTGAAAAAGAAATATGCCTAATCTCAACGAAGTGCAAGATTCGTGGCATTCGATCGGTGGGGAATCAAACTTGAATTTGTCATTTCGAAACCCTAAGCACTCAAGGCAGCCCTCAGATTGCAGGCATCGTGACCCTTACATCTATACTCATCCTGTACCATACATTCCACACCAAAGATCGACTTTGGTAAAGAACTTAAGCCCGCGGAACTAATCGAAGGATTCATTCTTAATAGCCGGGGTAGATTGTGTAGAGTGGATTGTCGTCTCGTAATTTTATACACAAACCAAATACCACAGACAAGCCCCCTATCAGTACCAAATAATCTCTTCACTCTGTGCTCCATTCTCGATCCATTTTGAAAGTGCCTCCTTCACACTCTCAGCCGCCTTCTCTGCAAATCCTGGCCCATATCCTCCGGGACCGGGGTTCGGGGGCGGCCCAACGGTCGGGTCGCCTGCGATCCAAGCAACAGGGCCGTCGACCCCCTTTCCTCCGTGCAGGCTGTGGATTTCCCTCACCTGCTCTTCTGTGTAGCCACGACCGAAAAGGATACAGCGCGCATGCTTGCTATAGTCATGGGATCCGACATGGTTGGGCGGGCACTCTCCAGGTCCGCGACCAGCGAGGAGGTCGCCGACATAAGTTTTAGCCTCCTCGAAGGAGGTGATGAAGTGGATTACTGCAGACATGAACTCAAGCTTAGTTACAGATGGGTTACTATCGCTAGGCTGTTTCCAGCGGAACTCTGATGACCACGACCACGAACCTTCAATTTTTGGGGAGAGTAGCGGGAAAACTGATTCGGCCGTTTTGAACGACCCGCCGCACCCGATCGCAGGGACAGGCTCTGTGATAACTATTTTATTTGACATGGTGGCAGACCGACTTATGATTTACGTTCTGGATTTATCAAGTGTCTAGCCCTTGACGATTTCCAGGTGCCAGGTCCCCTTTTAAGCAACACAATCGAGACATGAGATGTTTAATCACAGGCAGTTTGGAGCTTGGGGACCTACGCTCGTACGATGCGGGTATCATGACCAATGACGGGAATCCTCAGGGTTTCCACCTCTGACCTTCTCCATTACGGGATCTTTCCTTGAATGGCTACCTCCACGGTCAGGGCTGATGCCACTCGCCCTTATCCGACTTGCTGAATTACATAGCAACGATTATCGGGTGAGACTCAAATCGGAAATGAACAGACTCCTAGTTGCTATACGTGCTTCCAACACGATCGCCTACGCACTAGGTTCTTGAGAACGACAATCCGAGGGTACGCTCCAAGTCTGCTCACCTTTATTTACCATCCTTTTCTAGCCTGTTAACAGGCCCTTAACGAGCCATTCGATCTGATAAGCCACATGCCTAATCTCCTACCTCTCCATGAGGCCTCATATTCAAGGTCTCCCCCGCCACTATCCTCACATATATCAAAAGAATACACAATGGTATTTGCCCTCCTCGTATCAGTTGTCCCCAAGTCTAGGGATCTTGATGCCAAACATCTAGTCCAAGTATCTAAGCCATCAATCATGCCGGCAGATCATAACATTCACGCAGTATTGAAGACACGGCGGCCTTTGCTAAGATATCTTTACAGCTCCTGGCGTCACTTTCAAAAAGAAAGCCGTAAGTCTCACATTCGAATAGAATTTCTCGCTTCTATATGTACCAAATGTAGCCTCGTCGCTACCTTATTCGGTCTAATGCTATAACACCATTCTCCCTTCTTGAATGGTGTCCGCGCCATGTTCAGAACACTTATAGAAGTGGAACAGTTTCTCCTTTCAAGAAATTCAGCAGACTACGTGTCTTCGGAGAGGAGATTCCTGTATCCATTAATGACGACCATTTGGTCTACATGTAATACACCCTATGCCTTGTACTCAGTCACCTCAACCTCATCCTGTTACCGAAAATTAGTACACGAGATGTGAAATTTTGTATACAGGTACTTACCTCAAACTCTCCAGGAATAATTAGACCCTTGATAGCCCGTGTCTCCATAGATGGATGCTGCTCAACATATTTCTTGTAGTCGGGCGCACCAGGCCGAAGGACATTATCTGCCACCACGATACTACCCTTCTTGAGCAATCCCAGAGACTCGGCGACTTTGAGATCGGTCACATACAGGTCTTCGATGTGATCCAGAAACAGCATATCTACCTTTTCAAACTTGCCTTCTTCCTTGAGACGCGTGAGCGACTCGGCAGCCTTTCCAGTGACAATCCTTACAACATCCCCCAGTCCAGCCAAGTCGACTAGATTCATCGCAATTCCTGCAAAGACCGGGTCGGCCTCGAGACTCCAGTATACGACTTGATCTCCATCGCTGGTACTGCCCTTGTGCGCATTCTTCAATGCATTTCCAAACCAGAGGGCCGAGTAACCGACATATCCACCCAACTCAACAAAGATCTTTGGCTTCTGTTCGGATATCAGAGCGGCGACCTTTTCCGCCTTGTCGGGACCGATGTTAATCAGGAAGTTGTGCTGCGCGGCGTATTCGTCCATGGCGTCGCAGATGACACGGGGGTTGTTACGCATCTGCGAAAACGAAGCATGGTCGTAAAGCCAACGCAGAAGAGCAGGTTCACGACCATCATTCCACTAAAGGGAATATTATTAGAGCGTCTCAAAATTGTAGACCATAGGAAGTCCTTCAAACCTCAACATAAGCGTCACCAAGCTCCTCAAGCTTTCTCAGCGAAGGATATTTTCCATACAATTTCCTGCGTTCCTCCATGTCCAAGGGCCTAAAATAGGAGATCTTGCGTGTAACGGTAGCTCTATATATGTTGTTGAATAATCGCTTGGTATGTGATATGTAATAATGGAAGAAGAAAAGGGTGGAGGCGCGTTATAATTGTTTTTTATATTTCCCCGCAGCTTACACAGTAAAAGTACTGTAGATCGAACGGATAAGCAAAAGAGGCAGGTGCTATTATGCGTTTTTTTATTTGTTTTACTCTAAATCGTTTTTCTCTATTCTTTTTAAAACAAAATCACTTCTTTATTAATTTTGTTTAAAAAAACACTGAAGCGTCTAATTAAAGTATGTTTTCAAATTCATTATTTAGTAAGTTTTTCAATCTAAATAAGGAGAACCTTATCAAGAGACGGAATGATAAAAGGGGTACATATCCCAACTTACCATTGCATAGGTAAGTTAATGCTTCTCTCTCTTGCCATAAGTTAACTGATTAGTACCTATTTCGGTGATTAACTATCTCTTACCTGTAGACGCAGGGGTTCTTCCTGCTAAGGGAAGAATTAGCTATCACGACACGATGGCTGAGTCTATCGGGAATGCATTTCCTGGTGATATCAAGATGATGATTCGCTACTTGTATATAGAATCAGATATTGGGATAATTAAATTGATTCTGGTGAGAGGCTCTTTGTCCGCTCAGCTTCTTGTCTCATCCTCTTCGCCGATGCAGCGACCTTGCGCCCCGAGGACGGATCCCAGATATAGCCCTCCTTCAACCATTTCCAGCGGATGTAAGCCTTGAGCTCCTTGTCAGATGGGACGACGCGCTTCCACTCAGGTTCGAGCCCTGGCGGGGCACCGGTTCCCTCCCAGTCCTTAGCCAGTCCCCTCAGCATATCACGATGGAATATGCGAAAACTGTCAAGCGCGTATGGACCAACGCCTGGTAGATGTGCAACCTCCCAGCCCTCTCGAGTATCATTTTCATCAAGAATTTCAGTCGGGCCGACGTCTTTTCCATCCCCAGCACTAGGATAATGCATCCTACGGTATCGTCTTTCCTTGCTAGGGGGACTCGAGAGCCATGCCTGTGCAAACAATAGAAATCGCTTCGCTCTCGAGTTGTACAAACCAATCGGCCGGATAAGATCTGCGAGCTCAGAGAGATTGGCTTGAGCAAGGTGATCCGGGGTTGGGTACTGCTGAATTAGAGCTAGGAAGATAGGCTTAGCCTGCATGCCTCTTGTTCGGTTCCAGAGCATGGCAGCGACAAGAAGCTCATAAAGATTATGACCCAACTGTTCTTGGATGAGGCCAAATCTTGGGGCGTGGATCGGAGGACTGCGGCAGGCTGAAGTGGTTTTCATGTAGGTGATCAACCGGCTTGGGGTCCGAGGTTTCGCAAACTTCGGCTGTCGACTCTTGACGATGAGCGACGTCTGTCGCTCAACTGGAGCATCTTCTTCTTCTTTGATCTGCTGTCCCTGGGTTTGTTGAGGACCACCTATCGACCGATTGCTCTTGATGGCATGGTCGTTGCGCGCCTGGAGCCGAATGCTGCGGCGTGGCAAGTCGTCTGTGACGTTACCCATTAATTGGCTCTCAGAGGGCTGGTGCGGAAACGGTAGTCTCGATTGTTTTCATCGACTGTCCGCATCCGAATCGTGCGCTAAGGGTTAGAGAGGAGAGATGCTTCTGACGGTCGACTTACATATTTAGTGCATCATTGCTGAGGCTAGACCCAAGACCAGCGTCATGAGTCTACGTGATGCGTCATCGACTCTCAACAGAGATTGGTCCTAGCATATATATATGCCCCTTCAAACACTTTCACACTGATTGACTCAATTAAGCATTTCCAATTGATGCTAAGTTGAGAATCTACATCACCAATTCCTAAATTATCCCTTACCTCTGTAACACACTTACATCACGATGGCATCTCTACTTCGACTTCGCCCTGGCCTAGCCCAATGTGTCCGGCATGCCAGGGCCCCTTGCCCGGTGGCGACCCGCTCATATGCGACGGCCGGTCAACCGTCAGCATTCGGCCGACCTTCGCCAGCTTCTGTTGACTCGGGAGGTTCCTCAGGAGGAGGGTTAGTTTCTTGTTAGCCCCATCCCCTCTGAACAGGGCAACTAACTAATGAACTTGCAGCAAGAGGGACAACAGCGGGATGGCCATGATTGCAGCAGGACTGGGACTGGGCGCAGGCTTCTTGTACCTAATGACCAATCCAAAGTCAGCACATGAGAGGGCCAAGGCGCTCCCGGAAACGGCAATGTCTCACAGCCGCATCGAAGCCGGGGACAACCATCAAGTGCTGCGCAATGAGCGCGAGCACAAGTAAGGCGCAGGGTTTTGGGCATGGCATGGAATTAGGCACCTTTGGTACATGTATATTTTTAGCACTCAAGCCCGAAAGGGGAGGTTTTAAATTTTTCAACATAAGGGTGGTTGTTCTAAACACCATCAATTGCAAGTACATCACCATCATTTCCGTTGGCGCCCATCACCCACAATGAGCAAAATTAGTAGTCTTAAGTAGAAATTACGTAAAAAGATCTTCCGGGTTTATTAGCTTATTAACTTTTTATTAAGAGCTGGGTCATACTTCCATTGTAGTAGAGTAGCCTGGCAAATGGGGGTCAGAATAAACAGGAACTGTAATTGGGTCTTTATTTATCGAGGCTTTTTTGAATAGGGTATGACAATTGTAGTTAAAGACTGTGCTTTCTAACAATCATACATATATGATAAAGAAAATAATTCGATAGTATCGTCTGTTGATACCTTGTGTGAAGCACTAGATATTGGAACATTATGATGAGCATTACTACGAAACTTGCACAATAAGTCTCTGTGGTCTGGATTTTTGACGCTCATTTACCTGAATCTCCAACCGCTAATCATTGGTGGTTTTTAGACGAGCTTGAGATCACGGCAGATTGGAATATTTTGGACTGAGGCTGATTCCTGAGGACTCGACAGTCGACGTTCCAGGGTAACTGAAAAATACCCTGACGTAAGGCAAGGGGGTGGGCCCATTATTTTGAGGGTGATTTTTGTGGGCGTTGATCGATCCAGCTTTCTTATCATTTGTGGGCATATAGATGGGAACCATGGGCGTAAAAAAGCTTCGATGTCACGAGTAAATACATCATACAGTGACTCAGTCGCTCGCCATATTGCTATACGTTGCGAAATATTGCCTCTATTATGGGGGAATGACGCTGAACGCTTCCAAAATTAGTATATTTTCAGGCGATTTGTTCCTGTCAATATCAGTCATACCCTCGCCCCTGAGACCCGATTGGACCAATTATTTTTCCGGTCTTATCAACAATTTTTCCCACTCTCTTATCAACAACCTTTGACCCCTCCTTCCGAATTGACATCCTCAATTGAACACGCCCAAGCCAGCGGACTTGATCCATTGTATTCCATTGTAAATTTACTTCACAGAGGGTTCTTTTCTGTCGTCTAACTTCTTACCCCTTTACCTTCAAAATGTCGAAGGGCCGCGTTTGTCTGTGAGTCTTACCCCACCATTACACCAAACACCCCAGTCACGCTCTCCTGCTAACAATTCCACTTCAGCGCCTACTCTGGAGGTAATTCAGCCCAGCATGACTCAATTGTTCTTATGTATGCGGGTAGCTGACAACAAATGAATCAGGCCTTGACACGAGTACCATTCTGAAGTGGCTCGTGAACGACGGGTACACCGTTGTCGCTTGCAACATTGATGTGTAGGTATCCCCTGCTAGCTCCTCAAGATATATGAGGTCATGTCACTGACAAACACAGCGGTCAAGAGGAGGACTGGGAAGATGTTGAGAAGAAAGCTCTTGCGGTCGGCGCTGAGCGCATGATCATTCGCAACAAACAGAAAGAATTCGTGGAGGATATCGTGTTCAGAAGTATTCAATGTAACGCCATCTACGTGGGTCTCTCAATCTCATTGATTCCCTTGGGATCTCTCTGTACTGACTATTAGTAGGAAGATCGATATCTCCTTGGCACAAGTCTGGCTCGCCCGATTATTGCACGAGAGTGAGTTTCCAATTTCCATTGGCAGCAGTACAACTCCCGAACTGCCGCGTCTAGGGGTTTGGGCTGTACTATCCCCTAGCCCTGCTACCCCTCGATGACAAATGATTTGGAGAAGTCCAGAATTAAGAGAACTCCCTTACATTGTTTTAAGGGGTAGTCGTTGGATTGGGAGGGGGCTCCTCATTGAAGAGTGAGACGATTTGCTGACCTTGCTCGAAATAGGCTGGTTAATGTTGCCAAAGAGTTCAACTGCGACTTCCTGAGCCACGGATGTACTGGTGAGTAGTTCTTAACACCAAAATTAAAAATTTGGTTCTGCCTCTGACATGATTGGAAACAGGCAAAGGAAATGACCAAGTTCGATTGTATGGTTCACCTCAGATCTTGCAGTTCCAAAAAAACGTGGCTAACATATGATGACAGTGAACTTGCCTGGCATGGTACGGTTTCCACTTCACCAATTTAACTATTGGGCTCCAACTTTATCCTCATCTCGAGTCCAATTAATACTTCGCAGCATTGGCACCCGGCATCAAGATCATCGCTCCTTGGAGGATTCCTGAGTTCATTGCCAAGTTCCAGGGCCGGGCGGATCTGCTCGAGTACGCCAGGGTCAACAACATCCCTGTCTCGTCCACTCCCAAGGCCCCTTGGTCTATGGATGCCAATCTGGTATTTCTTCTCTTTCCTAGGACGACAATGCGCGCAGTCGCTAACAATTTTGGGAATATGTAGGTGCACTGCTCCTACGAAGCTGGCATTCTTGAAGACCCCAACCGTGAACCTCCCAAGAATCTCTGGACGATGACTGTTGATCCGGTCGATGCTCCTGACAAGCCGTACCACTTCTCCATCGACTTTCAGAAGGGTATCCCTGTCAAGGTCACAACCGAAGAGGTGTAGGTCGCGTCGACATTGTAGAAGGGCGCTTCATTGGTACGTATTTTTTGCCTTTTTGTGCTCTTCATGGTGTTTTGAGGGCATCTCGGGATGCAGTTGTGCTTCTTGACCTCGAGATTGATGGTGGAGTTCGCCATTTGGTGTGCCAAGCTCCACTCGGCCGAGTCCGCCGAGCAAAAATCGGATCTCCACCCTAGTCCGAATCACACCCACTAGTACGTCTTTAGGTGGGTCAGCTTCACATCACTTCACGCTCGAAGAGTGCAGTTCAGAGCTGCAGCAATCGCTCGTCGCAACAGAGGACTGTTCAATCATGGCCACCTCAATCGCTTGCTCAAACAGCAGACGCGGAGGTCAAATGCCCCTCACAACAACTCTTACGACGGTAGCAGATAGCCGGGTCAGCTTCACATCGATTGCTTTGCTTGACGGGAGACAGCTGGGTCACCTTCACAGGAATCGCTTGTCTTAGTGGTAGACGCGTATGTCAGCTACAGCTACGCAGCAATTCCTCGTCGTGACGGCACACAGCCAGATCAGCTTCATAACAATCACTCGTCTTGCCGGCAGACAGCTGGTCGGCTACTCGGCTATTGCTTGTCATTGCAATAGGCGCATTAGTCTGCCTCGCAACGATTGCTTGCCATAGGAGCAGGCAAGGCACACGAGAGAGGATAGTAGTGATAGCTGAACGTTTTTTATGTACCAAGAGGTTTTTCTCTTGGCATACTAACCTCATATCATTTCAGTAGGAACACCATACCTAAAGACATACTAGTGGGCGTGATTCAAACGGACCAGGATATATATTGGACTACACTTCCCCCCAGATCTATACTCCCTGAACTTTCATATGTGCTGACACTTATCTCTTTTTTTCAAGGCATAACTTTAGCACGACTCGCTCACAGTAAGAACAATTCCCTTTTCTTGGATGTGTGACGAATCTAACTCGCAGGTTCCAGTTGACCTTGAGGGCCTCACCTTGGATTCGAAGGTTCGCGAGCTTCGTGATACATTTGTCACTACCGCCTGGAGCCGACAGTTGTACAATGGAATGTACTTGTGAGTGTTCACCCAGGTCATCAATCCCAGGGAGTCAAAATACTAATTACTGGATAGCTCTCCAGAGCGTGAATTCGCCGAGAACTCGGTCATTTTTGCCCAGGAGGGCGTCAACGGTACTGTCAAGGTGATGGCATACAGTAAGTCCTGTGGCAGAAACCTTCCCCTTAAGACCAGACATTTCCAAGAATAGCACTAACTTGAGGGTGACAGAGGGTAACGCCTACACGGTTGGCCGCAGCAGCGAGACCAGCAACCTTTACAGCGAGGAAGATGCCTCGATGGATTCGCTCGATACCTTTTCTCCTCTGGACACGAGCGGTTTCATCGCTATCCAGGCCATCCGACTTCGAAAGTACGGCGAGGCCAAGATTGCCCAGGGCAAGACTCTGTAAACAATTGAGGGGCATAAACAATCCGCTGATCGCTGGCTTTGGGAGAGAAAACATCACATGTTAGTTGTTAAGAGGATTTGGTATCTTCAGTATGGGAATAGAAGCCTACATGCTCGAGACGTCACACAAAAGCACAGAAGGTCAAGAAAGGATGACATACACCTAAGTAAGATAAAAAAGAATGAACCGTCCATGTTACTTTCGTAAGTAATAGGAAGAAGAAATTTGGGCATTTTCTCCTCTCTCTTTTCTTTTTTAATACCCATGCAACCTTGTACTTATTCTTGAGGTGTCAGTTTCGTACTTTCCGAGGAGTTCCCTAATAGATTTCTTGTTTATCAAGTGCTGATACCTCCGTGTAGCCTCCTCATGTGCGCATAGCAGACTGAAGCTTCATCGAACGTAGCTAGACATACCCAGCAAATATGACAACTACATACTTTGCAAGTCATATGATTGCAGCCGTCAGTCTTCTCTATGGGGATTTCGCATCTCGGGCAATCTTGAATCCCTAACTCCTTCTTTACCTTAATTAAGGCCTGGATGTCGCCAGAGGAATCTCCTTGATGTTGTGCACAGGTGACTCCAGGATGAGAGGTGTGGCAGGCCGCGCAAATGGAGGCCAGGCACTTGTCGCAGGTAAAAGTTGTCGGCTGTTTCTTCGTCTCGGGGGCAACACGGTAGACCTGAGAGCAATCAGGAGTAGGGCAATATCGGAGTTGGTCTGGACGACGTTGAACAAAAGACCGAAAAGATGCTTCAAGGACGTCCTCGAATGTCTCCGATAGAAGAAAGTTGCGGATTTCCGCAAGCTCAAAGATATGGCCGCACTGGCCTGAGTTTCCAGTGCACGTGATGCAAAACAGCGATGGAGCTGATGCTTGTGCTTCACACATGTCGATGAAGCAAAGACCACAGTAGGTATGGTTGCAGGAAGTGTGGATCGGTTCATCGGCTTCACATAAACAAATCGGGCAATCCTTCTCTCCCTCTCGAGGTTTCATTGAGAACTTTTTCTGCTTCGATGCTACGATAGATTTGGCACGGGCAAAGTCACTCTCAGATCCCTGAATTATAATGCACCTCGATTTCCTGTCGAACGAGGCCTTGTCGCTTCCAATACGTGACTCAAGTGCTTTGAACCCTCCGTCCACGGCCCATCGAAATTCGTGCTCCTGGCTGAGTGGAATAACGCGATGAGCGGAAATCATCTCTTTGATGAGACGATCCAAAGCTTTTGTTGCCAAGGTCTGACGTGCTTCAGCACCAAAGACACGAAATTGTGAAGTCTGCACGTCACGAATGATAACGACGCCCAACTCCTTCTCAATGACCTTGAGTCTTTGGTAAGATTCTCGACTGATCTTGGATCCTGGGTATAAGATAGCCTTTCCATCTAGCTTCATCACCTCTCCGGTAAGAATGAGATCGAGGTCCTGTTTTGCCTTCGCAACTGACTCGCGGTCCCTACCTTCCAGCTTAAGGACACGATAGAATCCACGTGAAGGAAAGGCAAAAAAATTGATATACTGACGATCCCAAGAACTCTTATGGGCATTGATTCGCTGCTGAATGACATCGTATACACGTGTCGACACCTTGAACCTCACCGCGGTGACGGCCTCGACAAACAGTTTGCCCGAGTCGCAGAATGGCAACGGCTTTCCGTTAAGATTTGATGCGGCAAGTTGGGCTTGAGATTCTTCCAGGAAAGTCGCATGGGCTTTGACTCGCACCCCTTTTGTTGTGTCAGAAACCTCCCATTTCTCCAGTGGCCCAAATTCATAAAGCATGGACTGGATCAAGGTCGAATCAATCTCCATGTCTGCGACATAACTCATTTCCCCCATTTCAACTCGGCGAGGCCTGTCTAGCTTAGGAATGGCCTGGATGATGTCTTCCTCCTTGACACTCTCCGGTAAACGCGTTAACTTGACCAACCAGCTTGTTTCACTTGCTTGGTTTTTCTGAGGGGTCGGTGGATAAGCCATGACTTGCGATCTGTTCACTTTCACTTTTCCAGTACGAAACTTCTGTTGAAGCCTCGAAGCGGTATGCTTATTATCAAAGAAGAGCTGCACTGCTCGGGTTGGCCGATGCCACGAACATTGCACCTGTCTGCAATCAACTTGGCGAAATTTAGACCCCCTTGGCAGCGGAACGGGTACAGCAGCTACCTCGAGGTCTCTCAGTGTGATGCAGGTGCGTAGCTTTCTGCAAGCCTCGTTTGAGAAGGATGGATCTTCGACTTTAACCACGGCAGTGCATTTTGTAGAGTTGGTGTGTTTCGTGAGACGCACGTCGTGTTGCGATATGATCAAGCCTACATCCGAGAGCAAACTTGAGACGGATTTGGCTGAGCAATCCCTCGGAAGGTTACTGATGCGGATGGCGGAAAAGTCAGAAGGCAGGGAGACTCGGGCAGTGGTTGCTCCATGCCCAAACTCAACCCAGGCTCCTCCAAATTCTCGAGTTGAATCGTCTATGGTCTCGTCATCCTAAAGTAACTCTATCAGCGTTAGGCAAGATAGCTGACAAACTGAATGAACTACCCTTGAAGCCGTTACTTCTTCATTTCCTTTCGTATTGTCATGTAAGAAGGTGCATGCCTCTCCCCATTTGCAATAACCTTTAGCAAAGAACCGGCATGGTTTCCGTGATGGTTGCCTCAGTGTTCTAGTCTGGGCGTGAAGACCTTGTTGCTCGTTCTCGAACTGTAAGTGGGGATCCTGATCATGGAGCCTAAATGGAGTTGGGGGAGTATATAACTCTCTATGTGCCTCAAGGAGCCGATCAGGCTGTGGCTGAGGTTGAGGCTCGGGAGTCTCGCGAGTAAAGGCGTTACCCATTCTGGATCGATAGCAAGAAGCGGAGAGCACAGATAGCGCTGGTGTTTAAAATAATTCAAAGTGTTCCCTTATATAGAAGGGGGGAGGTGTTGGGTAGAATTAGGCAGCAAAGGAAATGTGACAGCTCAATCACTAATTGCTGCAGGAGGCCATCCATTGTGGCACTCAGCCATCCAATGATTGATTGTGTCTACCGCTTACACAACCTTGTCACTTGTACTGCAAAACAGGGATCTAAGCCAATGAGATAATGAGAAATACGGGTGAGAATTTGCGTAGGTATAAAGTTAAACAGCAATAGAAGATGTCAGAACCCGACAACTCAACAAAATGAATACGAAAGGTAAAAAAAAGAAAAGGCTTCGCTAGCCCAAGGCCAGAGTCATACGATCATACGAAAGAAACTTCTATAAACCTTCATGCCGATAACTCACTTGCCGTTAGGACGAGCTGCTCGTCCAATGAGGCTTTAAACCACCCTTTCTTCACCTGGCTTTCTGTACGTCAATCCAAAGACTTTATCCTAGCTCGAGGCTTTTCGGGTACTAATCAACCCAGTGAGTACCTGTAGCCTCTTGGCCAAAGCACTGACCCTGACGCCGATAATGAAAAACACAAGATACATTAATCTTGGTTGGTATATATATGGCGATAGAAGCACCAGCAATTCTCATTGATATAAATAGCTATAATAATCATACTACAGCTAAAGTGCCCGTTTAGCCTGCCTTTAATTGAATAGCTTACTATAGATCAAGAAAGGCTATAGTTGTATATGTTGTTGGTATGCTAAATCTAGAATTAGATTCTTATGGTGTAAGGAATAATACTAATTACTAGAAATTATCTGATCAGTACTAAAGAAGGAGAAAAAGTTTTAACCTGGCAATAAATCCAAAAGTACAATCGCTTGTGAGATTAAAATAAGTCCTAATAATCAATTTTTATATCATATGCATCCGTAGGCGTGACAATAATTAGGCCCAACGCCTCGGGATGGCATGATAATGAGCGACTACTCCTTACGATCCTTCATCTCCTCGGGGATCCTCCGGTCAATTGCCCTTTGATTATCTACCGCAGTATTTCCATCAATAGCGGTGGCGATTGCCTCCAGACTATGTCCGGACGTCTCGGGGAAAAACTTCCACACGCAAAAGATTTCCACAAGGAGCCATCCGACGTAAACGCCGTAGTACTTCCAACCCAAGTTCTGCAAACCAATTGGGTTGACAAACACATTCAGAAAAACGCCTCCCTTGTTAAAGATCATAAGAACCGAGAATCCTTTGGCCCGGATAGGATAGGGCAGGATCTCGACGGGGTAAGAATATAGCAGGGCATTGAATGCAAAGTTGAAGAAGGGGTAGAATAGGAACAGCATAGCAATAACAACATGGCCAGCGGTCTTGTTTCCACGCTCGTTGAATAGACCCGCACAGAGTGTTTGGATGCTGAACACCACAAACATACCAACTGTCGACACAATGAAGTGGGTGCGTCTCTTGAGACGGCCAGAAATAATTGCAGACGCGACAGCCGTAATCCAGTTCCAGATGTTGAGACATCCATTGATGATGTTCTTGTCACTTGCATCGGTGATACCGACCGTCTCCAAGATTCGGGCGATATAGTATGAGACCAAGCCATTCCCTGACCACTGGGAGAAGATACCCAACATAACGAGGACCATGACACGGCGACGGTTGCCGGGGGTTGCGATCATTGTCTTCCAGGTGGTTTTGTTGGCGACCTCTGCCTCGATGACAGCACGCATTTGCCGGAACTCAGCGTTCACAAACTCGGAATCTTCATCTCCCTCAGCGTGATATTTGACCAATATAGCTCTGGCCTCCTCGGGGCGAGACTTCGCAATCAGGAATCGAGGGGATTCTGGGACGAACCAGATACAACAGGCCTGCACCAGCGCAGGGGCGGCCTGAAGGTATGAGGGGATGCGCCACGACCAATTACTTTCAATTCTGAATGTTCCAAACGTTGTCCATGCGGCGAGGATAGCTCCAAGGTAGTACGACGTTTGGTATAAAGATGTAGCGACGTGTCGATGCTTAGGATGGGCCAATTCGCCGATGAGGACCGGCGCAAATGTGTTGGCAAATACGAGGCCGAGGCCTATGATGAATCGGGAGGCGATAAACATGCCGACTGGAGAAGAAAAGAGTCGTCAGTTGAGTGTAAAAGACCAGTGGGATTCTTTTCCAGCCTTACTGTGAACTGATGCTCCTTGAAGCACACCCCCAATGATCATGATAATAGTTCCCAAAAAGATCGCCCATCGACGACCAAAGCGATCCCCAATCGGACTAAGGAGTGGCGTGGTAGTAATGGCACCGAGACCGAGGATGGCAGTTGTGATACCAAGAATGCTGCCCCGAGGACTATTGAAATCTAGAAGTTTGGGTTAGCCTTAACAAGTCGACATTGGAGAGCAATGGGATCATACATGTATCCCAAGCAGGAACAGCCTGCAGACCGTTCATCATGGAGCTGTCGAATCCGAGGGTGACAGCAGGAAGTAGACATCCTGAAGCCATAAGGAGGTAGAGTTTAAGTAAATTTGGGCATTTGTAGAAGGCTGGGCATTTTGCTGCTTCCTGTTGAATGAAGTTGTCAAGTTCTTCAACTGTCTGACCAGGGCCAGTACCCAATTTCTCGGTGTGGGAGGCTACAGTTGCCTCCTTCCCAACCGACGATACTCTTTCAAGAGTTGCAGGAGCCGCCATTGGAGTGAGAGAAGATATAGCTTGTTAAAGGCGGTAGGGCTTGATGTTCGGATTCTGTCTGAGATAATCATCGTAGGATACCATGCCGGCTTTTATAGACTGAAGGTATTGAGTCTTATGGTTAAAGGTTACCCGGAAAAAGCTCCCCAGTCCTCCCCAGACCTGGTACCCCACGAGATGTCACCTTCTCCACGTGGTCATGCGCTGATTTCTGGGGTTTGTTGCTGGAAGAAAGTCTAGGGGATTCGGAGCGAGTAGTTTTAGGACTAAGTAGACCAATCATAACACGACTCTGCCGATATGGGGCCGAAAAAGCATCGGCGGTCAGCCAATAGAATGCAAATAAGACCGAACATTCCCGATTAATATGAACCGGGAGGAGGCACGGTTCTTAATTCAGCGGGGAAGCTCATCCAAAATCAAGGAAACAGGGGTGCCATAACCAACTCAGGCAGCACGCAATAAACAACGAAAGGTACATAAGTGGTCTAGGCCCATCCGTTGACCACCAACCCATGATGGAATCACAGACGCTTCCATATCTGCTTCGGAAGTAAATATGAGCTCCACGGTAGTAGATATTCCATCACTTGTCTCCAAGCTTACGCTTGAGGAGAAGATCTCTCTGCTGGCTGGAGTAGATTGGTGGCGCACATTCTCTGTCGACAGGGATGGTGTATTAGTCCCTCAAATCAAGGTAATTCAATATCACTACATTCCCTGGCCACGTTCCGTGCTGATATCGTACCAAGTTTACAGATGGACCAAACGGCGCCCGTGGCGAGAGCTACGTGTCTGGCATCAAGGCCGCATGCTTTCCCTGCGGAACATCACTGGGATCTACCTTTGACTCTTCCCTCCTTGAAAAAGTCGGTGCAGCAGTAGCAAAGGAAGCACTTACCAAATCCGCCAGCGTGCTGCTCGGACCGACCCTGAACGTCATTCGTTCTCCTCTGGGAGGTCGAAACTACGAGACGTACAGTGAGGATCCCTTTCTTCTAGGTGTTCTAGCTGCAGCATACGTTCGCGGCTGTCAGGCCGAGGGCACCGTTGCGGCGACGCCGAAGCACTTTGTCGCCAATGATGCTGAAAACCAGCGAACCACACTCAGCGTCGAAGTTGATGAGCGAACGCTGAGAGAGATCTACCTGAAGCCCTTCCAACTTGTTGCTAAACTGTCTGATCCTTGGTGCTTCATGACGAGGTATGTCCCGAGATGGTAGTGGTCCGAAACAACTCTATGGTCTGACAACAGGTAGTTATAACCGAATCAATGGCGAATACGTTGCCGACAGCCGAGACCTAGTCACAAACGTTCTCAGGGAAGAATGGGGCTTCAATGGCGTTGTTGTATCCGACTGGATGGGCACTTACTCTGTTGCTCCTGGAATCAATGCGGGTGTAGACATCGAGATGCCTGGGTTACCCAAATGGAGGAAGAAGGACGAGGTTCTCAAGCTCGTCGGGGACGGTCAAATTTTAAAAGAGACAATCGACAACAGTGTCCGCCGCATCCTAGAACTTGCCAAGAGGCTCGGTCGTTTTGAGGACCCTACTGAGCCCCCTGAGAGAGAGGTTCAGGACGCTGAGCGAGATGCACTCATCGAAACCTCCGCAGCTGAAGGCATTGTGTTGCTGAAAAATGACAACGACGTGCTTCCGATACCCAAGGGCGCTTCTGTTGCCCTTATCGGACACCATGCGACATCGGTCGTGCTGGGAGGCGGTGGTAGCGCACGAGTTGATGCTTTGCACGCCATTACGCCTGTAGAGGGTTTTGAGAAACGAGGTCACCCCACCTCTGTCGCCCTCGGTGTCCCTGTGTTTGGTGCCCTTCCTCATGCAGATCCATCCATAGTATTTGCGCCTGGAAGTGCTGAGAAGAGGGCTGAGCCAGTCAAGTTGGAGTGGTTCAATGGCTTGAAGATTGGAGAGAACAAGGTTCACGAAGAGACTCGTCCTCAAGCCGAGTACATGATCAAGGAAAAGTGGCCCGAATATCTGGATCAAGTGGAATATTGCACTCGTATCACATTCGACCTTGTTGCCCCTTCATCAGGCGATGCGATGTTTGGAATCATCAGCACTGGTGCCGCCAAGTGCTACATTGACGACGTTCTTGTCTTTGAGCGTGCTCAAGAAACAAAGTTAAGGCCCGAATCATTCTACTTCTTCAAAAAGCAACTTGAGAAACGATTTACCTTCAGGCAAGAAGCGGGACGCCGTTACAAGATCAGGCTTGAATCTTGGGCTTGTGAACCCAAGATTCTCAACGCCGCACCTCTCTTTGGCAAGATGTTCCAGGGAAGCGCTATCCGATTTCACGAGCAAATCAACATCGACGAGTGCCTTGACGAGGCAAAGAGGGTAGCCAGCGCTTGTGACTATGCCGTCGTTTGCGTTGGTAATACAAATGAGATTGAGTCAGAAGGCTTTGATCGTGATACCATGGACCTCACTCCCGACCAATACAAGCTTATCGACGCCGTTAACTCTGCAAACAGTAAAACTACCATTGTGAGCTTCTGTGGCGCGCCCGTTAGTCTAACTCAGTTCATCAATTCCACACCTGCTGTTGTGCAGGCTTGGTTCCCCGGACAAGAGACGGGTCACTCAGTCGCGTCCGTGCTTACTGGCGCTGTCAATCCTAGTGGGCGACTGCCCCTTTCTTGGCCCAGAAAGCTGGAAGATAACTCTTCATTCAAGAATTTCCCTGTAGGAGAAGATGGTCTTCTTAAATACGAGGAAGGGCTCGATGTTGGCTATCGTTGGTACGATCGCAAAGCGAGCCCTGATCCACTCTTTCCCTTTGGCTACGGCCTCTCGTACTCAAAGTACGTCATTACGAAGGCCGAGATCGATGGCCAGCAATCCATTACTGATGCCGAGAGCACCATCAAGATCAAGGCCCAAGTTCAAAATATTGGGCCCTATGATGGGAAGGTCGTGGTACAGTTCTATATTGCATCTCCCGAAATGGCCCAGCCCGCCGATGGATCTTTCCAGAAGCGACCCGCCAAAGAGCTTCAGGGCTTCTCCAAGGTTGAACTCGCTGTTGGGCAGACTCAGGAAGTATTTGTGGAGTTGGATAAGTACAGTGTCAGCATTTACGATGCACAGAACAAGCGCTGGCAAGCAAGAGAGGGAGATTACTCTGTGCTGGTGGGTTTATCTAGTGTTGATATAGCTCAGAGTGTTTCGTTTCGTGTTGACAAAGAGTTCACTTGGACAGGGCTGTAATAGTGAAAATAAGGTACAGAGTAGACTTTGAGATCAGATTTGTTTTATAGAAACTATGGGGACGAGCTAGTCAAAGAATAGACAATCCCCTAACTAGCTAATGAACATCCATTCAATACCGCTCCCGGGACTGAATTGCATTTGCGAGGTCGTCTCGTCCGCTTGGGCGGCTTCGTGATCAATAATGGGGTGTTCACTAGTGATAGGAAGAGATCCGAGTCCAGGGCGGCGAGCTAAACTATTGTTAATGGCAAATACTAGTGAGACAGGATAAACGAGGGCTCGACCTTGCTCACCTCCAGTAGTCGGCTCCATTGTCTCCCACTGACTCCCGAGAAAGAGCATTTGACTTAGAATGCGGGTGTTTTGGTCCACAATGCGAATCCACGTATTCCTGTTCTGATTCCTGACTTTTGTGAAATTTGCTAGATGTTGAAGCTGTCGCCAATATTAAGACCAGTTCAATGCATTGTCAGGGCTCATGACGACATACCACCCAAAGAAACATTCTTGTGTGATTTTTTAGACGCTCCACGCACTCTAGGAGGATCTTCAAATCGTCCTGTAATTGCTCTACAGCTTCTCTAGATTCAGCCCAGAACAATGCATGGCTTAGGATGACGGTCGAGACTGTTAATATCTGCCCAAAGGAAAAGTTATGTATGTCGAACCCGCGTTCGGAACAATGTGTTATAATGCGGACAATCACTGAGGCGTGTCCATAACACTGCTCCGTCAAGGCTTGCAACGGATATCTTTGGTCATCTCCCGAGGACGGGAGCGCGTCATATTTCACGGATCTCAATGCACGAAAACCGAGAATTTGCCCAACATGATGGTATAGGAGATGCATATAAGCGAACTTGCGGAGGTTGTCGTGACTATCTTGAAGCTCCAGATTAGCGGTAGTATACAACAACAGCGGGTGCCTTGAATTGGAGTATCTCTCAAAATTCTCTTGAGCTTCATCGAGGGTGGAAATCAAATTTCTCCCCAGGTATATGTCGCAAACGGCAACAAGCATGCTGGAGAGCTTGAATATTTCCTGTTCAACGCTAATAGGGCTTGGCCTATTTGTGAGCGTTTCATCCATATCGCCGCCTTTTTTGAGAATCCAAAAACTTTCTTCACTTCGCATTTCGGGGAGCTCATCACGAATCTCGAACTGCGAGGGAAGCTTTAGGGGAAACATAAGCCGATCCATCAACGCGACCGTGTAGGCCAGCCGTTTCTTTGACTCCATCTGCACGGAAGCTTCGTTGAAATTTGATTCCATGAATCGCAATGCCCTCAGCATATTTGATGCATACCCTTTGAATGATCAGTTAGAGGAAAACACTTAACTACCTTCACTCGGTAAACACGTACCCAAGTAAAGGTATGCTTGTCTTGAGCCACCAAATGACAGTTTATACGTGCTAAGTAAAACGTAGACTTGGATAGCAGTAGTCGATGGCCAGTCAAAAGAATCCTTGAGGAGATTTCTCGCATGCCTCCACAGGGGTTCTCCGCGATGGCGAGGGGTTAATTCTTCTCCAAAGGGAGCAAGGGAAAAGCTAGAAGAATTATTAGCCATGCGCCTTCACCCATATATCTTGAGATCAGGCAATGAGTGTTCTGGGGGGGAAGAGTAGAGCACGAGTACCGGATACTAAGTGCCATCATGGAGTATAAAATGATCGGCGGAACATCCCCCATTCGGAAATCTCTGAGAAACGCTTCTTCATCGAACATGAAGTGGATGTCATTGAAATTGCTGAAATAAAGTAGAACCAACGAGAAGGCAAACTCATTTTCTCGTAAAATATCCTCCGGGTGACCTCTTCCGAAATCAAGATAATGGTTCTCCTGTAAGAGCTGATATGCAGCAGGGACCTTCGACGGATCTGTCTGTACTTGGGGGTTGGCGGCCGGGAGAGCCTCGGGCAGAGAGTTCTGTGGCTGTGGCCGCAGACTTCGTATATGTTGCATATAAGAGCAAGGGGTGTTCCGACTCAGGCATCTAACACAGCTGGTGTCATTTTCCTTGACCCTACACCGAACCTTGCTTGTCCTGTGGGCTGAGTGGTAAGCGCTCGTTGGTCCATGTAGTATGCCGGTATTTGAAGCTTACCGGCAGGAACTACAAGCAAGTCGTGGCATATCTCAGGCGTTCTTGTCTATGTTGGTTGTTCTCCTCTTCCTCGTGCTCTTTGATGCAAAAGGGAGAGAGCATTTAGCGGCCACTTTCCCCGGAATCTTGTCGCAATTGAGCTAAGTACGTAATCAACTCTGGTACCATTTCGGATGGCCAATTTTCACTGTATCTCCACCTACCCTGGGGCTGTATATCAAATCTAAGGATGTCTCTTGAGTCCAGCTTATATTTCTCTATATAGCCCTTCTTACTCAGTAAGTGCATTACGCGGAAGTTTAATCTGTGATCCCGGCACCGTTGAGTTAAGTACAATTAGCTACTCTCAGGGGTGTATGCCACAATCGACCCTTCGCCAAACACCTCGAAAGGGCATGACCATCAACAAAAGCCAGCAGCATTGTATGTCCTAGCAAAAATTATGTCATTTTATCAGTTTAGGTTATCGTAAACAGAAAAGACCATCAGGTGAGAAGGGGCAAAGTCGTCTGGATCAAACATGAGTATTCCCATGATTTGACTGAGAGGCGAGATGTCATGTCACTCGGTTATATTTTCTTAAGCTGAGATCACAATGTTTATATCATAACATCGTGCAAAGTTTCTCCATTTGTAATCTCTTACGATTAATGTCGCATTATCTAAACTAAAATGATATCTAGCTCACGAAGGTTGAGATCGTCAAGCTCCCCATGCATTGCGCCGGATAGATACGCCTCGCATACCAGTGAAAATTTTCCTCCCAGCCTAGTTCTTACCACATGAGGCATTTGGCCTCCGTTCAAGAGGATTATCTTGTCCCCAGTATGCATTGAGCCCCCACCCAGGCCAAGCCGCCCCCCTGTTGTGACAAATACTTTCCGATGGAGAATACTATACATGGCACAGAAGAATGCCTTCTGAAACGGGTCATTCATAGTCAAAGCCCTAAAAACCTCATTGTCTCGCCAGCCAGACCTCTCCACGGACGCTGCAAGCTCGTCAAGTCCGCGTCGTAAAGCATAGTAATATTCAATTGTAACCTGGCGACCCTGAAATGTCTCAAAGCCGCTAAATAGCGTTTTCCAGAGGCGGTCTATTTCGTCTCTGATATCCTTTTCGACCCCGGCAAAGGGCTCTAGGGACTCTGTCACTTCAAAAGCCCTTTGAGAAAGCGAGTTCCTCGCAATACTCCGTTCGAATTCCCTTAGGTATAGATAAGCTTCAAGGTAATCTGTCGTAGTATTTTCGCGCCTGAGAAAGTCTAAGGGGATCGGAATCCGTTCGTGGATCTGGGAAATGTCGTCCACGAGGCACCCTAGAGAAACAAGCTCTTGTGTGCCCTCTCCGGGCCGTGCAGTGATATCCTTCCGGCTCGCATGGAAGTTCCTTCTCGTGTCCAAGCCTAACGTGATGCCATCCTCGTACCATGCGAGAGACTCTGAAGACTGATGGAAGTCTGGGCACCAGCTGGGGAGGTTACTCCTCTTTCCTGAAATGGTGCCTCTATGCAAGAATGCAAACCACATGGGTGCCGGTGGGTTCGGCTGGGTCAAAACTCGTTGGCCAAAACTTGCGTACAATTCTGCCAAGCTGGCTGTATCGCTAAAATCCCCTAAAATCCTACGCTGATCGTCGGGCAGAAGGCCTAAGGTCCCGTTCACCCGGTCGCGAGGTTCGGAACAGTCCGAGTTTATGGTCATTTGGTAAATGATCCATACGAGTTCGCGAGGCGCTCTTGGCTGGTTGGGGTCCAGGGCGAAGGACCTTTGAACTAAGTCGCGTATTCCAAATATGGACATTGCTCGCTGAGTATCTATGAGCCTCTTGGCTTCGTCCCGCATCGACGCATTCAAGAAGTGTTCGGCCAACCGGCTAGATGTTGATACGGCAGTTTTGAGCATTTCAGCATTAATCTCATGCCTTCCCATGAGGAATCGAAGATCCCGGGCCAACGCGGACTCCTGCACGATCCATACGCGCCCAAACCAGCTATTATCGACAATGTTGAAGATGCTGGTCCATATCGGCGAGTCTAGCTCCGGGAGCTCATCCGGCATCTCTGCTGGCGGGTCTCCCTCACCGGTGTGCGATATGCGAGGCAAAAGCTTGATCGCCTCAGCTGTATGGTCAATGCCCGGTCCTAACCAGACCCAGACTTGAATAGCACGGCGGTAGATTTCCTTCATCCTGGGGATTTGAACCTTCTTCTCTGCTTTGTCTTTCTGGTTGATGCACACAGCGTCAACCCAAATAGGGCAACGCGATGGAAGCCTGCTCAGGTAGGGCAAGGCTTCATGCAGGTTTCTATGGATCTGAATTTTCCGCCCGTTCAAAATCAGCGGGAAGGTCGCCTTAGGGTCGCCCCATGTATATGATAGAGCATCAAACTTGACATTTTGGACCCCTTGTCCCGCATCTCCAATGTTAATGACCCTAAGAATCCAAGTTGGCTCGCTGCTGCCGTCTTCCACATGATGCTCCAAGACTCGAATTTCGCCTGGACCAAGGGGAGTATATACAAAAGGCTTGGGAGCAGATGTCATTCTCTGGGGTATAAGTTGTTTTTTTATTGACAGACAATTTAAGAATGAGAGTAAGGCCCCCGTGGGTAAGCAGATCTCAGTAATATCAGTTGCTGTTGGAAGGTCACTGGGTGAGGAACCTTGCTATTATTGCTGGGATGATGTCTGGGGTAAAGGAAACTAGGTAGGCTAATTAGGCTAGCGGATCGGGCTTAAATAGCCTGGGGTTGTGTGTGTAACCCGACCGGCTAAAATCCGGCTTAGGGTCTAGCCAGAGCTTCTCAGTCATCTACATAAGTACCTACATACTTACCTTAGTTGCTATAGCCACTGACGTTGCTTTTTTTTGTGAATTACTTTAAGGATTACACAGTTATTAAAGGCTGTTGGGAGGTGAGTGGCGCCTGACCTTGGCATCAGCTAAATATAGATACTAACACACGTTGCATAATATCGGCGCTTCCCTCATCAGTCGAGCGCCGAGATGTTTAGTTATTCTTAGCATATGGGACAGAAGATCATTCATACCTTGTCAAGCTTATATAGGTATCCAATGAAATCTAGTATGCATAATACTACTTGCCACTTGTGGAGGTAGATGGAACAGTCAATACCAGCCTAGCGCTATAAAGGAGGTCACTGCTGATGGGTCTCGCTCTTGAGAGCTTGAGCTTCGATCTACTAATTGGTAGCTGATGCCAACTCAATCCTCAGTCAGTAAACCACCCGAAGAGTCTTCCTTCTTCAGTGCTGACCCCTATCCTCACCACCATGGCTCGCTTCTACCTCGTCTGGGTGCTCGCCCTCCTCTATACCCTAGTCACAGCCAAAGCGCTCCCGAATCTACGCATTTTAACTCTCGGAGACTCCATCACTAGGGGAAACGGCTCCGGTGGGAATCCAAATGGCTACCGATCAAGGCTCCGAGGCTTGATCGTCCAAGCAGGAGCGCAGGTCGATATGATCGGAACACTGAAAACCGGCACTATGGCCGACAACGACCACGAAGGACACAGCGGCAAGACCCTCAAGACCATCACCACCAAGTGGCAGAAACCAATTGTGGCCAAGCCAAACTTAATCCTCATCCACGCGGGCACAAACAACATGGACTTGAACGAAGACCTAGACACGGCGCCCACTCTCTACGCGAATATGCTTGATGGCATGTTCAACGAATACAAGGACGTTGTCATCCTCGTCGTCCCTGTCATTTACTCCAAGAAGGCACACCTTAACAAGAACCGCGAGGCTTTCAACGCCAAGCTCAAAACTATTGTCAAGGAGAGACAAGATAAGGGAAAGCATATCCACATCACTGCCGTTGACATCACCGACGCGGATCTTTCCGACGAGAAGCACCCCAACATTCAGGGATACAACAAATTTGCTGATGCATTCTTTGCGGGTGTCAACAGAGTCAATGACAAGGGATGGCTTGTAGCCCCCGCTAAGATTGACTACGGCGCCTATCCCGGTGTGGGACTTGGTCGAAGCTAGTAACGGGCTCGGACTATGTTGCATGAAGTAAAAGTTGTTTATCTTAGACTTCACGGTGTGTCTGTCAGAGATGTACATGATCGAGCGGTGCAAGACGGTATCAAAATATTCATGCAGTTCTATTACGTCAGCTTTCTTAAGAAATAATATATTCGATTAAAAAAGCCTTAAGTTTATGCTACCAAAATGATAGTAAGAAGCTGCTCGATCAGGTTGCCGTTTAGGTCTCTCATGTGAATACTTCGAAAGGAGGCCTAGGCCCCAGTCCGAGGGATGGATACCTCCAGATCGACCACGCTGAAGCTAAATATTCATTGCTCAAAATATATCCTGATAATTGTTCACGACGACGCATCAATGACGAAACCATACGATTGAATTTTCTCACGCTTGAACTGCCTAGTCTAAACAATCTATAAATGTCCTACTCATCTATATAGTCTCGTGTATATGAAATTCCATCTCGATCTGCCTTAGTACTGATAATACCATCCCCATCTACGTCACTGCCTCGAATGTCCTGACCCAACAGAAGTCCAACCTAATTTGCTTCATGCTCGATGGTTGTCTTCCAGGAGAGTCTCGAAGGCTTTGCGAGAAATAGTCCATGTCGGAGCGTTGGGCATGCCTCCAGGGCTGCGAGGGAAGACGGACGCGTCTACAACTCGCAGTTTGTCGACGCCACGCACGCGGAATTTCGAGTCAACACAAGATGTAGCAGCGTCGGATCCCATAGAGCAGGTGGATGAGGCGTGGTGGCTAAAGGCCAAGTCTTGAATGCCCTGCCTCAAGTTCTCTGGATCCGGGTTGATCAAAGTGTTGCGGATACCAGTACCGTCAAACGCGCGCTGGAGGAGCTCGATGCCTTCAACTATGGCACTCAAATCACGCTCGGTCGCTTCATCAAAGTAGTTGAAGTTGATGTTAGGTCGAATGCGGGGGTCTGATGAGTTAAGTCGCACGGTGCCGGCGGCGTTGCTCGTCTGCATCTTGACAACGGCGTGCAGCCACTCAAAGGGATCGTTACGGGCCAGCTCTCCTCTAGAGTAGCCAGGGTAGAATCCGGCCAATCCTGCCAAACCAGGGCTACTCAGGAACATGATGTCAGAGTCATTGTCCCAACTCTGACTGCTTTTCCAGAGCGCGCCGTAGCTGCTGTCGCGCGCTGCGTACGGTCCAGCAGCGTTGTCTCGCCACTCTACGAAACAAGGATCTTGGTCATCAAATGTGCCCGAGCACTGAGATTCAGTGGGCGGAAACCACGCCTGCTCGGCACGAAATTGCACAGGAACCTCGTAGTTATCGTGCAAGTTGGAGCCCTGCAAGGAAGAATGATGAGTATATTGAAAATGACTCATGTCAATGGTAGGGGGAGGCCACTCACGACAGCAGGCAAATCGACAACGACGGGGATGTCCCAACGCTCCAGTTCCTCGCGCGGGCCGATACCGCTCAGCATGAGAATCTGCGGCGTGTTGAAAGCACCACCAGAAACAATAACCTCGCGCCTCGCGTGGACCTTCTTAATCTTGCCGGTCTGTTCGGGGTTGTAGCGTCCGTCGGCAGAGTACAGACCTTCGCCGACCATGTACTCGACTCCGTATGCGATAGGCTTCCTGTTGCCCACCTTCTTGGTGAGGACTCGTGTTGCCAGAGAGTGGAAGCTAATAGTCAAGGGGTGTCCAGCATCGATGATCCGGTTGATGTAAATACCAGCACCACTCCTAGCAGCAGTAGCAGGATCAATTGCGACGGGCGTGCTGTACATGAGGCCATTCTCATAGCGGCGAGGGTCAGGTCCATTCACGTCGCGGAGAAGGAGCTTAGACATTTCAGAAGGGTCCTGAACATCAATGCCTTCAGTCTCACGAAACATCTGGCTAAACATACTCGCCACGTTAGGAGCACCAAGCCTCAGGGCAGCGTCGCTCTGATCGTTCTAAACTCAACACCGCCTCATAAGTATCTTGATCATCGTGAAACAAGAAGAAAGAGTCTTACAACGACGTAGCCCTCGAAGCCATGGCCAGGAGTACCAACCGGCACATAGGTGCAGTTCTCAACATTTTGGAGGTGTCGGCGCATGTGCTCGTGACCCCAAGAGTCATCGCCCGTAAGGTTGGCGATATAATCCCACTCGTTGTCGGGGGACCAGAGGAAGTTCATGGCATTAACCTGCGCACTACCACCCAAGGTAGAACCACGAGGATAATACAAGCCCGCACTAGATGATGTACCTCTGTTATTATCGATAAAACAAACGGGAAACGGTGTTTTCCCCTTATGGCCCGCCCAGGTACTTACGGCCTCGCTCCCTCGGGCGGGTCAAGTCCAACATAATAGGATCCATTTGTCTGAATGTAAGTGTACTTTGGATCGCGACGGGCTTGATCAAAGTCTTCGTAGTGGTTGACAAAGAACTGCCAAGAATGTCCTGGCGTCTCGGCAGCAGTTCTCGCCCTGAAAACCCGTTAGTTTCCGAGAGACTGGCCCGGGCACCATGTTCAACTCACAGTGGAGGGAGTTGTTGAAGAATACTAGTATGGTTATCACCTCCAGCTTCAATCAAGAACACTGAGTGTCCCTCTCTTGCCAGATTAGCGCTTTGCTTAAGTTAGCAATTCTTGAAATAATCAAGCATAACAAGATATAACACTCACGCAAGGGAGCCTCCTCCCGGTCCAGAGCCCACGATAACGTAGTCGTAAACGTCGGCTTCTCCAGCACTAGCAGTAGAGCCAGTAGCTAATGCAGCCACAACGGCAAGTTTGAGGGGATTGAATATCATCTTGGAGATGCTTGAAATCAATCTCTCTGTCAGTGAGTTATTTGGTGACATTCAATTTCAAACTGTCAACGAGTTCACTCTTTATATACTACTCGACGTCAGCTTTGATCAGCACTGGAGCTTACCCCTTGATTTCTTTTCCCGTCTCAGCGAAGGCGCACGTTCTGGTCGCTTCCCACTGCGATCTTCACAGCCTCACAACTTCATCAATCGGCCGCGGGATTGAAGCGACAACTGCACTTCGGAATTACAAGCCATGGAGCTCCGCGGATATGTCCAGGCTCAGCCACTGAACAAGTCCGACTCGCCAAGTCCAGCCAGCATATGTCATGTAAGATGATTACGCAATCTCACTCCCTGCCAAGATTCTGTGTCGGAATAAGACCTTGGAGGTGATCGTTCTTATACCCAGACTCGGTAATTTATGCTCGCAGCAAAAAGCATAGACATTTCCTATGGAAAACACGTATCACGCTAGAATAGAATACCAAGATACCCAAATCCATAGCTTGAGCAATAGAATTTGTTGACGTATACTAACACTCCCATTGTGCCTAACTGAGGATTAGCATGTGGCAATTCGGCTAATCTTTCTCATTAACTCCTCTCTACAGCTACTACAAACGTTGCATTGAGCTGAGAGTCTCTCACAAGCTCTGGTGGGTTATTGAGGTAACTGCCCTTGACTACCTATATCAGCATCGCCTATCTTGAAGAATTACGTGCTAGTAGAGAACGAGGACAGTTCCAGTTTTCGTGCGATATTGGTTAGTACTATTTGTTTATTCAATTGTGTATGTCTCTCTCCCTCTTCACGGGCATTGCAAAGTTGGGATAAACCACTTTTGCAGCCCCTATAATTAGACGCCCACTTACCAGCGTGAGATTCGAACAAGTGATGGTCTCCTCGCCGTACAGATATATATCACGATGCAGACGAAGCCTAATTGTTCAGAACATAAAATGGTTTTGAGATGTTTATCAGCCACTACACTAAGCTTAAGCCCACCTTCCATCTAAGAAGCATATATACACTATCAACCGCCACGCGAAATAAAAATGTCTTCCTTCTACTAACTCGAAGCACAATTCGCACAAAATGTCTCAATCTCTTCTTGAATGACTCTTTTCACATCCTCTGTGGCCCAACACATGTCAACAGAATCCTTCTCCACTCTCGCAATCTCCTCATTCGTGAACTGGGCCTTCAGTTTCAGTAATGCCAAGTTCTGAGTAATCCAATTGCTTTCAACATATGCCGGACTGTCACAGCTGACATTGACCTTGATTCCAGCATCAAAAATTGTCCTGACATGCGCAAAGAGGTCCTCTTCCTTGTGGTGCCTCACATAAGCCCAGGGGCAAAGCGTCAGCCCAATCCCTTTTTCCTTGATCAGTGCAACCAATTCAGGCTTCTCGGCAGCATCGAGTCCATGGTCGAGCCGGTCGGCCCCCGTGCCTCCAACACACTCAGCCACCTGCCGGATATGCTCGTGCGTATCTTTCTGTGTGACATCGCAGTGGCAAGTTAATTTGAAGCCGTCTGCCCGCGCGCGAAGGTAGAGCGGCTCAAAGAGCGATGGCGGACGGTCATACTCATTCGAGTCGAGGCCAATGCCTACGATCATCTGCTTGTATGGCAGTGCGGCTTCATAGTGTTCCATTGCTGACTCGGGCGGTACGTCGCGTAGCATGCACATAGTCCATTGCGATTTAACCTTTCCTCGTCAGCTGAATGAGGACTAAAGTTCTGGAGTCCTCGGGCGACAAACATTGAGCTCCCTCTCTGCGTCGATCTGTGCCCTCTTGAACCCTTCCATGAATGTTTTGAATTCCACGCCCCGACGGGTGTGTGCCTGAGGATCAAAGAAGGGTTCACAATACCTCACATTCATCTTGGCAGCTTTCTCAAAATAATCCATGGCCAGCTCATAGAAATCCTGCTGTGTTCGCAACACTTCCATGCCACCATAGTATGCATCGAAAAATGCAGAAACCTGATTTGCTCCTTTGATGCTCCGGGGCTGAAGGAGATTATACATTCCTTTCAGTTCATCCAAAGTGGTGAAGGTTTTATTCAGTCGCTTCGAGTGAAGAGGGACGTTGTTTTGTTGCCCGAGCTTGAAGCGGAGCTCGGGCGTCAGAGTCCCTTCGATGTGAACATGGAGCTCGACTTTGGGGATTTCATTGATGAAAGGGTCGTCCAGGGAATTGACTTGTTGCTTCCCTGATGAGGTGAAGATTAGCAACCCGAAACTTCCACAGTCGCCAAAAACTCACACTCCTGGAGTTTCTCGTAGGGGATGGGACCCATGGCTAGCAGAGTGACGTGCGGATATATCAATATTGTAGAAAAGACTTGTTAGGCGATCTCGGGAGAACTTAAGACCTTCGTGTTAGTGGATGGTAATTCGCATAACTTTCAAAGATGGAGAGTGTGAAATTTGTTAGTCAGATGGAGTGTATGACTCACATCTTTTCAACATCTCCGAGTGAGCCCCTCATTTGAGCAGGGTAAAGATCATAGTCAGCATGAGGCTGCTAGCCACACCTTATCAAACTATTATCTTGGCATTGAAAAAGTAGAGCGGGCACCCTCACATTTATATTCTCTTCTATGTTTATCTGTATTTACTTCTAGTCTGAATTAATCCGAGACCTCCATTTCTACAAGCTTCAAGCCTCGTTCCGTTACCACAACCTCAAAAACTCTTTATTGCCTTCTGATCTGATTGCCAAGATAAATCCATCCTTGTATCATTCTCGTTCACATCTTCGCCGCACAGGTCACCAAGGATGAAATGTATGGTGAAAGAGATGTGCGCTGCCAACTTATATAACAGACGCTGGTCCCATCCCGCCGAATCAAACCTGCAACTTGGACAGTACCCCTTTCGCACGATGTCTCCTTGAGTGTGAATCTTATGAACGTTGCAGAGATCCGCCGAATTCTTTGCACCCAGGAAGTTCTATCCTGCTCCATAATGGTGACTTCGAAGCGGCGGATATTCTAAACGTAATTTCCAACCAGTATGTCGAGCCAGTACCGTATGATCCCTAAACGCTTCCCGAAGCCAGTCAAATAGTTTCAGGAATTCAAATGTAAGAGCAGTACTGTTGATGTCTCCGATATCTCCATCAGTGTGGCATCCTAAGGGAAGCAAGCGAGACTCCAAGAGTATTCACTATCGTGGCTGAGAATGTTGACACTGCAACAACAAGAGGAATCTGATCAGCTAGGAGAGAAGTGGTAGGCTGCTCTCGGGAAGGAGCAGAGCCAAGGAGGACCCGGCTACCAGTATATCATCTGGCCTAACAACATGGCGGAGCTCGGTATTATAGCTCCCATGCATACCTAAGTCATTTGTCCTGTTGTTAAGCCATCCTGGTAGGTGGCTCCTTGCGCAATGGATCTTGCATCGGTAGGCTATGCTCATCAAAGACTGGCGACATTGCTATCGCCTCAGACCCAGGCCCGGTCCGAGGATACTGCCGAGTGTAGCACCTTCATTGTCGTCATTTACTGTGTATGCTGAACCATTGCTTATCATACACCACTCTGAGGACCTTGAGGCAGGCGGCCTTGGCTTCCTGCCACGGCTCGGCGGCTCTGTGTCTTCCTAGCCTCTTCTCAAGTTCGTGGCTCTCCATCTCGCGGGCCTCCTGAATCCACGAATGAAGCCTGATCTCCCGGACAAACGTTGACAGAGAAGTTTCTTGGGGGATATCGTCCCGGAGCGCTGCCCAGCGGTTCCACGCTCCGTCACTTATCAGACGCTTGATTAGGGCGCTTGGGTCTGCGAGGTCTGACTCTGCCAACCGGGCGTGGTTGAAGAGTTCTTGCGTCGCATATGAGAGTAGTGCCGGATAGCCTTTGACCTTATCAGAGGTCAAAGGGACTGAGGACTGTGAGTAGGATAACTCTGTTGACCCGTCGACCGAGGAGCATTGTGCCATCGCGATCCATTTGGCGCTAATGCTGAAAGATTCAACAGGTTGTTCATCTGCAGATAGGTAGATGGGCCTGTGCTCCGCGTCCTCATCCCGGAAGCCTCGTATCGTGTCTTCGATTGGATGAGCCTCCGGTTGGGCCGGCAAATGTTCCCTGCTCTGCAACTTCAAAGATTGGCTCATATCTAGAGCGAGGAGCGAGTAAGGGGTATCTGGCTGCGTCGAGGGCCAGGAAGAAGAATAACTGTCTCCAGTGTCCGAATAAGTAGCAAGCAACATGTCTTCTCTTTTCCGAGTCTCGTTTTGATCGGACCACTTGTGTCCATCCATGAGGGCATCCATCTCACTCATCTCTATATAGTCGAGGCAGCTGGACATGATGGATAGATGGCCGTTGCCGACGGAACTAGGCCCGACGCTCGGATCCAAGTTCATGAAGCCGTCTCCATATAAGAAGAACTGGCGGACGGATTCGTGTATCACCTGGACGGTTCGGCTCTCTTCCTGCTCTAGATCTAAGGAGCCCGCCCTAGCGTGAATGGAAACACTATCAAAAGCGTTGCTTCCAGCTTTGGTCACTTCGAGTAAACCTTTCGACATACTTTTAATTCGACTCTGTAATTGTTCGACGTCACACGTGAAGTAATCCGATTTGCGCCACTCTGGCAAGGACTGCAGCCATGGCGTTCTGGTGATTGCTAATATCTGACGCCATTCGTCGAGACAAAGAGGTTTGGTTGCGAGGGTGGCCCACTGGAACAGTCGCAGGGTCACCTGCTTCTCTGCTGGGCTCAGTGACTCGAGCATCCGTGAATAAAAGGCCTGGAGAGAACTAGGGGCGTCATCGACCTGCTCCAATAGGTAATGTGTGTTTTTTCCATCGTCCCAGCTGTTCAGTACCTCGTCAACCACGAGGGTAACCCACAGAAACACCCCGTTGGCCTTTTCCACGATTGCCTTTCTCAACACCTTCCGGTTTTTCGGTCTTGCAAGGCCGCCAAGCTTGAAACGACGCTCTATATAAGCGCAAATATCGAGTTCGTTGTGGGTTTCGACAGTTATCTGTGGACAGTTGATGACCGCAATAGACTGAAAGTGTCTACTGGAAAAACAAACGCTCAGATGTGGAGTCGAGTGTGTCAGCTGTCGCCAAAAGTAGGCTTGGAGGCGGACCTTTTCCTGGTCGCACTCGTCCAGGGCGTCTATGAAGATGATGATTCGACGCGGAGACTGACGCCGCCTCGCTGTATTGTTCTGGAAGAAGAACCGCAGTTCATGTTCGGACCACCTCACAGTGCTTGCCGCAGTATCCTCCATGTGGCAAAGCTTTTGCCTCCACAGCTTGGCAAAATCGAGGAGCAAGTCTCTGTTCTCTTGGGCAAGCTGATGTAGCAAAGATCTGAAAAGACCCTGGGGGGAATGCTCCATTTCGCTGCCTTTCGCGTTGAAGAAGAATGCGGCAGTCGAGTGGTTGAGATGAGTCTGGGCGACGATCGATCGGCGGAACGCCTCTTTCATCAACACCGACTTACCGGTCCCGGGATTCCCTTTCAACCAGAGTAACCCCTCGTGTGCATAGCGGTTCTCGTTGTGGAACCAGTCTTGATAAGTTTTGTGTTTGAAAAGCCAGGAGCAGGACCCTTCGCTGGGATATTCAATGTTCTGTCTGTGCATGTACATGTTCGGATACCACAAACTCTGAAGGCACAACCTCTCATCGCCGATGGTTTGATCGGTTTGGTCTCCTCTGAATGGCTCGAACTTCGAGCCGGTGCTGAAGGCTGGAGGGCTCGTCGCGTTGCGTTGTATACAACCTCTTCGATGAACATTTTGCGTGTTGAGACGCTTCAGTGAAGCATACACCGAACGAATCTCCGCGACAACTTTACGATAGCTGGGATCATTACTCCCGGTGAACCGACACATCTCCTCGTGGTTTGCCTGGAGCGTCTCGGCACGCTCACGAGGGTCTCCAATCAGCGAAGAGACGTCTGGCACCACCTTGTTCCCAGGAATGCCGATTCTGATGCCCGCAAAGTCCAGGCCTTCCTGGAAAGTCTTGACGCGGAAGTCGTGCTTATACCATAATTTCGAAAAGGTTTCTCTGGCACGCTCAAGATAGCCGGTCTTCAGCCCGAGGGCATCAAGGGTAAATTCGCCGAGGGATGCAAGCTCTGGGCTTCCGCGATGTGGCGTGCCCAAGAAGATGACTGAAGCTGTAGATTCGACGACGTTGTTGAGGTCCTTTTCGGCAGATTCCGATGACCGTGCCAGCATCTACTCAAAAGTCATACGATTAGCGAAAGTGTCTATCCAAGGTTGCACCTCTGACCTACCTCCTTCACGACAATCCCACCGAGACTGTGCGCAACGAAAATCAAGGGGCGATCGACACATCGCTCTCTGCAGAGAGAGTACAAAAGCTCCCTGCTGTGCGAGACAAGTGAGCTTTTGTTAGACTGGCCCGCCGTGTATTTCGTGATCTCCGAGTCGTAGCCAAACATGAGAACTCGAGAGTCCCGACATTCCCGAGGCAGCAGGTCGGCGGGCCAGAAAACACAAGCAGGGCTACCATCAATCGCTTCGGGCGCTCTTTCGAGGGACAGATGGCTCCCGGACCTCAGGGGTGCCGAGGAGGATCGCTTCGAGTAAGTGCTGCTCAGCCCAGAAAACATGCGCTGCAGGGCCTCTCGCCCACGGTCGTTACTGTCAGGCGAGGCCTCGGGCAGGAGCAGCGACGAGGACTCCGAGTCTGGCACGCGTGGCTCGGCGCTATTCCATGATCTGTACGGATGTCCGTGCAGGCCATGCACGAGGACGATGCTAGAGGGGAAGCAGGCTCGCATTAATGCTCCAGTCCCGGTGACGGTGGGGGTTGCACTCACTCGGCGACTGGCGACCCATGCTCGGGCTCGTAGACCACGGATATCCCTGTGGCAGCGATGTGATATCTCATTTCTTCGAACTATGCTGCATTGTCCTAGTTCTTTCTGTTTAGTTCTTGGTGGTGGGCGGCGGCGGTCAACAAGCGGTGATGGGCTGGGTGGCAATCTATTCTGCTTTGGTGCCCAACAATAAAGTTGACATAATCATATGTGATTGGATCTTGGTAGACAGACCCGTTCCTTTGTTGAATCCGGCCAATGGTGAATGGCTACTTGGGCACTGCGAGCAGGGATTTGCGGATTTGTTGGATTTCATTGGGTGGGCTGTGTTCAAATGCTCGTCTGACCAAATTTATATCTCTCAAAAGCGAAATATCCAGCAATCCTGCCGTGACTCTTGCGCTTATTTACATGCGGGGAACTAAAATCAAATGAATTTAAATAAACCGAGCTGATCTTTACCCCTCATTTACAAATATCCGAGAGGCTTTTTTCTCTCACTAATATGTCCCTCTTTCAACCAATGTGCGTCTTACACAACTGACTACATTAATTTAAGTAAGATCAATCTGCTCTTTATTAATAGGATTGCACACATTAATGTGGCCCACCTAAATGGAGAATTAATACAGAAAAAAGAGATGCATCGACTTTGAGGTTGAGCAGGATAGATCTGGGTAGCACTTTCCTAAATTCTTCTGGCAAGTGAAAATAAAAGTACAAAGATGTAGGATAAAAGGTTGCAATGAAGCATGTATATCGTAAGCATTATGCACCGTTCCTCGATGAGCGATTCGATGGTGTATACATCTAAGTCAGGCCAACGCTTAGTCTACGTAGAGAAATGGGTGACTCAAGCCGCTCCCACCGCAATCTCTTTCCTTGATTCCTTCAGTTTATTCCCTACTTTGGCCAAACGCTCCTCCATCTGCTCCTTGGGCGACTTAAGCTCAATCGGTGGGAAGCGAGGATCTCCTTGAAACGGCATGAAGTCACTGCCGCCAACGAGCCAGCGCAGCACGACCCTCTCATACTTGCTGACAATGTCTGCATACTCTGGTACCTCTGCAAGGTTATGCATTTCGGCCAAATCCTTGTGACGATCATAAAGCTCAGCAGGCTCATATAGTCGATAGACGTAGTAATAATCCTCATCGCGAAGAGAGATTGCTTTGCCCACGAGCGTCGTATCCTCGTGCTGGAGGGCCGTCTTGATGTCGTATGGATAAGGAGCTTGTTCAAGCAGAGGTTCTTCTGAGAGTAAGAAGCCACCTTCTGAAAATGCATAGTCCTTGTGTTTAGTCTCGCCTCCGATGAGCAACGGGACCCATGATTTGCCGTTATGCATGAATGTCTCGGCGATGCCTGAGAGCTCAAACACAGTAGGTACAAGATCGACCATTTCTGTCATTGCACTGATCGTGTTACCCTCTGGCAAGCCTGCACCGCCGACGATCAGTGGTTCATGAACAATGGTCTCCCCAAGGCCTGACGGCCACTTCTCGATCATACCATGATCGCCGAGATATTCCCCATGATCTGTAAAGAACATCGTCACCGTATCCTCCCATAGACCAAGTTCGTCTACTTTGTTCAAAATCCTGCCGAATTGATCATCGAGTCGAGTGATCATGCCGTAATATGTCGCCTTGATCTCCTTCCAGACCTCATCTGTTGCACGCTCGGTCCTATACCGATCGCGATTCGCCTTCATATATTTCGGCTCGTAACCTGTCTTGTGCTCATGTCTACTCACCACCTCCTTCATTGACTTGCGGTCGTACATAGAGAAGTAAGGCTCTTCTACCTGGAAAGGGCAGTGAGGGAAGACAAGTGGGAGGAAAAGAACCCAAGGTTTGTCATCCGGTGGGCAGTCTAGCCACCGGATTGCCGATCGAACAGCAGCCTCGTCATAATCGAGGATCTTATTCACATCGCGAAGTCCCCTGTAAAATAGACGCGACCAGATATCCTCCTTGGGCTCCGTTGGAGACCCGAACTTGCCTGCAAATCCAGGCATATAGTCGGGCGTCTCAAGAAAACCATACTCGTTGAGGCTGAGCTCCGTTACCGTGGGAGCAAAGGTATCACCACGAGGAGCAAGACATGCGACGTGGTAGCCGTCCTCCTTCATACTGCGAAAAAGGTTCCCTTCCCAGGGCTTTATAAGGTTATTCATGCTGCGGTGGCCGCTAACATGAGGATAGCACCCGGTAAACATGCTACACCTGGACTGTGAACAAGTAGATGCCTGAGTGAAGCAATTGGTAAAGAGCGTGCTGCGGCGACGAAAGGCGTCGATATTTGGCGTTCTGACCTGGGCCGTCCCGTCCGGGGCTGTGCATCCGAGAGAGTCATACCTGAGTTGATCAGGCATGAAGATGATGTAGTTGGGACGGGAACCACCATTCTTGGAGTTGACCTTGATAGGAATGGGCTTAGCGACAGGCTGATACTTGGACATGGCGGCGGTTGAAGCGAACGATGTCTAGAGTTCAGTTGAGCAATGAAATCAAGTCAAGGGAGGCCTCGCCACCAAAATTATGGCACTACAAGTTTGTGCGGGGAAACACTTGAGCGATTCGCTTCCAGTAGGATATATACGAGTTAACTAAGACCAATACCCGTACGCATCGGCCGCTATCCGGGCGTCTACTCACCGGCAATCCCCCGATATATCGGGTATGGAGTGGAGGATCCGGTCATTATGTCGGTTGTCGCGGCTACGAACCCCACAAACAAGCACACGAGTCATAGCAAATTGCCCGGTTGCAGGCTGAGTAGCCAATTATTCGAGCGCGACACTCTCCCCGGAATGACCGCCCCACGGGGGAAAAGAAAATCTGCATATACAGAGGGGGAAAGATGGCATCTCTGGGGTCTACATTCCGCCAGCTAACCGACAATGCAGCCAAATGGACCAGCGGCACTAACCGAAAAGCATGGCTAAAGCCTAAGGCGTACCAAGTATATTTAAACGTGGTATCCGACTTGATCGAAACACGGCAACCATCTGCTCCTTGCCTTTGCCAGACATCGCCATTTGATAATCAAAAGCATATGCCACAGCTCTCCAAATGGACAAGACGAAGTACTTCAACAAGTCTCTGACCCTCTCGGTCGTGCTGATCGCCATCTCGACCTTCAACTATGGCTTCGACAATCAGGCCTTCGCCACCACCCAGGCTATGGATCACTTCCAGCGGCAATTCGGCGAGTTAGACCCAGCTACAGGTGACTACTCTCTACCATCATCTTGGTTAGCACTCTTCAACAGTCTTATGTATCTCGGCTTCACTGCTGGTAAGTCTCCCATCCGTTCTCGTTCAGAATTTACAGGATGGCGCCGCTGATGAGTTCTTCTTCTCCTCCTACCACAGGCGTGTTGATTGGCGGTTGGGTCTGTGATCGTTTCGGCCGTCGCTGGTGCATGTTCAGCATGAGTATATACGCCCTGGGAACTGCAACTATTGCGGTAACGTCAAACACGCGCGAACAAATCATGGCGGCGCGCGTCCTCAACTACGTCTATGTTGGCATGGAGATGGCTGTCGTACCCCTCTACCAATCTGAAATCGGTACGTCTAGTGCAAGCATCACTCTATCATCTCACTTCTAGTGCAGCGCTGACTCTGCGTAGTTCCCGCCCCAGTCCGTGGCCTCGTCGTTGGGACCTACCAATGGAGTCTAATCATCGGTGGTATTGTCATCAACTCCGTCTGCTACGGCACGAGCCACCTGGATGACAATCGCTCCTGGCGTATCCCTCTCGGCCTCTTCTATGTCGTCCCAACGATCGTGGCAGCTGGTATCTGGTTCCTCCCAGAATCCCCTCGCTGGCTCGTCCGAAACGGTCGCAACGAAGAAGGCCGTGCCGCCCTTCAGAAGCTCCGGCATGGGGCTTTCACCGAGGCAGAAGTCGACAAGGAGTTCCGCGAGCTGGAGTTCGCAATGGACCACGAGACGCAGAAGGGCAAATCGGTCGAGATTTTCCAGGGACTCAACCTCAAGCGCACCCTCATCGTTGTGGGCGTCAACTTCTTCCAGCAATCAACTGGTCAAGCATTCACTTCCCAGTACGGTGGCGTCTTCGTCCGTACTCTAAAGATTTTCAATCCTATTCTTTTCACACTTATGACAAGCTGTTTCACAGGCGTCGTCATGGTCGCCACCCTATTACTGAACGACAGGGTGGGCAGGCGGATCATGCTAATGCTCTCAAGCGTCTGCATGCTTGCGGTCCTGCTGACGCTGGGTGGCCTCGGCATCCAGACGCCGGTCGCGAGGGACCGGATGCAAGGCATCGTGGGCGTCATGTGCTTGTTCGGCCCATCATTCGCGCTGGGCTGGGGCCCCATGACCATGGTGGTCGCAACGGAAATCACCTCTCTCCGCTTGCGGGATAAGACTTCTCGTCTGGGTTTCTTCATCAACGTCCTTACTAAGTATGTATAAGTTGATCCTTTCTACTCTTGAAACGTACTAATTTTGTGTTTCAGCTTCGTCGTCAGTTTCTCGATTCCCTACCTGGTCTTCCCTGATCGCGCCGGTCTGGGCAGCCGAGTCGGTTTCATCTTCGCTGCCTTGTGCATTCTGGCCTCTGTCTTCGTCTTCTTTTGCGTCCCAGAATGCAAGGGGAAGACTCTCGAGCAGGTGGATTGGCTCTTCATCAACAACGTGCCTATCCGTAACTTTAAGAAGAAGGACACATCCAATATGTTGGAAGAGGCTGAAACTCCGCGAGGAAAACTAGACCAAGAGGGAGATCAAGACGAGTCTGAGAAGCCCGGAGCTGAAGTCCAGGTTGAGCGGGTCACATAAATTGATTGGCCTTGCACCAACCAAAGACGGCTTGCCCTTTCTAAAACATACTGTAATGATGGTTTCGCTTTTGTAGCAAGCCCTGTTACCATCTAAGAGCCGACGCTAGCCTGTCTTGAGTTACTTTGAGACTGAGCCGTCAATGTACCGTGGCTATGTACTTAAGCATTAGTATTTTCTATTTCAATAGTCTTGTTAGCAGAATATAACTCGTAGTTCTCCTTACCGTGTATCAAAGCAGATATTGAACTTCACCACCGCCTGGAAGCTACCCGAATGTTTGGTTTGGCTCCACACTTCTTCGCCATTCTTGTTTTGTTTGGCATACTGCGCCTTGACCGTCTGCAGCTCGCAGGCAAAGTGTCATAGAATCGCCATCGCGTTCTGTGCAGTTTCGACTGCCCCTGGGTTACGATTCCATAGTACCTTACCTGCGAGCTGCAGACATCAAAGCACAGTATACCAAACAAAATAAGGATAATGGAGAAGTGTAAAGCTTGTATATTTCGTTTATGCAGAACCTTCAAATCTCAAAGCGTAGGCACAACATAGAAATCACCTATCGATCGCTTGTCTTAACCGAAGACAGGTCGGTAATGTTGGAGCAATCGCCGTCGCATCAGCAGGGCAGCTTGATTGGGGCTGCAGTGATTGTTTGTCTCATCTGTACCTAGGCAGGTCAGTCAATCGCACAACACCTGCTTGTCTGAATAGTAGAGGCGTAGGTCGCGTGATCGTCACAACAAACATCACTCGTCTGACAGGAGACTGAAGGGGCGGGCTTAGCGACAGGTTGATAATTGGACATGACTGCGTTGTTCAGGTTGAAATATACCAGCTAGTTAGCCTTTGTTATAAACTGTGAACGTACCCACGACCGAGGGTGAGCCACGTTGGGCAGAAAGGAGCTTTCTTTTGGAAATGCTCGCATCCTTGTTGGTCATTTTTACAATGTGTGCGAAGTCATCGACGGTTCCAGCTCAAGCTCCTTTTCAAACCATGGCCCACGTGAGAGATGTGGCTATGTCATTGTCATCAGACGCTCCAAAAGGCTGAAACCTGGTCGAAATGAGATGTTGTGGTAGTTGTTGGCACCAACAGAATCCGTGCGGAAATGAGACGTAATGGTGGTGGGAGCATGCAGCACTGGTGGACGGGGCTTTCGGGAATCCGGCTCTTTTTGATAACCGACATGCGAGTGTGATCCGAGTTTTGCTGCATGTTGGTAGTTGGCCTGCATCAACAAGCTGATGTCAGGTGGTTATGTTGCTCAATCTTTTGCCGCTGTTGGTCGCCGTACCCCTGCAGCTGATACATCGCAGTGGGAGGCCTCACCAACACAAATGAACGGGCTGTGCCTATCACCACTCTGCAAGTATGTACAGTGTTGGATTTCATGGAGTGCTTGCGTTTACATGGGTGATGGCGGGAGCACCAGTTCACATGTTTCTGGTTTGCCATTCAAAACATGCATCTGATTTCAATCAGCTACTCCGTGTACACGTTATGTAAAGTCTCTTGCGGCTTGGTATTTCTTTTAGGCATCTAGATGGCTGATCCGCATCTGCCTCAGTGGCCCTTTTCGCAAGACATCTCGAAATTATACACAAGCATTCTTATTAAGGAGCTATCACGAGTGTTCTACAGGCCCCCCAGAACCTTGGCTTTGCTCAGGGTCTCGTACAGATATTCATCCACTGGAGCCTTATCTTGTCACGAATGAAGAAGATCAACTGATGCTTCCTTTTTCATTTCCGGGAGCCAACGTTTCATCCAGGCGTCGTGGTTGATCTCAAAAGTGACGACGCTCTGCGAAGATAGGCCGCGCGCCCGCGCGCCCTGGAGGATTCCAAAACAGTGGTGTAGCGCCGGGTAATGGGGTAGATTACTATTTAAATAAAAATAATTATATCTCATTTGGACTTTGCCTTCTTCTCCATGAGCCGAAACATTAAAAACGCCTCTAAAATCACACTTAACTCAAAATCGATACCTCCCCCGGCGCGCATTGCTACTATGGTTTCCCCACCATCAGGCTGGGTAGTCACTGTCGCAAAGATATTGTCCGCTTTGTGAATAACAAAGTCATATAGCTCAAGTGGTACAAGGGGTGGGGGACCTTCCCAAAATAGTCGAAAAACACGTCCGGAATCCGCGGTTCTCCATGTGAAATGATGATAGTCGGCAGCTCTGCCAGGCACCGTGATGACCGGTATTTGGCTGCTGCACTCGTCCATGGGGGTCGAGAAGTAACCCATTACGCGACTTATGGGACGCCAGAGGGCGTCAGGCTCAGTAGGCGAGGCAGTGCATACTGTGCCTATAGGTAGGGTCTTGCTTTTTAGGTCGTTTGACACATATGCTGCTGCAACAGCTGGGAGTGTGGGGTCAGACATAGAGAAGATTTGGATGTTGCCGACTTTGGTAGGCTCAGGGATGAGCTCAATACGATAAAGAGGTGTAGGATCAACAGTGAGAGATAGATGGTAGCTTGAATCAGAAACACGAACAATGCTGAAGTAGTCGATCTGGCGTTCTGCGACTGAGCATGTGCGCACAGTCCCAGCAAGACGGCTGGTGGTAGCAAGACGGCTAGTAGTAGTAATTAGATCGGTCGTTTCTTTAGCGGAAGAAGGCTTCTCCTGGTAGACAGGCGGGTTATCGGTATTGGAAGTCATTTCGAGTGGTGAGAAGATGAATGATGATATAGTGATATGGTAATAGCTTTGGCTTGCGGTGCAGAGTGTAGAGCTTGTCGGATCAGAGAGAGTTGGGGCAGAGGAGGATATGGGTATTGGAGAGAGTCCTGGACATGTATGCAGTCAGCTGATTTCTTTGGGCATTAGTAATATCTACAAGGGGTCGACAAAATTGCGGATGGTTCGAAACGGAAATCACGCAATCTTGTTGGTTGCGAATTGTTGGTTTTGCCATTTCGCAGCATATTGCTATCTTAGGTTGAATTATGACGAACCAGCCATCAATATGTGTTCCTCCGATCTAGCCAGACCGGCTGCTCTGATTAAAATACATTGATTCTTCGCACTATTCTACCACGTAAGTTCATTTGTTGTCTTAAGCTATTTTGAGATGCTGAGCCAGTTTTTGCCCATAAGAACAAGCAAGCAAGCCTGGTTCACACTACTGTGAAAGGTATATATATATATATATATACCTATATATTGATAGCATCTGCCTAGATTACAGAGAATCTATAAGCCAAGCAATACATTACATTATATGCTATTTCTTTCTTTCCTACCAACTTTCTTTCTCTTAAGAAAAACCATAAAAAGCCTTTTTTTCAACTGCCATCATGCGCTTCAACATTGCCTTCCTCTGCGCCTTCTTAGGTGCCGGAACCCAACTCGTTGCCGGAACCCAACCCGCTGCCGCCGCCCAACCCGCCGCCGCCGGCCAAACCACTACCGCTAAACCCAAGTTGAAATGGAATAGACCAGAGGTCCAAGGAGTGTGTGTACTCATATTCCAATCTGAACTCGGATATCTTAACAGTAATTAACTTTTGCACAGGGCTATGTTTGTCGGAGCAACTTGCACTTGGGGGTCCGCTATTTGCGACGCTAACGGCAAACCTGTCACCAAAATAGTCGCAAGTGTCACATATTGCTGTGCCGTGGCCGCTTCCGCACAGGTTGCTTCCAGGGGTCCACATTGGGAGAAAGCGGCTCAAAGCCTCGGACCAAAGGCCAAACTTGTCTATGATGCATCTAGAAAGACTCTGACCAACGGAGGAAGACTTATGGCTGCGTGTCCCGGGGGACTTTGTCGAATGGTCCAAATGTCAAAAGTCACTGGGGCCGTCGTCAATGGGGCCGTCAAAGGGGTCAATAACGTCAAAGTCGGCTGGGCAGGGGTTAAAAAAAAGACTAAACAGGCTGCCGTCAAGGTCAAACAGCAGCTTCATAAGCTGCCTCGACCAGGCCGTAAAAAGCAACCTACCTCTTCCGGGGCTATCCTTCCCTTAACCAACTCTCCTAGACCTAGACCCAGATCTATCAACGGTTTCCCTAAGCGCAGGAATAATCAACGCAAACAGAGACGCAGCAACTACAGGAAGATGAAGCGCTCCTCGTCTCCAAGCATGCAGATTCGAAGCCGCAAGCCGACGAACATAAATAACTACTACTAGATAAGCCTGCTAGCATCTGGATGGAAGTAGTATAGCTGCATGTTGGTCTGTAATAAATAAACAGTCTTGGTTTTTTTTTAAGTTCTTAAGAATATACTGCTCACAGCGACCACTTATCTTAGCAGCAGATAGCCTCATAGCGATAGCTTGTCTTGGTATTGGCCAGCTACCTACGCAGCAATTGTTTGTTAAAATTAGTCAGCTTCACTTATTGAACATTGTACCGAGGTATACCTTTCTTGGCAGGCTAACTGTTTTGTTCGATTTTTTTAGCGGGGCGAGTATGTCCTAAAATGGATTAGCAGGTATAGGCTGATAGCAGGGAGTTAATTGTTGTTGGCGAACGAGTTGTTAGTTATTACAGAAGGTGAAGTGAAATTCGCAACTATAAATTATAGAACCTGGGGTCTTTTATAAAAGTAGATGCTTAGGCACAGAATAGGAAATATATATCACAAATAAGACAAAAGCAAGCAAGACGAAGTCAGGTACTGTGACCGAGATGGATAATAATGTGTTTGTTAATTTCATATGTAGGGTAGCTGGTTAAGCCACTTGTGGCTGAAGCTATTGAAAATGTAAGGGTGGTACGGACCCGGAGTGCTTCCCCGAGATCCGAGTGGCTTCCGGGTAGGCAAAATCTAGACCCGCCACTACCTTCGCCTTCACCCGGAGTCGTCGGAGTTTAGCCGCGAAGTACTCCTCACTTCCGAGCAACATCCGCCGACCTAATATCCGAATACCAGGGTTCTCCTATCCTACAACACTGAGCGCGGGCCGCACGACAAGGGCTTTGTCAGTACCTGTGCGCGATCGACGGATAGCTGGACATTATGCCGACCGGCTTATCCTGCAGAGAATGCCGGGCACGCAAAGTAAAGTGCGACCGCACCCCCTTGCGATGCCTCGTCTGCATCAGACTGAACCTCGACTGTTCCTTCTCACAACCAGAAAGCCCCAAGCTTGGTCATGTTGAAGAGCTCACACAAGCTGGTACCAAGAGGAAGCGGGCTCGCCGAGCGTGTCTTGATTGCCGGGCTGCGAAGGCAAAATGCTCAGGCCGCCGGCCATGTGAGAGATGTGTCGCCAAACACCTTGCATGCGAAGAGATCGTTGCAACCGGCGTAGAAGGAGTGGGCCAAAATGATGCGGCCAGCTTCGTGTCTTCGAGCTTGTCAACGGCGCCTCGCAATCTTGACTCGATGCCCAGGGACACAAGTTCAGGCGATCCAGGGACGACTTCAAGCACTGGCTTTGAAGAGCTTGACAGAAGAACAATCAGAGGATACCTGGTCGACTACTTTGAGGAAGCGAGCCGCTCCACTGTATCCGTCCTTCATAAAGCCACAGTTCTTACCGACTGGACCCGGGGCATACTCGAGCCGGCTTTGCTGAAGATTATCATCGCAACAGTTCAGTATAGGAGGCAAGGCTACGCCGGCGGCACCGCCGAAGTACGACAATCTATGGATCAAGTTCAACAAGACGTGCTGTTGAAGTGGTCTCGCTACAACTTGACACTCCTTCAAGTTCTCGTCTTGCTCGCTCAATTGAGATTTCAGGCAGGAGACAATATTGAAGTGTGGAACTTGCTCCCTATCGCAGCACGCATGATTTTCACACTGGGCCTCAACCAGGAGAAGGAGCATTCCAGCGCCGTGATTCAGGAGTGTCGAAGGCGCTTGGTCTGGTCTATCTTCCATCTAGATCGCAAGTTTTCAGGGGGGCTCGAAGATTTGGCCGTCTGTTCGCCTGAAAGAATCCACATACGCCTGCCATGCGACCAACATACCTTCCAGAGAGGAGCTTCTTCTCGTTCAGCGTTCCTCATGGACGATGTGGTTGAAGACGGCACTGGCGTTGACATTTATGCTTTCTGGTTGCGGCTGCTCGTTACAAGAGACCGGGTGTTGAGGTAAATCGTTACGAACCTTGCATAACAATTTTAAAGCTGACTGATGATTTCTTAAGGTATGCAAAGAGAGTGAAGCGCGCCGGAATTGTCCCTTCATCGACCTACCACGAGATGCAGGGACTGCAAGCTGAGCTTGACCATTTCAAAAAGACGTTACCCGCGGATTTGAAGATAAGCTCTGAGAGAACAATGATGATGGCTCACTCGACGGAATGGGTCAAGTATGTTGGTCTGCACATGCAATGGTACCAAAGTCACTGCGACTTGTACCGGATTTGCGTGCCGGGACTACGTGAATCTTTACCGAGGGATACTCTCGCCAAGACGCCGTCCGACTTTATTGATTTTTGTCAAGAGGCTTGCCTTAGAAATGCGCTACAGCTTTGTCATCTTTTGTCTGCCATGTACCGCATGGAGCCAGGTGATGTGACGAGTGACACCAGCCTACCCATCTCCATCTATTCGGCGGCACAGATCTGTCGTCAGTTGCGGCATCTTCTCCCTTCTGAAGGAGAAAATACACTGCGCGCTGTCAAAGAACGATTCATCGATGCCTTGCAATTGGCCCATCCGCTGAATATCATGCCGGGGCCCATGAAATGCATGAGGGATGCAAGTAAAGTCATCAATAGTCTCGAGGAGGGGACTCGTGAGCAGTCATCGCGTTCGTCAAGCATCGGCGCGGGCGAGATCTCTGGGCACTTCCTTCCATCCAAGCACGCGCTTCTTCCCCGGTTCGCCAAGCCAGACGATGAGCACACACCGTCGCTCAATGACCAAGTATCATCTGTAGCCCCCCCGTCGGTGGGTGGACAGGAAGAGCCGGCGGCAAGGATCATGCTGGATCTTGCCAGTTCAAAGCAGGCCGTGAACAGCGGCCAATTGGATGAAGGAGGAGCGGTATCGTGGGATCCCTTCGACATGGAGATGAACGATTACTATGGCCCTGATATTGGTGTTTTGTTTGCTTCTCTTGAACCACAGTTTGATGATGTACCTCGGCCAGCATGACAAAAATACGCAGACTTCCAAAAGTGACAGGCGGAATTGTTTCATTTTCTCTTGTGGACATCTACTTGATTTTTCATTCTTTGACTCAACGGTATCAATAATCTCCACCCAGTGTAGATTAAAAGCACCCTACCGGGCGTCTTATATGAGCCCTGTGTCCTTCAAACTGACCTCAGTATTTGGTAATTTTTCGACGTTGGGGTTCCCATGAGTTCGTATCCATCCCAGTGACTTTATGACGAAATCCGCTCACTGGAACACTCTGTATGACAAAGTGAGAGAACCCCTTAGATTGCACGTGAAATCATCTTTCCTTTGACGAAGTCTTTACAAGCCAACGCCAAAGGACTAGTAGCGCAAGAATCTCCCCTGAAACTATGTAATTGAACACCTCGATGCCAAAGCGCCCAGATAAAGTTCCTAACGCAAATGGAAGAATAGCGGCACCAACCTGACCAGCTGAGTTGACAATGGACGTGGTACCAACTCGCTCGTTAGCAGGGAGAAGATTGGTCAAAGCAATCATCGCTGATGGATAACCGGGGCCAATAAAGAATCCTAGGATACCGACGATGGCTGTCGATGAGGAAGAAGTGACGACAAGAAAGAACAAGACTTGACAGGCGAGAGCTGCGCATATAGCAATGGTCATAGGCCGGTATAAACCAAATATGTCTGTCATATAGCCCATCGTTAATCTTCCTGTTGCCATTCCGATATGGAAGAATGACACGCAAAGACTGCTCGACAAATCCCCACCGTTTCTGGATCGTTTTATATACGTGGGGATCCACGACGTAATAGATGCTAACTCGTTGTCAATTTTAGCTATGTATTCTTCAAGACAAGATCGTGGCTTACCTTCAACACCTAAGCATATAAACACAAAGCCAATGCCAACAAGGGTCTCGGCCTTAAAGAGGGTTGCTGGAAACCACTGGTGATTTTGAGCTGAGTTGTCTTCGTTATCCTGTGCGATCTCGGTTCTGTACTCGTCGCTATCCTGCGGCCAGAATGCAAAGGACAGCAATACTAATCCAACAAAAGAGAAAGCGCACTATGATTGAACTTAGTAAGTCGACACACGATAAAAAGGAGTGCACCTACCATCACGATATACCAATGATACCATGGTCTCGACCCGATGTTTGTCAAGCTACCAGCAAGAAATGGCCCAGCAATACAACCAACAGAGAACGCGCTATGCAAGAGTCCAATAATGACATTTGCATGGCCCATTTCGCCTATCCAGGAATAAATAGAACCATCAATGAATCCAGCCAGACCACTAGCCGCGAGTGCAGCTAAAAATAATGGGAATGCTGGGTGGCATGCTCCAACAATGGCATAGAGAAGTTGGCATGTCGGCCCAATTACCATGGCACCGCGCCGTCCGAATTTTATATGAAGGGAGCGATTCATAAAGGAAGACGTGAGATATCCCAGACACGGGCAGAGGAACACAACCGACATCAACGAATCGCCCAGGCCATAGTATTCTTGCAACTGGCGAATTTGTTATCTCTCGCATTTTCCAGAAGATCTTGGCAAGGACAGCTCACTTGAGGAAGCAAAGTCTGGTAATGTTAATATCAGCGAACGAATACCAGTGATTTCTTAATGCACAACGGGTAGCAAGAAGGACGAGGGTCAATCATCATTGATTTGGATGTCAAATAGGGAGACTTACACCGAGAGTTGATATGAAAAGGCCCGTGACAAAAAATTGGTAAATTGTCGATTTAATCGCAATACTTTCCCTGGAGAATAAGCTTCGAAGTCCTCCAATACATGCTGCACGCTGCTTGGCGCTGGCCCTGTCTAGGCTCAAAGCTCGGCTTCCTCCATGGCTTCTTCGGTCCACTAGGAGCGGCGTTACGTCCCCCTGCATCGAATGACGAGTATGAAAAGGCGCTGGATGTAGTCGAGCCCAATCAGACCGATGTCCTTGGTATGAAGAATTGCTACACTACTGTGGCCACTTCCGACAGGATAGTGTTTAGAATGGGAATGCAGACCTTGGTTGGATTTGAGTGTTTAGAACCGCCATCATGTGTCAGTGACATCTGAATCCGGAAGTTAGCCGAATGCTGCGGGACGGCTTAATAAGTGCTACTTACTTCCTATTGGCCTATGCCCCCGGGCGGGAAAATATCTGATTGGCTCAAACTTGTCCTAGCACAGCTTTGTCAACTGGTGAACATGCCTGGTAATGGTTGAGGACTTATTAGATGTTGACTTTCCTTAATTTCGCAATTGAATTTCCAATTACCCTTTTGATTTATTAAGTTCGATCGAAGTTACTTTTGAGCTGTCGATTGATAGACATTCCTGCCTGAGAAACCCCGACATCATGGCGTCAAAACTTGCAGCGCACGGATTCGAGTTTCACAACTGGGCTGGAGGTGAGGAAGCAGCCGAAGGTTTTGGCATCTCCCACGCCGTTGTTGTCCCAGCAAACGCACGCACCATTGTCATTTCTGGTCAGGTTGGAATCAGAGACGATGGTACTATTCCAAGTGACCTGGAGGAACAGATAACGGAAGCATTTGATCATGTCGAGCGAAGTCTCAAGGCCGCGGGGCTGGGAGAGGATGCGTGGGAATACGTATATTCTGTGAGTCTTCCCATTAGGTTGATCTTTGGGTTCTTCCTACGGGATTGAGGGTGAGTGGGAGTGTATAAGCTAATTGTTCTCCTTAGGTGAAAACGTTTGAAGTCAAGAAGAATGGCCAGGACCTTGCCGAGAAGGTGGTGCCGATAAGCAGGAAGTACCTGAAAAATACGAAGCCCGCATGGACTGGTGTGACAGTGCAATCCCTCTTTTCCCCTGAGTTATACCTTGAGATCACAGTAGAGGCTTTCCTTCCAGCTTAGGATAGAATCTCCAAAGATAGCACAGTGATGAAGGGTGATCTCGACTTGAACTTAAATCTCAAGTATAAATGCCAAAGATCAACAAAAAGTCTGCCCAATACCGCAACACCAACTAGAAAGTAACAAAAACTTGACATATTAAGCGTTACCTCTATATACTACCCGCATTTGTTTCTTGGCATGATGGAGTTGGAGAGAAGCAATACCTGGCTTGTCTGTTCTGGTCTATCTTTGGGTGTGGCTATGTTGCCGGCAACTCCTCAATCGCCGGAGAAGAGTGGAGTGGGGTGAACGTAAGAAGACTTTGAGGAAACATAGCGTGAGGGTCAGCATCTCGGTTATGAGCATTGGGCAACTGTCAATCTCTAAGGGGCTGGAGTTTGAAGGCTTTTGTTGAGGAACATGATAAGTTTTATTTTTAAGCATTGACGGAAACATTAGATCCGTCTCTGATCTTTTGCTTTAAGCTCGTCCCTGGGTCTGCAATAGGAGCTAAAGGAAGGTTATTGAGTAGGTGGGTATATACAGGATATCACACCTTTGGAGTCATTTCGACCCATAAACCATGTTGTGGCGTGAACCATCGGTTCTTGAATCCATATTCGCTCTCCTTCACTAACTTCATATCGAAATTGATGAGAAGGGTGGGAACGATCTTCTTGATTTCCATTAGGCTGATCCAACGCCCACTGCAGGTGTGAGCCCCGTGGCCGAAAGTAAAGAAGCACCTATTCATAGCCCGAAGATGCTCCTCATTTGTTTCTGTTGGAAGCCACCTTTCAGGGCGGAAACTATCAGGATCGGTAAAGACCTCTGGGTCACGGTGAAGTACCCATGGGTTGATGCCCACTTCGGTGCCACCAGGGAGCTTATGGCCGCAGATCTCGGCACCTTCAGCAGGAACTAGGCGGGCTAGCATCATTCCCACTGATGGGTGCATTCTCAGAGACTCCTGTATCACGGCCCCAAAATATGGTAGCTTGTTGGCGTCGGTGAAACTGACGGGCGTCGCCAGGGTACTGAACTCCTCAGAAAGCTTCTCATACACATGCGGATGTTTGAGAACATGGAAGAAGACCGAACGCAAAGCGATAGCGGTGGTGTCACTTCCCGCAGCAATGTTACCAAATGCATGGGTCATGATTTCCCGATCATTGATGGACGCTGGGTTCTTGGCCTGGTTCAAGAGCAGCCGCTGGAGAAATGTAAGTGGACCGTCCTCTGACTGTTTCTTCTTGGCAGCTTCAATTTCGGATATTGCGAGCTGGAACATTTCCTTGTCACCGCCTCCTTCGCCAAACACGAGTCGAGCCACCAAGGGCCGTGCCAAGAGGAATTTGTGCATCCAAGGTACTTGTCCAATCTAAACCAGCAGAGAGATCAGAATCGTCATGGTTAGGGGGGCTGCGGCATATCCAAAATGCGGAGAGTATACTTACAACAGCCATATAGTCACTAACTGTCTCCAAGACGCCGTACATCTTCAAAACATCGCCTTCTTCAACGTAATTAAAGTCTCTGCCAAATGTCACCGCAAAAACAGCGTCCATTGCGTAGTCTTTCAAGAGGCTTGCTATGTCGACGGGCTGGCCTGCCTGTCTGCGAAGTTTGCGGACTAATCGCTCTGTTACAGGTTCAATCCACGATTCCATTTGTATCAAACCGTTCGTCGAATATGCGTTCGCGGCGTTCTTCTTCATTCTGGTATGAAGGGCCTTGCAAATATGTCAACACTTGAAGTCTGGCTAGATAGGGTCCGATGGAATAATGTCTAACCTTGTCTGTAAGAACAAAAGTATCTGGGACCAAGCCCTCGTCGTCATATGCAGAGGACAGTTCGTAGAAGCGGGACTTGATGAATTTGGTGCCGATGCCATAGATTTGGTTAATCTCCGCAGGGTCGGAAATGGACAGTAAATTCGGCCCAAGGCGCACGAGTTTGCCGTACTTTCGGTGCAGACTGATGTCGTCATTGTGGGAATTGCCATGGTAAGCCGAAAGGACGCGAGGAATACTGGTGATTCCTCTGATGAAAGGTCCTGGCACTTTCCAAAGTCCCCTTTGAAAATAGTTGTACAGAACCCGCGCAGCCAAGCCTGCGAGCAACACGTAGGCCCATTGGGAAGTGAAAAAATCAAGCGTGTCCTGAATCATGTTTCCGAGAGGTGCAGTTCGCGAAAGCAGCAGCGGCTCAAGCAAGGCAATCAATCACTGGGACAGGTAAATCAAAGTATTTCAGTAAACAAGCATGGTGCTAATCGTGGGTTGGGCCATCAAGGCTAGCTGGAGAGGAGCTCGCAATCCCAAGTCTTTAAGTTCCATGACAGCTGTAGCGTACCCAATTGGCCAAACAAGATCCCTCGATATTCCCCGCGATTGGTAATGGAGTCAAACTTTCCGCATGATTGGGTGAATTATGGTAGCTTTATCTCGGATCGGCTAGTGAGCAAATGAGATAATTTTCCATCCTTTCTACGTCTCGGTACAATACCCCACCACAAGACTCGACAAGTCCGGCACGGTTTCTTGTAAGCTAGCAAGCTGGGAACGAAGTGGCAAATCAGGCTAAAGTGAAAGCAGTTAACCTAAGATCGGTAGCTCATGTTCTCTTGTATAACGAGGCACCTACTGGGTGATAATCGCCAATCCCGGGATAATGCTTTTTTTACGCCCCTCACTGGTAAGGGCTTGGCAAAGTTTACCTGCCCTGAGTCAAGTGTTTTGAGTTAGGTACATATTTGTGGCACTGTATTCATGTACTCTTTGATATTTCCATCAGAAAAGTTACATAGATTTTGAGACTGGCCAAGAAGGTGTGTTTAGAGTCAAGAGTGCATCAGCTCATGGAGTGTGTAAGATATATACGTATAAAGAAAATAACTAAAATAATTAAGTTCGTTAAGTAGCTGAACTATCAAAAGAACCTGACGCAATGCGACTGTTAAATTGTGCTGCAACACCTTTTAGGCGCTAGTGATCCAAGTAAGAAACTTGAAAAGAAGGAGATCGAGAAAGGTACTGACAAAAGAAAACTGAAGAGGAGTGTGAAACGTAGACCAGTAAACCGATTGACAACAACATGAAGCTATTCAAATCGATGATTGTCTACAGCAGCCCTTTATTTATATGAGAGTCTACAAATTCAAATTGGACATGGAGCTCAAGGTTAAGTGTCATATTGAGCAGGTTGAATTTCCTATATAGCATCTACACAACATGTTACTGATCTTAATACCAGGCAACAAAAGTAAATCCCTAAACACAAGCCTTTCAGGACTCCCTTACCACTCCTTTGCTTTAGTGCGGTCCTGTGAGACGGTCAAATGTTAGTCACATACAACGTGGCTCAGTTGACACAGGCTCTTAAATGTCCTTCTTCGGAGCAGCCGCATCACTTGGAAAGGCCGTTCGTACCGGCTGTCCTGCAATGACAATATCGCCATCGTCGACTACTATCTCGACAACCGGGCCTTGGAAACGGCCACGTAAGTAGTAAAAGTACCAACCAAAGCCAAGTAAGAGGAACACAAAAAGGATCAAAGAAGCGTAGTTCCTTTGCCATTATCAGTATTGGTTATCCAGTCAAGCTATCACGGCTATTCAGGCATGGGAAGCGACTCACATATTCTCTGCGGTGACGGGCTGGTAGATTGGGAAGCAGAGAAAGATGAGGATAAATGATATCCAGGTGAATCCTGCCGCATTAAAAAACACTCTCCATCGGCCGAGCTGCCAAGGACCATACTGGAGATTCTTATGTTTTCGTGCATAGAACAGGTGTAGGCCAACTGGAAGGGCGTAAGACATCATGTACATGCTCATGACTCCACTCAAGATGCTATAAAACGCAGTTTGGTTTCCAATGTAAATGAGCCCAAAGGTTACCATTGGCACCCACGCTGCAGCGATAGCTTGGACGGGAACGTCAAGTTTGGGGTTGACTCTGCGAAAGATCTCGGGGAAGCACTCGTCTCTGGCCATAGCCCATAGGACTCGCGAGCAGGAACCCAGGCCGGTCATGCCGCCGACTAGGGCGTTGTATGTTGCAAGAGAATTGAGAAATATTGAAAGTCCAACGTTTCCGGTACTGTTGATGAGAATCTAAGAAATACATGGATTATTATTCATTCTTATTCTCATCAATCTGATCAGCTAGGGACAAACCTGAGTCATGGGGCTCAACAAGCCGATAGGGCCGTTGACAACTTCGGGGATGTCACCCGAGCAGTACATGAGCGCAACAAGCCACGGAAAAGTAACGACACTGTTTATTGCGATGGTCCACATCACTAAAATTGTCAGTCTATACACGGGGTTGTTTCTGGGCTGTACTTACTTGCTCGGGGAAGACTCTTCTGGACATGCTGGATCTCTTCAGCATAATGGGCTGCCATTTCTATGCCAGCAAAACCGAGCATTGGTGTTGTGAGCCCAATACAGAATGCCAGCCCATTGCTTGACCAACCAGAGCTATTGAGAAACTGCGTAAATACGTATGAAGTGTCGTTTTTTTCCTTGTTCATGACCAAAAGAATTATCATGATCAATAGAAACCCGACGATATGGGTACCAATCCCTGGATAAGTGCGTTAGTGTTAAGATACGCACATTCTCCGCGCCATCTGGCAGTGCTTTTACCTCCGAGGTTGAGATGATGCAACGCCCTGCTGCTAAACAGATTCATGGCCAGGTAGATGACCATGACTAAGGCGAAGATCTAATGAGTGAGTCTAGTTAGACGGTTGTTGCATATGTTGGGCAAGTTGTCTTACTTACTAAATAGGTATGCCACCTCTCATTGACATATTCCGGCCTTGCCACAATGACATACGCTTGGACTTGGATAGCAACACTCATAGCACACATGATGGTAGCCATCCAGATGTACCCGAAAGTCAGCAGACCCGAGATCCATGACTGGGAAAGGGTTAGTAGGGCATATATAGACTGAGAAGACTTGGGTGAGACTTACAAGAATTGGCCTCCATTTTAGAGGAGAGAGCTCTGCAGTCCAGTGATATTGAGCACCAGAAGATGGCCAAACACTATTGTTCTGTTCAGCAACTATCGGAGCATTGGGTATTATTGCCTGTTAACCTGACACATACCTTGCCATTTCAGATACAACGGCGCACACGCAGGTCATACCAAGACTTGTCAGGATATATCCACAGAGTAGTGAAACGGAGCCTCCCATCGCTAGGCCTTGAAGAAGAGTGGCTGAGATCCCTTCCCACTGCAGAAAAGTTAGCGTGGTACAAGGAGCAAGGATAAGGCGCATGGCAGATATAGGAACCACCTTACTGTGGCATTGATGCAAACTGTCATGGCAACAGCTGTCCAGAAATTGAACTTTCTTTTGAAGACCGGAGCCTTGCCAATGGCGGCAAGACCAGCTGCATCATCTGCATCAAGTCCATCGTAATGAGGATTAGCAGGCTTGTTATGGGCGTCAAAGCTCGTGATGACTTCCTCCCGCACGGAAGAAGACATGGCAATTTTTTCAGCCTACTTTACTTCGTCAAGACTGAAATGTAGAGAAGACTGAAGAAATCATGTAGAAGTTATGCGATTGTTAACTTGGGTCCCCCGCGTAGAACTATCAAATATATAAAGTGGATGAGGGTTGTTGTAGGTGGGACACTCAGCCTGGGGAATCGAGGGGGCAGATCCTTGCTTAGCGGCCGTGTCTGTGGGGTACTTTATGAATTGATAACTGATCCTGGACGCAGCGAGATTAGGAAATGAATGTGACACGCCAGATTATTCCCTGCTGCCTGCACATTCGTGTCCGGACAGCCCATGGTTGAAACTAGTGCGGCCAATTCACCTTTGATATGAGCCGTATGGGCTCCCCTACAGTCAACCGCAGCCAACTGGCATCTCACAATCTACTAGGATGCTACCTGATTAGTGCATCTGCAGGGAGCGGCAGGTGACAATCCGGACAAGTTTGCTATCAACGTGCGCGCACATGATGCATGCAGCGAGGACCACTCATCCCACGCTGCCGGACCTGTGTCATCGGTTCCAGATTGCCATTTCCGCCGGAGGAGTGGTGGCTAGTGGATCCAATTCCATCCGGCTTGAATCATGTCCAGGATTCGCCCAGTTTTTCCACAACGGCGTTCCGTTGTTATGTATACCCCGCGGGTTCCGGGTTCCGTCTGTTATGTAAGCCCTGCTATTCTAAAGTATCAGGAATTGCATCAAATACTACCCTTGGTAAGCCACCCTTTCCGGCTTCAAACCGACAAGTGACCCCTGCTCATAGTTCAGACCAACCATCCAAGCCAACTAGGACCAACCGGAAGCTAAACTTATCCAAATTCGCCTACCTACAACGTACACGAAGCCCTCATCAAAGAGCTCATTCACGGCCATGTCTCCAAGCGTCCAGGAGAAGTTAAAGGTGGTCATCGTGGGCGCTGGCTTCTGCGGGCTCACGGCGGCCATCGAATGCCAGCTACGCGGAATGCACCCAATCCTCGTCGAGGCCTATCCAGGAGCCAGTTCCCACGGTGACCTATTGGACTTTGTGCCCAATGCTGGTCGGGTGTTCGACTCCTGGGATAATGGGAAAGTTGGTGAAAAGCTGCTCGCAGCTGGTGTGAATCGCGCCAAGACACTAGACTTTTACAACCAAGACAACGTGCTGCTCAAGTCCGATCCATGGCCCCAGGGTATCGATCTCAAAGGCACGTTTGCTGGACATAGAGGTGCCATGCATGAGATCGTCTACAACTATGCAAAGCAAATTGGCGTTGACATGCGCTTCAAGTCCAAAGTAGTGGAATATCTGGACTCTGACGACGAGAGGGGCGTGGTCATATCCGGGACTGGTGAGAAGATTTTGGGCGACGTGGTCCTGGCTTGTGACGGGCCCAAGTCGCTGGCCCGCTCGCAGCTCCTCGGCCTGCCTGAAAGTCGAGTCAATAGTGGCTACGCTATCTTTCGGGCCTTCTTTCAAATCACCGATGAGATGCTCAAGGATCCTTTCATGGCTGAGTTGACCCGGAAAGATCAAGATACTACCAGGTTCTGGGTTGGCAAAGACATGCACGGCTTTATCTACACTTGGAACGAAGGGCGGTAAGTACATGGTCGCCTTGGTAGTGCGTATGTTCAGAGACTAATACTTGCACCTAGTGACTGTGCGTGGGTTCTGACGCATCTTGATGATGCTGATATTCAAGAGAGCTGGTCTTTCCCGGCCAGAAAGCAGAATGTTCTTTTCTACCTTAACCAAGCGGGCTTTCCAGAGGTTTGGCGCCGAGTGCTAGCCTTGACCCCTGAGGATGGTATCGTGGATTACGTGAGTCGCCTTATACCTGAACCTACAAGGGCTGGACAGCCCGCAGAATGCTCCTGCCTGCTCAACCACTGACTAATCTGCTAGAAACTTGTTTGGAGAGACCCTTTGACTACTTGGCTCTCATCTTCTAAGAAGTGTGCGGTGATGGGGGATGCAGCACATTGCCATTTGCCCACCTCGGCCAACGGTGCTTGCCAAGCGGTAGAGGATGCGGCCACTGTGGCGATTTGTTTAGAAAAGGTGAGACAATTATTCGAGCTCGGTATTAGGATTCGGCACAGATACACTAGGTCACTTGCTAACCTTGGTATATAGTCGCATGGAGATGTAGCACTCGCGCTACAGGTGTTTGAGAGAGTCCGCTTCAACCGATCCCATGTTATCCATCAAGCCTCCATTTCTACAAGGAATATATACCACAAGAACGACTGGTCGTTGGAGATGGTGAAGAAAAATCCAGACTCGCTGATTATGCCTCTTTTGGACTGGATCATGGACTTTGACTGTCAAAAAGCGGCAGAAGAAAATTATGACCGGTTAGCCCAGGACGTGCTTTTGGGTAAGACAGGCACTATAGAAGAGCTCTCTCTCCCTGCAGGAGGAAATTACGATAGTATGAATCTCGCATAGCTCTTTTACATCGGCTAGAATAGATATCTTGATTAGCGAGTGGTTTATGAAACAATTATTCGCCATTCAAAATTCGTAACCTTAACTAACCGCGTCAAACTCACAAACCTTGTCAATCCTTGCCACCAGAAAAGTGTACCACTTATGGTCTCGTTAATCAAATTATTATCCAAGATGAATTTTTTATCATGAATGGGATAATTTCACTATGAGAATTGTATCTAAGACAATGTTCGCTTTGCACTGCACCATTTACTTAAGCGACCGTAATTATATCGTTATGTGCTTCAATGATGATTCGCTTGAATGTTAATAACTAATTCAACGTAAAAATCAGCCCCACCATGTGATCAATCTGGGCTACCTCGTTGAATACCGTTACTTATTAGACATGCATGCCTACTTATTCGCAATATATTCATCTTGTTGGCCATTTCCACATTTACCAAGGGATATCAGGTTGTATAGGGTACTTGACTGGGCTCGCCATTCATTCCACCGGATACGAACGTGGTGCACCGTTTATCACTACAGCCCGAAATTCTCCCGTTCCGGATCCATCCCGGTGAATATTGCACGCTTCCGATTGGTGCGTCTTTCACCCGGTTGAGCTCATAACTTCGGATTGTGCCTAGGTAGTTTCCAATGGGCCGCCAAGCCCGTTTCTCAGCTGTGTGTATGGGCTTCGGCCTCACGAGTCACACGTGTGGCTCAGTAGTGATACCGGAGCGCTGCACCCCAAAAAGTGAACCTCTTTTGGATTTTAAGTGAGTTTCAATGGTGTTTTCAAGTAGGAAGTCCATCTGGAGATTCTATTACCCAACCATTGTACCAAAGTCTTGCCACACATTGCACGCTTCTACAACTTGTTGTTACCAAAAGTCTACAGAAACAATGGCATCCAACTTCCTAGCAGCCCTCGAGGCCAGACGCTCTATCTATGAAATTAACAACACCTCCCCTATCTCAGATGGAAAGATTGTCGAGATCATCAATGCAACCATCAAGCATTGCCCTAGTGCGTTCAACTCACAGACAACACGGGTCCTCATGCTACTCGGCCCCGAGCATGAGAAGCTGTGGCGAGATATCGTGAAGCCAGCTGTAAAAGCCGTGGCTCCCGCAGACTCGTAGGCAGAGAGTGAGGAGCGTCTCAGCTCGTTTCAAAGTGGATACGGCACAATTCTCTTCTACGAGGACCCGAAAGTCATTGCCAAGTTCCAAGAGCTGGTTCCTCTGTTCGCCGATCAGATGCCCCGGTGGTCAGAGCATGCCAACGGGATGAATACTTTGGCGGCGTGGACTGCCCTTGAACTGGAAGGGCTTGGTGCCAGCCTCCAGCATTACAATCCCCTTATCGACCAAAAGGTAGCATCTACTTGGCAAGTGCCCGAGGAATGGCTTCTTAAGAGTCAGCTAGTCTTTGGAGGGCGCTTTGGGGAGCCAGGGCCAAGGGAATATGATCTTCTTAGTGAAAGGGTTCTGGTCCATGGAGCACAGGAGAAGAAATTACCTCAGTAATCTTAGCACTTTAGTCCACATTAGTCTAGATAAGCCTCATCACCTAGATATAGAGATAGCACTGGTAAAATAACGTCTATCGTTATCGTATTCTCGACTATGCAAAGCCTTTTTATCGCGGAATGTTTGCTTTTATATCTTATTTTCAACGTGAATGCAATCCACGATGCGATGTTTTGCCTCTAATGTTTAGCAGAGACGTGTAGAAATAAATATGAAGCCACCGCATAGTAGTAACCCTCGTTTCGCCAGTACCCTGAGCTTCTTCTCGGAATGATTATAGAGTGGGAAGCCCAGTCATTCCCTAAATGGCCGGCCAAAGCCTGGATAGCAAAGGAGGATACCCTTGCCGAATACCTGGAAATTCGCTTACGGGTTGGTGGGCTTGAGTAGGCCAGATGATCGGTCAGCCAACAAAGACTCTCTCACTCTAGTCAAGGCTTAAACAAAATATGCCGTGTGGGATGCCGGCACGCGCTCTCGAGCCTCGGCAGGTAATCATAGGCCATGAACCCTAAGTGACCTCCGATTACAATCGCCCATACTGGAGCCTGCACTTGGAGTGGGGTGCCGAGTTTCCAATTGGAAAAACTCTGGGGCCCATCTGACTCACGAATGGAGGATTGGACTGCTCTCACTTACCCACCCGGGATGCTAAGTTAGCCACGTCGTTGTTGTGTTCTCAGCCTATCAACCCCGCCTCGGCGATATCCTAGGATGCCACCAATCGGACCATAATCTCAGGAAGAACGTTGGATGCTCAATTCCCAAACGCTGCAGTAAGTCAGAAGTATACATAAGGGACCTGCTTTGTCCCCATGTACCATTATCATTACGGGCTAGCTACTAGGATACATTTCTTTCCCATCCATCCCTGTCCAACCTTCCATTCCGATTTATCAGGAAAATAAAATAAAAGAAATCAATAAATAAAATTACAGATTGGGACCAAAGAGCCCAACCACGACAGCAGGAAGACTTACAACAAGGATCAAGCAACGGCCCTCGTCATGGATCTCTCTAAACTCAACGTTCTCATTGTGGGGGGCGGATACTGCGGCCTGACGACGGCCGTCGAATGCAGGCTCCGAGGCATGCAGGTCACCGTGCTTGAGTCCCACAAGGACGTCAGCAAGACCGGTGACACCATCGATTTTGCAACCAATGCCGGCCGAGTCTTCAACAAGTGGAAAGATGGAGAAATAGGGAAAAGAATGTGGGCCACTGGCGGCGTTACCTGCCACATGATTGACATGTTCAATGCCAAGAACGAACTATTATGCTCGCTTCCCTATGAGAGAGGCATCCATGTCCCGGATACCTTCTCAGCCCGCCGCGGCCCAATGGCACAAATCATCTGGGACTATGCCGAGGAGCTTGGTGTGAAGATCAGGTGTCTCACAAAAGTCGTCGATTACATCGATACTGAGACTGAGCATGGTGTCATCACCACAACCGGAGAGAAGATTCTTGCCGACGTGGTGTTGGCTAGCGATGGAGCACGTTCTACCGCACGATCGAAGCTGATGGGTCTGACGGAGCACAAGGTTAACAGCGGGTATGCGATTTTCCGCTCTCTGTTCGAGTTGACAGATGAAGATCGAAAGAACCCCTTGATCCTTGAAAAGACAAAAAATCTGACGGAGAATTGGACTGCCGGATGGGTGGGCAAGGATGTTCATGGTTACATGTTCATCTTCGATGATGCCAAGTAAGTGCAATTCTGTCACACACATGATGAATTTTGCAAAGTGCTAACAATGCTCCAGATATTGCTCCTGGCTCTTTACTTATAAAGACGATGCCGATATTGGAGAGTCTTGGCAGCTGCCGGCTAAGAAATCGGACGTCTTGTTCTACCTTAAGGAAGCCAACTTTCCACAAATATGGACCGAATTTGTCAATCTCACTCCCGAGGATAAGATATCTGACTATAAACTAGTATGGCGTGACCCTATCAAGACTTGGCTGTCTTCTTCCAAACACTGTGCTGTGATCGGAGATGCCGCGCATTGTCACCTGCCAACCTCATCACAGGGGGCATGCCAGGCAGTCGAAGATGCCGCGGTCATTGCAATCTGCCTTGAGAAGGCTAAGGGGGATGTGCCCTTGGCGCTTCAGGTGTTTGAGCGTATTCGCTTCAACCGCTCCCACATCATCCATCAGTCATCCATAACTACACGCGATGTCTATCACAAGCATGAATGGACGCCAGAGCTCGTGAAGGAGTATCCTGACTCGCTGAGCATGGCAGGATTTGATTGGATTACTGACTATGATGTTCAAGCAGAAGCTATCAAGCACTTTGATCAGCTAGCGGTGGATGTTAAGAATGGGCGAAAGGGAACGATTGAGGAACTGTCTCTGCCTGCAGGTGGTACGTTTGAGTCGCAAGTCAAGGTTGAGGAGCTACGAACTGGTGTGAACAAGGTTGCCATCACTGCAGCATAAGGATATGGGTCCTGGTTGACTAAATGCAATATAACGTACTATTCAAGTAGCCTGGAAGAAAGAATTAGAAGAGGATCTATACAGGCTTTAGGAGCAGCGTGAGAAGATAATCTTTGGATTCAACTCAAAGTAGAGGACTTTCTGAAAGAATTTCTTTACAATTAAATCAGGTTTCGTATTTGTCTTTGTTTAAATTTTATGTGAACCTTCTTAATTAAGAAGATGACAAAATATATCCTGGGTGCCATATTCACTGCGTTGAGTTGTTCGGGCCCTGGCAGCTTCATTGTTGTTAAAGTTTATCATTCGTATTCTCCCACGCATATCTTGGGTGCCAAGAGACATCTTTATGCTTTCAGCCATTGCAAGCAGAATCTTGGGTCCATTTAAATGTAGCCATTTCAACTGTGAAGATGTGTTTGATCTGCATGATGTCAACTTACTTACTGCTTAACGAGCTTCAATCATCAACATCTTTTGCCTGGGCACCATGCGCGTCAGCCAAGAGCATGGCATGTGATATTGTATATCTGTACTACTTGAGATACCCTGGCTGCTAATCTGGCATAGCAAGCGCCTATAACAATGGAGCCAGCAACTTCGCATTTATGCTTTGTAAAGACTGGCAATGGGGACGACTAGGCCAATTGTCGGCAGACCTTGGGTCGTGCTGGTGGATGGAGACCGAACTGTTCTTCTTTGGGGGAAGGCACATAAGGTATTCTTGCTTGTAGGATGTGGTGTGCTGGAATAGGCAGGGGGGTTGACGAGCTGAAGGTGTGGTAGGTTGTAGCAGATGGTTAGGAGAGACTGGGAATGTGGTAAGTGGGTGGGTTGGCAGACCTCGTCGTTACCGCTAGATTGCAAGATGGGTTAGACAATACTTGCATGGGGCCATGAGAGGGGTGACACTGGTGTTTCTTCCTCCCGGATGGAGCAAGGCGAATCGGTGTAGCTCCTAAAGGATTTCGGCGGAAAAACAGGGCCAATCACGGACACGGGCCGGCGCACTCTGGAATGGATGGCTCCAGGCTGACAAGGAGCTATCGCATGTTGTCCTTGTTTTGTAGAGGAATAGTTGAATTGGGGATGCATTTTCAGCATTCAATTTTGGACCAAGAAGCGACTCAGAAACTTGTCTGGTTTCGGACCCAGAAACCAAGTCACCATGCGTTCCCAAGGAACCAAAGAGGCTCCAGCAGCTCCCAGGACCAAGGTAACGGTGGCCTGTGATGGCTGTCGCAAGCGTCGTGTAAGTGCACCCGTACGCTGCATTTGAAGCTTGCTCAAACCTTTACACTGCGACAGACGTAGAGGCATGCATGTCTATTGACGCTGAACTCCCGAAAATCCAGGTCAAATGCAGTGGAGTCATTCCCTGCTCGGCATGTGTCGCCAATGGCGGTACTTGCGTGTTTGATGACAAGTACCGAGGGCGTCGCCGTCCAAGATCACGGCCTCCTCCCCAGCGGGTAACACATAACCTAGCACCAGCTCACAGCACTTCCGGCCAAGTCCCAAATCAGCAAGCTCAAAGCCCGACGGGGTCAAGCTTGCGGGCTCGGCTACGGCCGGTATCAGGCTCTGCTCCGTCTGGTCCGGACATAGCCGGGGCAACTCTACGCAAAGCTACACCTAGGCCTCTTTCCGACCATAGCCAGGAATGCACAGCAACAAGCTCATTGAACAACCCTGGAAAGTGGATGAATGGCCTTAGGAACATCTTGTCCAATATGAAAAAGTTTCATCTTGAGTATGGCCCGCCCATGACTAGCAAATTTAGCACCAATGGCTAATAACATTGTTGAACCAGCCCACCACTGAATGTAGAACTAATAGCACACTTACTAGAACTGTTCTTCGAGTACAGAACTGCGATTATACAGCAAGTACTGCCTGCTTCTTCATTGCTGCAGGCAATCTCTACTGGCTCGGCGTTTCCAGGTCTCATCCTGGCCGTCTGCGCATATAGTGCGCGATTCTCTATGCATCACCAAGTCCAAAGATGGAACATGAAAGGCTCGCGTGTCATTGAAACACTTGCTAAGAGTGCTAGAGACTCCACGAATGACTATGGCAACAACATACAAGCCCAAATAGACCATCTGAAGACCATTTGCATTCTCATCGAGCACGAAGCCAGCATCTCGCGTGGGGGGTTCGCCTGGGTAAACTTGGGTAGGATTTGCTGTCTATTTACCTGCAGGCTTCATCTATACCATGGCTAACATTATGCTGGTGGGTGCAGCCGCGGCCAGGAAGATTACGCAGCTGTGTTTGGCAACGAGTAAGCTCTGTCTGGAAGAGTCAAAATTTCTAGATTCCGTGAGCAATTTTTTAGCAGTCACCGAGGCGACTCATTGCCTTGGAAACCCAAAACTGGTCCCAGAGAAAAGCCAGATGATAGGCCAGAGCCAAGACTGTAGCGTCAAGCTCACCAATCCTGATAGTTGGGAGCGATTGCTGGCTCTATTGCGATTTCTTTCCCGGATCCAGCGACATCGGGCAACTGGATTTGGGTGGCAAAAGTCGGCGCCGTGGCATCAGCATTCGGATTTCCGAGCACTTCATGAGGAGCTGGAAACACATTTATTGCGCCATCGAGATACACCGCCATGCCCGGACGTGGGCGACCCTGGCGAGCTTCACAAGGATACCAACTTCAATGGATTGGTCTGCTCGCTCCTCTGCCACTGCTGTGATATTGAACTAAACAACAGTTTCCTGCCCATTTCCATGAAGGGGCTTGGGAGGGATGGGGGACATGGCCCTCACACAGAAAACATCGACTATCCCGGCGCTCCGAGTCTTTTCCTTGCAGAAAGAAAGATTCGGTGTCAATCGAGTGCCGTGGCTATTTGTGACTGCGTAAAATATATAATTTTCGAACAAGGTTTCTTCAAGGTGAGAATAATCTAATGGGGCGTGGATATAATTAACGTTCTGATCAGCACATGTTGATACTCGGGTATTGCTGCGTGCAGAGCCTCTTTATACTATCGTATGAAGTCGAATGGGGCCCGAAGCCTGTCCAGCCTAAGCTGCTTGAAAGTGTCGCCTTCTTACGGAACGTTGTCATTGCAGTCAGCAAGTTTTATTCCCAAGGCCAAAGCTGGGTAAGTACAGCTATACCAATTCTTTGAGCGAAGAGTTAATATTTTGGTTCAACATGTCTCAAACTCGCTTGCTCATAAATTCCGCACTAGATAGAGATAATCCGACTGGTCCAGGATTTCCAATTGGACTTAGTGCAACTACCTGGAACCACAGAGGACGCTTTTAAGGGGTATCTTAGCCGCTTCAAGGACGTGTCGGAGCCTTTATGTGTGCCGCTGAATCCTCTTGTCTTCCACGGAGCACCGCATAATCCTGCGCCCACAGATGACATAACGTCTCTCTATGGGCAGCAGTCCCTGGAAATACCAACAGCAGGCAAGAGGACGCCATCATGGATGCTGGACTATACTCAACACCTAACTCAGTATCTGTCTGAGTCAGAAGCCGACCAAGACGCCAAAAGCCCTTCGAATCCCACCTCCGCCGTTACCATGACGCGCTCCGAGCTCTCTTCTTCGACGAGTGGAGTGATTCAGCGGCAAGTCAACCCTGGAGCCGGCAATGACGAGTGGTTAGAGGAAACAGGCTTACGGGAACAGCTTCTGACACAACCTGATACTGTGGAGGGAAGAGCAGTACGCGACAGTGGGAGTGCTTTAGAAGATACCGATGTTCTGCTGGCCCAGATTTTACAACCCTCACCAAATCTCAATGGGTTGTTCTCGAGTGGTGAGACTGTTATCGATACAGATGCCGCGAGGATTCTCCGAGACGATCTTTTATTTAGACATAACGGTGATTTGAATTTTCTGTCAGAGCATGTGCCGTTCCTCTGGGATAACACTGATAACGGTATACTTCCGTGAGAAGGAGGAAAAGGTCCTTGGAAGAATCAGTCTTACCGCTTTCTCCTCGCTTCGAAGAGCCTGCAACATCTATCCTAATTCATTGAGTAGCGACCAATTGTAAATATTGAAATATAGATCGCTTTATTTTAGATAAGGGCCTATGAGCTAGAATTTTTTGATCTAGGTACAGATCCCGTAACTTTCTACATAACTAAATATGTTAACTAGGGGCTGTTCATCATATATCTTGGAAAATCAGAAATGGAGTAGAAAGCTAAAGTTGGTTCTATTTTCAGATCTCTTTATGTCTCTACACGGTGGCTAATACTAGAGACTAGAGACGAGTAGGGGACAACCTACGCAGCCTCCTTCTCTTGCCAAGCCTTCAGCCGGTTTAATCATTATGTTTAAGAGGCAAAAGGCCAAAGGCATCACATGGACAGGGTAGCTAATTAATATACCTCCTGATCAGGAATAGGTTAACATGCGGGGATTCCACGACTTCCCCGCAATTGATAAGTCGGACTTGACTGCAGAGTCCTGACACTGTCGCCCACTTTCATCCCGTCCCGTCATTTTTCCCTGACAGGCAATCCTATTACCACAACCCTTCTTGCTTCAATAATCACCCAACCAGTGCCGGCGGGTGGTCTTTTTAGAAGCTAAGCCTTTAATAAGCCTCTTACCCACCGGATCGAGAATTAACTTCGATGGATAATACCCTATCGCCGTTGCTACGGGTCGCAGTTGGCGAAGCATGTTGGACATGCCAAGAGCACCTTCGAGCTTGTGATGCTGGCCTACCACGTGAGCCTTACAACTCCCCAACCGATGGTCTCATCATGGGGCTGCATTGAATGTCTGTTATTAATCATAACTGCAATAGAATGTCGCACTTGTATCGACCATGGTTCGACGTGCTCGGGCTATGGGAGCAAGTTATCGCTTACATGTAAAGGTCTAACGTCAACGAGGCAGAATGGACACATCCGTAGAAGCCCTTCAATGACAGGCCAAGTCGTCCCAGCTCAGGGCATGCCCATCTTGATGGCCTTTCACCCTCTGCCCGTCGAGCAGAGCTACTTTGCACAGCACTTTAGTCGTGCGTAATCTGATCGCACTAGAACTTGTCCTAATTCCACAGCTCATGATTACCACAGACAATATCGCCCGCATTGGGCTTGCCATTGATCATCAGGGGAACGGCTATCGGTGGCTGCTGCCCATGGCCATGTCTGAGCCAGCTCTCCTCAACGCTGCCCTGGCAGTGGCGGCCTCGCACCACAGCCGTTGGCAGCAATCAACAAACAACGATTCCCTCAAGTATCTGCGGGCATCCTGCCAAAATCTTAAGCAGAGGCTTGTAGATCGAAAACTCGTCCACAGCAACGTTACCTTGGCCTCTATGCTTCTGCTGGCAACGTACGAGGTATTGTGCCCTTTCCATAGCCTCTTGGTCTTTTTTCGCTTCTTTGACCATGAGATCCTCAGGTTTTTGCAGGTACCGGCCGCTGGAAAAGGCATCTCCTAGCTATCCAGGGTTGGATACGCTCCCGGGGAGACTGCTCCGATCTCGACCCGTTTCTTAAGAATTGGGTTTGTATGCTCGACATCCAAGCAGCGTTGAGTCTCGGCATGGCGTCAATCCCCGAACTAGATCCATGGATGGAAGCCACCGCAGACCACAATGAGACGATTGATGCACTGTTTGGGTGTTCGGTTAGGTTGCCAAAGCTCCTGGTTAGTACTAAACATCAGGCAGGAGTGGTCACACTTGTAAAGGAAAATGGACCAAGCTGATGGTGATGTAGTCGGCAGCTTCTCGCCTGCTTGTAGCAATCAGGGATGGGGAGCTCGCTCCTTCAGAGATACAGTTACGCGTCAATGCGTTGCAAAAGGAGATACGGGCTACACGCATCTCAGCTGATGCTATCCCGATGCTAGGTCTAACATGCCGCCACACGACCCAAACATTCTCGGCCACTATTGGCTTACATGAGGAGGAGATGCGGCGTAGAGCTATTGCCACGGCTGAAATATTCCGTCACGCCACTCACATATTTGTGTATCGCATCATTCACGGCCCGGAAACCTCCCTCAGCCCTGAGATGTTGGGGTCTTTACATGACGCTCTCGGACTTTTGACTCATGTGCCAGACGCTGTCGGTCCAGGGGCTAATCTCGGCTGGTGTCTAGTCGTACTTGGAACGGAGTTGGAAACAGAAGAGTGCCGCCAGTATATAAAATCGCGTTGGGCGGGCTTACATCTGCTTGGCGTTCACAGTACCAAGAACGGTGAGAAGATTCTGAACGAAGTCTGGAACCATCGTGACCTCATGAAGAAAGGACACCCTGTCGCCTCGGAGCGGTGGCAAGACATCATGTTACGTATCGGCAAGGCGCAAATATTGATGTAAGACGAGATGATCTTTGAAAATACTCGGCGATAGAACAGAATGGTTGTATAGTTTAAGGAAAATAACTTCTGTCACTATGGTGACATCATATTGCAATGTCAGAGGTTATGGGCTTGTTTCATGGTGAGATGCTAAAGTTGGAGGAGCTATCAAATGCCCTTCGTAGAAGCCTTCAGAATGTGAGGAATGCACTAACACCTGACTCAGAGAGACATTGAAAACCCGGCAATAGCAAGTTGGAATCTAGGAAGGTGGGCAACGGAAGCATGGCCTTAACGTTTGCAGGTACACTTATGATTTGTTTCTGCGTTTGTCAGTATATATAACTAATTACAATTAGGCCCGCAAGGAAGCCACTTAGTCAACTATATCACGATATCCTTGATGCGAAATATATCTTAGTTAATTCCGCGAACCGGGTCTCTAACACCGTTCGCCGTGACCGCTCCGGATAATATGGCCTTTTTCTCCTGTACCAAGATTCCATAAACAAAGTAACCAAACAAAGGAACCTTTACCCTGTGTGGATAAATACCCCATGCACGGGAATGCTCGATTGGCTACCGAGTTTACACGGAAGCCATGGGCTGGCCCTCAAACTTACCTTTGCACCAATGGGAAGGGACTTGATTGAGGTCACTTCTCGATTGCAGAGACTTGGATGCCTCTCTTACTCGCAGACACTAGCTCGAAAGCATGGGAATGGAAGCGCGATTCCTTGCAACCGGAACAGATATCGACGAAACTACCAACCGGAATAAGACTCTGTTCCACACCCCAGTCATGCCGAGGGATGTGGTTGGTGGTTGCTAAGGCTATGGGGAATAAAATCTCATTCGCCACGGCCTGCCTGCCCCGCCCATTATAGCCAGCTCGTAGTTCATCGGAACAGAATAGTAGATGTGATCCTATGTCTTAAACAGAATTTGCTGCTAGTCACGAAAGGGATTGGATCAGATAACATCCAGAGGGACTTTGGTCGTCTCACTTGACATTGCAATGGCCGATTCTGGTGTCTTGAGAACGCCCAGTGTTCTTACAACCGGCAAACTACAGCGCGACATCCCTGTGTTGCCAATGTTTGTTGTTTTCTGTGTGCTTTTGACATGCCATTTTATCGTCAACCGGTACCATAAAGGCCTGCACAAAGTCCCAGGCCCATTCCTTAACTCAATCTCAACGGCCCCACGCATATGGTCAGTCTATCGGTCGCGCAGCCATGTTGATGACATGAAGCTGCATCGAAAATATGGTAAAATTGTGCGACTTGCTCCACGAACCATTTCTGTCTCTAGTACCGCTACCGTCGAGCACCTCTATGGAATCTCCACGAAGTTTGTCAAGTCAGAGTTCTTTAAGCTCGGAGCGTTTACGGATGAAAAGGGGGAGTATATCCCGGATCCATTCAGTACACAGGACCGCCATGTTCATTCCAGGCTGAAACGGGGGGCAGCCAATGCGTACTCTTTGACTAGCCTCGTGAAAATGGAGCCACTCGTGAGCCCAGTGACGGAACGACTCTTGCGGATTCTCGATCGTCACGCAGAAGCCGGAACTGTGTGTGATTTTGGAGATGTACTCAAAAACTACGTTATGGATGCAATATTTGCTATATCCTTTGGGCAAGATATGAACTATCTTGAGAAGGGTGACCATCTCCGCCTCTATCGCGTGCTCGATATATTCACTAGTTACATGGCCATTGTAAGTCTTCCCAAGCTGCAAAATAAAAGTATTTCCGTGCTTATTATTATTATAAGTGCTAACCTGGAACTTCTTCATTAGTTTGGACAGATACCCTGGTGCCACAAATTTCTCCTGAAGAACCCGCGTTTTGCTGAATGGGTCGCCGGGAACAATACTTCACAACTCCAAATGATGGATCTTGCTATCCAGGAGACTGAAGCAAGCTTTTCTAAGCCCCCATCAGAGGGCCCAGAGAACTTTGTCCAGCTTCTGGTCAATAACCGGCGGAAATCACCCGCGACTATCTCGATTGATGAGATACATGGCAATGCACTAGGCAATATTTCAGCTGGAAGTGACACGACGGCTACGGCACTCAGAGCAGCCATCTATCTATTGCTCAAGAACCCGACGGCTTACCAAACCTTGTGCAAGGAGGTCCGTGACAATCTTCAGCTACCAGTCAGTTTCAAAGAAGCAAGTAAGCTTCCTTACTTGACCGCCTGCATCAAGGAAGCTCTGCGTATGCACCCTCCCGTTGGCATGCTGCTTGGCCGCCAACCACCCAAAGGTGGCGAAGTGGTTGCTGGGTTTCATATCCCAGAGGGCATAGAGATCGGGATCAATCCCATGATATTGCACTATGACGCTGAAGTATTCCCTGGCCCATACACGTATAACCCCGCACGTTGGCTCAAGACCGAATCCAACCAAGAGCAGCTGAAGCAAATGAACCGATGCTTGATCGCCTTTGGTCATGGTCGTCACATTTGCTCTGGTCAACATATTAGCACGGTAGAGATGACCAACTTGATTGCCACATTGCTTATCAGATATGACCTCAAGCTAGCCAATGGTGGGAGGAACTACACTTTTAAGAATTTGTGGTTCATGACTCAGTCAGGTCTTGAGGTTATTTTCTGCATGAGGTGAAGTTGTAAATTCGAATTTTTATAATCAGACAGACTCGTGCTATTTGAGGTCCTGAGATAAGTTCTTTCTTCCTCAAAGCTCGCCATAGTGTGGGTAGAACTGCGATGTGATAATAACTCAATCACGGTGTAATACGAAATCTCCAAAGACAGAAAGTGTCTTCATTCGCAGTGTTCTAGTTCGGAATTGCATCTATCAGCGTAGGTTCTGTTGCTACGAAGAATTAATCAAGCAACAGCGAGCTGTGTAAATCTTTACTGACGGATTTGAGATACTGTACAATTGTAACCCGAATCGTATGAATATATAATAGGTTCTGTTAAAGGAAAAAAAAGTAATTTGTAGATGCTCGTTTGATGAAATTGCCTCTAAAGAACTAAAGAATTAGTAAAACCTAACACGTCGAGATTATTATAGTATATATTGCAAAACCATATATTTCCGTCATGATTATTTACTCTTAAGCATGTAGGAAACCTGTTTGGGTGCTGCTTCTGTTACTTCCGCCAAACATGTCTACCCTGAATAGATAACTGAAAGGAGTGATATCTTTGCATAGTTTAAGTTCTTCTTCATCCGACTAAGTTCGACTTAGACGTCAGCAAGGTCGGCCTTTTCGCCATTGGCGACATTCGAACTCTCGCGGCTGTATCCCCTCCAGCTTCTCATCGGGAGACCAATCCGGTACATTTCGTCAATCTCCGCCACAGTCCGGCCCATGGTCTCGGGCAGGTAGAAATACGCCCAGACGATAGTGACGAGGACACAGCCCGCAAAGACGTACGCCGTCTTGACACCGAGGTTGGCCGCGTCGGCACCCATAATCTGCGGCACGGCAAATGTGGTGATGACGGCGGTGGTGTACGACCAGAAGATTGACCACGCCATCGTCGGCTCGCGCAGGGCGGGCGAAGCAATCTCGGTGGGCAGAACAAAGCACCTGTCTATGGTCAGCTTGGAGTAATCTATATTTGGTTCCAGTAGGCCCGACTTACAGCGACTGGAAAGAAACAGCATTGAAGAAGCCGAACAGGATGAAGACTGCGGCCAATGCCAGCCTTTGCGTCTCGCTTGTGAGGCCCGCGGCACCCAGGCTACCGGCCGCAAGATTCAAGAGCAGGAGGATCGTGAAGCCGATCAGCGCCACCGGTCGTCGGCCGGCTTTGTCCACGAGGAACGGGCCAATCACTGTGCCAAGGAACTGCAGACTGGAAATAATGACAGTGATCTCAAAGGGATTTCCAACCCCGCTTGCGACGAGTATGACGGTCGCATATGTTAAGATTAGGATTTGGCCGCCAACCTGGGACGCGGACAGGATCGCGCCGGCGCTCAGGGTGCGCTGCAGGTTCTCCCGGTCCAGAATATGCCAGAAGTTTGACGCCTGCGTGCGCTCGTCGGCGGCTTGATACATGGAGATTTCGGCATCGACCATATCGGCTCGGTTGTTGCGAAGGGCCAGCAGTGTGCGCCGCGCAGAGTCTAGCCTGCCGTGTTGGATTTCCCAGACCGGGGACTCTGGGATTAGAAAGGTGAGGAGACACAGACCTACTGGCACGGCCGCCTGTATGGCCAAGGGTATCATGTATTGACGCTCGTCCTTAATCTTCTCCGTGCCCCAGACAACCGTGGTCGCAAGGACGCCGACGGCTGCAACACCTGCGAAGCAGAGACCAATGGCCCTACCGCGAAAGTCGGCGGGGACAAACTCGGCCAAGTAGAGAGGGGCAGTGGTTGTCAAGATACTAATACCGACATCTGCGTCAAAGTATTAGCGAAGGTGTCTTGATATTCTTCTCCATTAGGGGTCGTTTGCGCACAATTCCAGAAACGACCGGCGACTAAGGCGGCCATATTTGGCGCAAAAAGCTGCAGGAATGAGCCGGGCGTGCACAGAAGACTATAAGCAGCTAGCATGGTTTTCTTGCGGCCCAGACGCCGCATTCCCGCGGGCGCGATAAAGGTTCCTATTGCTGCGCCGACAAGGGGCACAGGGGTGAGAAGGTTCAGGTTCCGTGCCTGTCTCAGAAGCATGTCAGAGAGCTGAAAGTCAACACTGCCGCGAAGTTGGACGCCTTCTTACGGTAAAGGTGAGCCCGGGGCCCTGATATTTTTGGATGAAGAGAGGTAGCTGAACCAATGGAGCGGCAAAGTTGTTGTCGTAGCCATAGAGCCCCATGGACAAGCCGATGATGACCACTGCAGATAGAGCGATTAGCATCTTCCCATCGTCCTTACTTATGACGGAAGCTGAGACTTACTATAGCAGAACGCTGACCAGTTCAGCCAACCTTTGGCATTGTTGATATCATGTTGTGGCTCAGCAACATGTTCCGCTCGGGCTTCGGAAGCCGACTGAGACTTTGCGAGGGACATCGCTAGTAACCGAAGTGAGTAGTTGAAAGAAAGTTGGAAGAAGTGCCTTGCAGGTTTCGTTGCAAGACTGACGAAGAATGGAACTCTGGGACCCTGGGGAACCTGGTTCTTGTTATATTTCCTCTGCAATCCCCGGGTTTTCATGCAGCTGGCACTCAGCTTTGCTGTAAAACAATTTGACTTCTCTGTTGCCCCTCAGTCATACATGTATGTGGTGTGGGCTACCCAAGGGTTACCCCAGGGCTAGGCAACTTGGGGAAAACCCAAAGTGGTAAGGCAAAGTCAGTCCTAGATCATGGATCACGAGACGCATGACATGACTAGATGAGAAAATCCCCATTGGGAAATACACCGGTTTTAGTATGGACGTGAATCAGTGCGAGCCACGAGCCCATCACTCATGCCGCCAAGGGAGGGTCGACCAACCTCAAAAGAAACAACATCTGTTGATTCCAGCCCAGCATCAGCACCTTTGTAGTAACGCCGAAACCCAGATAGTGTAATTTGGTGTTTATTTCTCATTGACAAAATGACCAATATTGATGGTTCACATGTGGATGCGGCAACGCTCCGAGCCATCGCCATGGCTCTGGGTATGGACCCAGATGCAAGACTCGCACAGCAGAAGCCCGACGAGGATTTCCTACAGGTAGATATTTCAAGCGGATCATCACACACGGAATGCCCACTAATGTGAAGATAAAATCCTAGGAGATTGCGAGATTGCCCGTCAACTTTGCCAGCATACCCTCGGGCATAGACGTCCACGGAATGCGTGAATGGATCAACAATGTCATGGTAAAAGGGCCGCTGGCCGAGCACAGAGCCAAGCTTGACATCAAACTGCGCCGACCCCCTCAAGAAGTGGGCAAGAACATCATCACCCTCAAGGCTACGGACGGTGACGGCGAGTACGGGATCTGGGTGTACGAACCAATAGGCGCAGGAGTTCGGCGGCCAGCTATATTGATGCTTCACGGCGGCGGTTGGATCCATGGGAACCCTGCCGGTGACGAAGGTGAGCACTCTCTTCCCCAGCCAAGTAAGAAACACACAAGCTAAGGCTGTCAAGCACTTGCCCAAGTGTTCGCGTCTGAGCTGGATGCTGTCGTCTTTGGCATCGACTACCGGCTCGCACCGGAGCACCCGTTTCCAAAACCACTCGACGACTGCAGTGATGCTTTGCAATGGGTATGTAACCTCTCTTTGCAACTTCTGTTGTTGAATCCTTGGCTGAATAATCCGGCAAGGTGATTGAAAATGCACCGACTTACAACATCGACATCAACCGGATTGGTGTATGGGGTGCTTCTGCCGGAGGAAACCTCGCTGCCGCCCTCGCCTTGCGCTGCGCAAAGGAGGCACCCACCGCGGAGAAGCCGGCATTGGCCCTAGTTAGTTTGGTCGTCCCTGTCACGGCGCACCCGGAAGCTGAAGCAAAGTTCAGCCAGCAGAGGTCTCTCCCGGCAAGCGAGAGTGAGCAGCAGTTTGTGGACGCCACCCCAGTCTCGGAAGCACTTGTTCAAGAGTTCGAGAAGCTATACAGTATGCCCCCATGCTCGTAAATGGTATTAGTCTCCCGGTTGCTCTACTTACACATCTCGCAGACTTCTTCACAGGCGGTGTTTGCGACCCGCTTGACCCTTTGGTGTCTCCCCTGGCTACCGGACCTGTTCCACACCACGCTCGAACCTCCATCACCGTGGCGGCCTGTGATGGTCTCAGGGCTCAGGGCCAGGCCTATGCAACCCTGCTGCGATCATTTGGTGTAGACGTGAGCGAGCAGGTCCTGCCGGGCGTTCCGCACGGGTTTACGATGCCGGTCAATGCTACCGTGACAAAGCTCTGGCATGAAAAACAAGTGGAAGAGTTTGCCCAAGCGTTTGGGCTCTAGTTCTCGTCAATTGACGGCATGTAGATGAGAATAAATGAAGTTTCCATGCAGGGCATGTGCTACTATGTTATTTGTATGAACTGCTTTTCATAGGTAGTCTACTTAACTAAAACTCGTCTTGATTTATATTCCTTTTTTGAATCTTTAGAATTCTAAGTGATTGCAATCCGAAAGCATAAGACTCGAGGACTCGAAAGGGCCACCTTGAATAACATCGCTAAAAACAAGGGGTTGGATGATGGGAAACTGTCGAAGCACCTGCTCCGTCTCTGGACTGCTTGGTGCGCCTTGAGTAGTCGAGGGCGCCATCATGCTGTAGCGAAGTTCCCGGTCTTGAGGCATCTCCATCATAGGCGGCACGTCATACGCCACCGAGAGGACCAAGTCCGCCAGAGGGAGCGCAAACTTCCCTTCATAGTCTTCCTTCATCACGGCGCCGGCCAGCCCGCGAAGGGAGTCTTCATGACCGCCGCCTGGTAGCCTGAAGATGTTGATGGCCAGCTCAGCGAGTTTCCCTAAGCCAACGATCCTCAGCTCGCCCTGCTTGAGGCCGCATATCCATGACATGGCTACGACACCCAAAGACTCCATCATTGACGTGGGTGGCCTTTCTCCGCCGCTGCTTTCTTGGTAGCTGGCGATTATCTTGCACGAGAGCTGCCACTGCCGGGTGACCATGACATCGGCCGACTGGATCCTCGAATATCGATGCTGCCCGAGGCTGGATAAGACGGCGTCAGATCCGAGACTCACTTTACTAATATCGTCGGCGTTCCTTGCTAAATGTATGCGCGTCAGACAGTAGAGCAGCTCGCCGGCAACCCCGCCCAGTCTTTCACCAGTGTCGACTCCTCCCACTCGGCCCGGGACGATGTCTGAGCAGGTCGGTCGCTTCCTCGTTTGCAGCTTCTTCTCCTTGCTCCCGTATATCGCCAACGTGGCAGACTCTGTGTTGTGAAGAACCTGCTCAACCCGCAACTTCCTCTGCTGCTCGTCGTATCCAGATGGCTCGATATGGTCAAAGAGGACTTGCGCCTCGTTCAGATGTAGAAAAGCTCGGCCGTGCTTTGCTAGCACGCTATTGGCGGTGAACAATGCTAGAGAGCAGAAGACGGCATCCAAGGTCGCCGGATCGGCAAAGTCGTATGCCTGCCGGGATGATTCGACTTCAGCTATACGCTGCACGACTTCGTCTCCGTTCTGATGGTCCATGCGGTAGCGCGCAGCTGAGTTGAGAAGCCGAATCGAGTAGAGTAGCGTCCGCAGGTCTGGCACAGTTTCCCAGTTGGGCTCCATGACCAGACGCGAGGCAAGTTTAGCGTAGGACACGACGGGGAAGATCAAATATGTCGTGTCAAAGAACTCGTCGATTGATTCCCAGATTTCGGGTCTTTGGTGAGTGGCAGTTTCTCCAAAGGGTCTGCCATCCGGAGGGTAGATTTGGTTCGAGGTTAGTTCGACTCCATCCAGCACTGAGTCCTCGCCAACACAATCTGGGGTCGCGATGCCATAGGTAGTTCCATCCGAGGCGGATGATGGTGTGTGTTCTCCCCCTTCATCTTGGCCGGAATTCCGTGATGGTCCTACATCATCCCCAGCATATGGAGAGACACTGTAAGTACTAGACAGCGACCTCGGTGTGGCTGGGAGGGTGCTGCTAGAACCGAAAAATTGCTCTGAAAATGTATCTCGTGGTCTACGGATCTCCCTAGAGTGGGCTTCAGCACGTCATGTCTGAGAAGGGAATACAGTCACACCCACGCTTTTTTAGGCCGGCCGCGCCTGGCGGGAAGGTCGGTACGGGTGCATTTCGACTTTGCGAGCCAGCACTGCTCACAGGGGGTCGAGCGTCGAGGCGAGGAGCAAGACGGGACTTGACGAGCCTGGCACTGAAAACGGAGGATCAGACAAGAGCGCATACTCGCTTGGACCACTGAAGTTCACCTTGATTTTAAGTCTGCGGCATGAATCGCAAGCCCGCACACTGGCGCCGTCATAAGGACGCACTGTGGCATTGGAGAGGGAGAATGTGGTAAACATGGGCACTGTCGATAGCGCTGATGATAGCTACATACAGCACTGATGGCTCTTCTCACGGCACGAGTCTGTGTGAGGTTTCTGGAGGCATGGCACAGGTGATAAGGTGAAAAAGAACGGTCTCTCGATTGGCGTGTGGACTGCCCCCTCATTGCTCTCGCCTCCATGTGGAACTGGCACCATCTGACAAAGACGGACTACTGTCGTAAAAGCACTTCTCATAGACTTGCCTTTTCCCGATTAACCATATCTCATCACATGACTATTATTGTATCCGTCGATCCAATCGATGGTGGAAGGGACAGCCGTGATCAATTCCTGCTACTCATGGTAACGCACATTACGTACACCGTTAGAGAGACTTTGGATACACAAACATTCACCCTCTATCATAAAAGAGAATAGACTCATGGTCCCAATTCAACTACGCCTTGTCAAGCTAGCCCGTTTACTACTCGAAATGGCCGCATGGAGTTAACCGCTTATTTCCTGCCTTGCAGCCTGCAGGGAGCCTGTGTGCGGGGACGAGCTGAAAATGACTTTCCCCATGGGGAATTCTCGATTTGGAATATTCCCCAAGGCATGACACTTGCGAGTTGGTGCCAAGGTCTACCCCAACACCAATAGATCATCACCAGTGAATGATGATGGCAAAGTCATAATAAATTCCTCTCTCAAAAGGCCAGACCGCCGGGTTAATACGCTGCTTCTTGACATTGCCATCTTGGACTACCTTTGCGGAATGGCCTCATCCGGGAAGCCAGCCTACACAGGCCAAAGACGCACCGTTTCCCATCCTAAACTTGGGCAGCTAACCGGGCGAGTAGTTGAGCCTGTGGAATTCCCAGGCTTCTCGGTCGTGCAGTTCCGTTCAGTTCCTTACGCCACGATCCCGAAGCGCTTCTCGCCGTCGATTCCGCTGAAAGATATACCGTCTAACTTCGACAGAAGACCGAGTCGGGACTTCACCAATTACGGCGCCGCATGTCCCCAAGTTGGCGGCGCACACCCATCCTGGTGCGATCCTTACGGCGGTCCCCTGCAAGATGATTTGAATCTGGAGTTTGACGAGTTCACCTGCCTCACGGTGTCCATCTCCGTGCCCGAGTCACAGTTGGTGTCGAACCCGGACACAGACCCGGACCCAAAGCTACCGGTGATGGTCTATATCCACGGTGGCGGCATGTCCGAAGGCATTGGCCATGTCGACGGCCTGCACTCAAATGCACCCATCACGTCCTATGCGGCATCCATTTCGCAGCCCGTCGTTGCCGTCAACATCGGCTATCGTCTCGGGTGGTTTGGCAGTCTTGTGTGCGAGGACGTGCTCGACGAGTTCACCGCCGACCCTACGAGCCCCTACGGACCGTTCAACCTGGCCATGCAGGATCAGCGAAATGCATTGGCATGGATTCGCACATTCATTGGCGGATTCGGCGGCGACCCTTTAAACATCACAGCTTTCGCCGAGTCCGCTGGTAGCGCATTCCTCACCTACCACATCTGCGGCTCTTCGACCCGCCTCTTCGACCGGGCCATATTGCAGTCTGGCCTCATCTTTGGCAACGTTCCATTCGACGTCAAGGAGGCCGAGTACCAGGCTATGCTGAAGCACCTCGGGATTAACAAGGAGACTGCGCCAGAGAGGCTGGATGCTCTACGGCAGGTCGATGTGCAGACCCTGCTCATGCTCCCTGGCTGCCACATGACGCCTTATGTTGGCCCTATTCCCGGCATCAGCACCGAGGCGTCACTCTTCTCAAGAGGTACCCCTACTGTTCTAGACCAGATGGACCTTGTTGCCACTTGCGACTGGCTGGGCGATGTGATTATCGGCGATGACTTCTGGGAGGGCCAGCTGTTCTTCCCTCTGTTGCAGGCCTGCGACCAAGTCGAATTTGCAGAGACGGTCCAGTCACTATTCCCCGCATCTGAGGCCGAGGCACTGCTGGCCGCATACCAGCTACCGACGAAAGATCGGCATCGCGGCGCAGTGCAAGTCTCGCTTCTCCTGGGCGACCTCATGTTCTCCGTCCCGTGCCACGAGCTTGCCAAGCGCTTGGCAAAGCAAGGCCAGAGCAGGAAACGCAACGTCTATCGATACTCATTCTGCCTCTCGAACCCTTTCCCCGGTAGCATCTGCGGTCTTGTACCCGGCCACCACTTTGTCGAGATTCTGTTTGTCTTCTTGACATTGCAGGAGCGGTACCCAACTCACCGCGACGGATGGGCAGTCCGCCAGGCCCAAGAGACGGCACGTCGGTGGATAGCCTTTGCGAATGGCCGTCCCCCGTGGGATCCATGCTTCACCGATGGGACCACTAGCGAGAATGAGGCCAAAATTGCCATATGCGATGACCTGTCAGGATGGTCGGTGCGGACCTTGAAGGAGGACGAGGAGCTGAGCAAGAATGACCCCTGGGGCGAAAGAAGATATGCGGCGTGGAGAGAAATCTCCCACGCCTTGGACTCGTTGAGAAATGGAGCTGCTGACGCTGCTGACCGAAACCATAGGCTCACTATGACGAGGCTGCGGTTACTGCAATTCGCATACGGCAGTGGTGGGCTACTAAAAGTGTCAGGATTATAACTCTATGTGTAAATTAGCTTGACTGTGTTATCTATTCTGTTCAAGTTTCTCCTATAAAACTATCTATAATGTTCTAGCCATGTCCCCTTATACCTAAATAATTACAAACAGATAGCTTGTTTCTCAGAAGAAAGTATGTTTTTAGTCGTTCCAATATACTTTGTTTCTTCAACTAATCTAAACTTATCTCACCATACCTATGGACCATGCTGAGGGATAATTGAAGAAGCTATAATTATACTGTGTAAGATCTGTGAAGACGCTACATGGGATCTTCATATACACTTGTAAAGGCGTGAAAGACTAGTCAGTACTGTCAGATAGACCTTTGAATTCCTCAATGGAAACAGCCAAGGCAGAGAAGGAGTATAGAACTTCTAGTCCGCCGCCTTAATTCCAAAGTAGCACCGCCTTAATACACTTTCCACTCTGAAGATCCTCCTTGGCTTGGGCCAATTCTTTAAATGAATACTTCTTAACTAATTTATCGACCGGTAATTGACCGTCTTTCCACATTTGAATAAGACGGAGAATAAACTATTACCGTTGTTAGCTTATCTTGATCATGAAATTGACAAAAGCGCAAAACAAGGATAAGGATAGGATGACATACCTCCTGAGGAACCGAATCGCCTTGGTGAGTTCCAGCATAGCTGATACCCTGTGCGATATACAAGGCTGGCGTGATATGAACCTGTTTGTCTACAGATGGAGCGCCGACAGTGGCGGCAATCCCCCGTGGGCGAACACAGTTCAACAGCGAGTTTTGAATTATGGTGATGTTACCCGTCGTATCCATTGCACGATCTGCGCCAAGTCCTCCGGTCAATGCTTTGATCTCGGCGACGGTGTCGGCCACTTCTCTTCCGTTGATAACATGGGTAGCACCAAACTTCTGGGCGAGTTTGAGCTTAAAGTCGACAATATCAACAACGATGACCTTTTCAGCAAAGGTGGTATGTGCTGCCATGACCGCTGCCATCCCCACTGCTCCTGCACCGAAGATAACAACCGAGTGGCCTTTCTCAGGCCTAAGCACGTTGAGCATAGCTCCAGCTCCAGTTTGGATTCCGCAGCCTAAAGGAGCAAGGAGTTCCATCGGGAGGTCATGAGGAACAACCACTGCGGAACTAGCTTTTACGATGGCCTTTTGGGCAAAGGTGGACTGCCCGAAGAAGAAGGATGAAACTGGTGCAGCTGAACCGTCCTCACCCACTGGTAGGGCCGTAGAGAGATATGGACGACTAGCGTCTACGCGAACTCCTGTGAAGTTGTTCGCCCATAGGTTTTGACAATAAGGCACAAGGCCACTATTGCAGGTTGTGCAGCTTCCACAGGCGCTATACGTGAGCAGGACGTGATCGCCTGGCTTGACATGTTTCACTGCAACGCCAACCTCTTCCACCACACCAGCACCTTCATGGCCACCAACGAATGGGAACGCCATGGGAAAGAGACCCTAGATTAAGCAATGTCAGTTATTTCAAATCGCTAGTGTATCAAGCATTCTCACGTTACTTACATTGCAAGCGGAGAAATCGGTCTGACAAATGCCAGTGGCAACTAATCGTACAATAATCTCATCACTACGCTGGTCATCTCTGATGATGACTTGCTGTAGTTCGTAGTCTGAGCCCTTGGATGGGCAGACATACATTGAGACGGTTTCAGGCATTGCTTCCCAGTTAAGATATATGGTGTAGTATAAAAGAAGGCTATAAGCTTTTAGTGGTATGAACAGCTAGCATTTGAAGGCTTGAGATGTTTTAAAGAAAGATGAGAGGAAATTTTGCGCTAAGATTCAATGATGAGATACACCGAGGATTTGGACTACGTTGTTTCCACAACACGAGCCACCCCATTAGCAATGTAAGCGTCGGCCGAGGTGTAAAATTTGCGGGACATGCCGACTTTCGGGAGAGTGCTTATGTTTGGGCGGGCATCATGTAAGGCCGGAAAGCCGGAGGGCGCGGGGCGTTCGGCACCAAGATGGATATAATAAGTTTTTGATCATAGCCTGAATTCCATTGAGTCATTTGTTTTTCTCGGCCATTTTATTGTTCTTTGTAAGGATTCGCGCGGTGGAAAGAGAGATGCGCACCCCGAGCGACGCCAGCTGGAGGTGGCTCGCTGTGACCGTGGAGGCGAAGAATTTAAGCCGACACTGACAAATTAACCAAGCGGTGGAGGGGGTGAAGCTGTAACTTTCATACACTATAAATCAATTCCCATTTACTTTAAACATAAAGAGCGTAAATCCATAGTAAGGTCAAGTTTTATTCTTTCAACACGTAGTTTACTCTAGCGCCACTCGAACGAGCTTCTTGTTCACAAATTCGTTGAATCCAATGTAGGACAGCTCCCTGCCAAAACCAGAGTTCTTCACTCCACCAAAGGGAATATCTGGACTCGAGTAAGCCGATCCATTAATGAATACCATGCCTACATCCATCTTTTCCGCGATCACCTTTGCATAGGGGATGTCTGTAGTCATTATGCATGCTCCCAACCCAAAGCTAGTAGCGTTGGCAAGTTCGATGGCATCAACCTCGCTTTCCACTATGTATATACTCAAAATAGGGCCAAATGTCTCTTCTTGGAAAATCGGGTTGGTCGGCGCAATATCCGTCAGAACCGTGGGCTCCATGTACCAGCCAGGTCGGTCGATTTGGCTTCCACCATATGCCACTTTTGCACCAGCGGCTCTTGCCGCCCCGACTTGTGCAAGCAAACCTTGCAGAGCCCTGTCGGAGGAGATTGGTCCGAGGGTGGTCGATGGATCGCTTGGATCGCCTGGTTTGAGTGAAGCAAACGCGCTTACTACGGCCTCAGTGACTTGACGACCTCTCTCCGTGCCAATGACAATAAGTCTCTTGACGGCGGCACATCCTTGGCCCGTGTTGAACATTCGGGAGTTCACCGTAGTAGTGATAGCTTGATCCAGGGGGGCATCGGGGAGAATCATGAGCGCGTCGGAACCTCCCAGCTCAAGCACGGCTTTCTTGACATTGCGCCCAGCGCGCTCAGCCACAGCGGCGCCGGCTCGAGTGCTGCCAGTAAAGGTGACTCCACGGACCCTAAAGTCGTCCAAGAGACCTCCCAGCTGTGCGACGTTGGCGAAGATATTTGTGTAGACTCCTTCTGGAACCCCAGCGTCGACAAATAGTTGCGCAAACTTGAGTGAGCATTGCGGAACACTGGGAGCAGGCTTCGCAATTAAGACATTTCCAGCCATCAGCTGCGGGGCAGCGACACGGGCCAGTTGAAGATAGGGAAAGTTCCAAGGCTCGATGGCAAGAATGACGCCAACAGGCTCCGACCAAATTTCGCATCCAGGGTTGGATGCGACAATCTCCGGCTGAAGGAGCTTTTCTGCCTCGGCTGCAAAGTATTCGAACATGTCGACGCACCAACCGATCTCGAGCTTCAACTCGAATATAAGTTTGCCAAGCTCTCTAGCAGCACACTGGGCGAGCTCGTCAGTCCGCTCTCGCATGAAAGCGGCCACTCTGGCCATAAGACGGCCTCGTTCGGCAACTGGTAAAGGACGCCAGACATTCTTATACGTGTCATTAGCCTTTTGAAGAGCAGTCTCGACCTCAACGTCAGATAACTCGGCAAAAGTTTGAAGGTGCTCGGCAGTCGCTGGATTGTAACTCTGAAACTCGCTTTTAGTAGCCATGGTGGTATTGTAATAGAAGATCGGACTTTATATAATTCGAGGTAGAAATCAATGGCAAGCCAGTAGGCATAAATCGCTGCTGTCTTTCCACTGTGTAGAAGTAGGATCTCTTCCTTGATATATGTCCATTTCTTGAACAAACTATGGAAGTGACCATCCACCTTACTAATCCTGCTGGGTTTCGACAGGTTGCATACATTAATTATCCAACGCCAATGCGCGAAATGCAGCCGTGACCGAAAATCCGTACATCTGTCGCCGAGAAGTTGACCCTTGACTATGAGAGCAGACTAAGTGGAGGCATGCCATTAGTTAATTGCTTACACATTGAGAGTATTTCGATCAAAGGCATGCTTAACCTTATGTGGTAGCTTCTACGCATAAGCTGAGCTAGGTACCTACTACGCATGCTTGCAAGCCCCGTTTCCATCGTGCTGGGAAGTTGGGCACAAACGCCCTTCAAGGCCCCGTTTGGTCTCTATGCCTCCTTCAATCTCTTGGCCTAGCTAGGACATTCAAATAGCGGTCTGATGGTTAATTCCATACCAACGACAGCAATTACGATCGAGCAAAGCGAGGGGTGCCCAAAGACAATGGCCAACAACCAACACTCTGACTTCACATTTGAAGCGTAGTTGTGCTACAAGTGCAAGCCTGAGTGATAAGCAAATACCGAGCGGACCGGAAGATGACTCAAGCTTACTTCGACCTACAGTTCAAATTGGCAGGCAATTCATTGACATAAGTGACAGATGATGAATCCCCGTCGGCTCGCTTACATCCCGAGACCGACGCTACCCCCTCTCGCCGATGCATGCGGACTTCCATTGCGGTTTCTAATGCATTTCTAGGGTACTAAGATGAGGGGGGCTTATGATATTGCGAAGATCCACACGCAATTGGAAAGATATTGAGGGCAAGATGAGGCCGGTCTTAAAACGATCCTCGGCCCCGATTAGAGTGAGCCGAGTCCGTCAAAAAAAATACACATATCTGCCCTCCACCAAACAAGTCTCAGCACCAGGGTTCCCAAAACTGCCCGACCAACGCCTACCATGCCAGCGTTAGATCGCTTCTTAGATCTACGCCGTGATCCGGCCTCGGCTGCGCATGCCTGTCCAGACGTCACCCTGGCCCCTAGAGCGGTCCGGTCTTGCCAACCATGCAACCGCCGTAAAGTTCGCTGTGATAGGAGAGAGCCATGCTCGGCTTGTCAAAAGACCGGGATAAGGTGCATCTACCTACCGATAGGCACACCACCTCCACGGGGCATCAAGAGAGGGCTGAAGGCTGGTATGGTTGCACGGATTGCTGAACTGGAGAAGGCATTGAGCATCGTGGCCAGCACGAGGAAGGATGACTTGCTGCCTGTCTCATATCTCGATCAACCGCAAAGCGTCCGACCATCAGATGATCAAGCCCAGCTCACATCGAGTCACCTGCCACATGAACAGCAGGACGCATCTGGGGACCATATCCACCAAGCTGATATCCTCCTCCAGGAAGATGCGGCAAGTCGTTACTTTAGTGATGATGTTTTATCAAGAGTCGTCAATGAAGATCGCAATCATTCGAGCACTACATTGACAGTATCACCTATCAAAATAAATCCTCCACCTATGGACAGCTCCTCGCCCTTCAATCCTCTAGGGATATTGTCCGTGCCCGGCATGCTTCATCCCCCATATGCTCTTCATCCGACCAAGAGTGTAGCAGCTTTGCTATGGAGACAATATGTCGAAGTTGTGGAGGAATGTGCAAGCTGCAAGATACTTCATGTTCCTACGGATGAGATTACCGTATTCAGCACTATCGAAGACCCCTCTTCAGCTTCAGCTGAGAACCTTGCACTGTGTTTCGCTATATACTTCGCCTCGTGCGCTTCTCTAGAAGCTCGAGAAGTAGAAAGTATATTGCATCAAGATGGCTTCCAAGGCGCACTAGCCCTGAAACACGGCTTTGAGCAGGCGTTGGCTCACTCGAACTTCTTGGACATGCCCTCAGATACAACTATTAAAGCACTGACTATTTATATTGGTGCATTGAATATTCAACATCGAGGTAAAGGTACTTGGATTGTCAACGGACTCGCCATGCGTGCCGATCGCTCGCTCGGGTTTCATGTCGATGGTAGACGTCTGGCAATATCACCCTTCCGTGCGGAAATTCGGCGTAGGATATGGTGGTGCCTCAATGTTTTTGAGAGACGCGCCCATGAAGACTACGGTTTGCCGGGCGCAAGTGATAGCGTCCAATCTCCGTCCGTCAATTTACCACTAAATGTGAATGACGAAGACCTGTATCCAGATATGGATAGCCTGCCACAGCCGCGTGAGGGGTGGACGAGCATGACACCCACACTCATCAATATTGAAGCTTTCACTACTATCCGAGAGTGTACAGCCCACTCATCGGCGGAAAACTCTCTGGAAGATGTTCGGCAGCAGATCATGGCGCGTGGCAGAGATGTTGTCAACAAATACATCCAGCACGCTAAGCTCGTCGTGCCCCGCCAACGCCACATGATCCTTGTCTCGAGGTTTGTGCTGCGCAAGCTCGACTTCGACTCACGGTTGAAATGGCAGATTCGAAGATCTGGGGCGTCACCCGACCAATTTATAACGGAGGAGAACATGGTCGAGGCACTTGAAGTCATGGATCTCGCTCGTTCCCTGTATACCGATGAGTTGCTAAAGAAGTACGCTGTTTCGTCCCGGGCCTATACTCAGTATAATATCAAGCTCTACATACTGTATCATCTCTTTATCAGGCCGCTTAGCCCAAATGCTGAGCGCGCTTGGAAGCTCATCGACGATCAGGTGGCTCCTTGGAGCGGTTTCGATGCGGAAATCGTGGGCCCCAAAGCTGAGTTTCTTCAAACATTGCTTACTAGGGCTAAAGAACACAGGGCCAGGGCGTTCACAGAGCAGGCGACGAGTTTGGGAGATAAACAACTTGTTGTTATCGCGAGCCATTGTGAACTTGCGAGCGGCCATTTAGGTGATATAAGCACAGGCGACAACTGGTCGAGTCACCTTACCATACCATCAATTATTCAGGGGGGGTTTCTCGATGACACTATATTTCAACAGCTGGACTGGACAGCTCTTAGTATGAATTAATGGACTAGTGCTTTGGAGCCTTCCAGTAGTATAAGGTGGCTATATACACTGTTTATTCAGATAATTAATGTCTTGGAACTTGCTTAAATCCAGAGTTTTGTCCATTTAGTCGATATTGCTATTTGCTTTAAGTTACATACACACCCTTGGTAAACGAACGTGTTTCTGTTAATTCTAACCGGCCGCAGACTTCTCTCTTTCCTCTCTACCGGTGGTGAAGATCTTTATTGCTTGCAGTGGAGGCTATTGTGATTTCCAGCTTCAAATTTGTCCGCTCTACAGTCCGCTCTCTAGTCCGCTGAACAAGGTATATTTTGCGCTACTCCATCTTAGCTGGGCCGAAGGATTCAGTAATGTACAATAGTTGGGCAGATATCTCCGCTTGCTAGGTTGCGTTATACGAATTCAGTTAAGTGGGTAAAGGCGAATATGTGAGCCACCTGGAACCTTGGTACCAGCGGACGCCAAAAACTCGAGCATGCATGGTGTTCTGACACGTGTATGATAAATGTGGGAGCGGGCTCGGCAGCGGACTCGAGAGCGGACGCAAGCGGGGGACAGGGGTCTGTTTACTTCAGCCAACTGAACAAATACCTTACTAGCTACGGATATCTACCTACCTTTCCTGAATAGTATAATATTTATATCTTAAAATAAAATTCTTTAATATAGCTTAGGAAATAGTAGTTAGAAAAACAGTATATATAAATCTCTTGATCCACTACAATTTATTTCAACCTCTTTAACTAATTATCACGTGAGTTATAAACAACAGTCTCCATATCGCTTGGCGTGGAGAGTTGGGGCGGGGTAAAACATTGCGTGCGTGGAATATCTTGACTATGCTATTAACCTAAGTCAACTGAACTGCTTCCCTTGATATCTACTAGCACAGACCTCATTATACCTAAACAATGGTTGACAACAGCCACATGCCTTACGAGCTTACCCTGCACCCTCAAAGCGAAGTTCACAATGAATTACAGAGGACAGAGAGTCGAGAAGTAACACACTCGTCGATTGATACCCCTTCAAGGGACCCTGAATCGGAGTTGGAGGCCTGGCTATGCGTTATAGGAGCATTTGCTTTCGCGCTTCCCTCTTATGGTGAGGCTGAGCAAAGCATTTTCATTTGAAATAGTAGATTAACGTTGCTTTTTCTAGGATTCATGCAATCTGTTGGCACTATCCAGTCGTACCTTCAACTGAACCAACTTCAGGATTATTCAGTTGGTCAAGTCGGATGGATTCCAGGAGTCTATCTCTTTCTCACATACTTCTTCGGCATCCAAATTGGACCCATCTGTGACTATGGAGGACTTATGCCCGTTGGCGCTATCGGCGTTCTCATGACTATTGCATCATTCTTCATCCTGGCCGAATGCACGGCTTATTGGCACTTTATGCTATGCCTCGGCTTACTCGCAGCACTCGGCAGTGCCACAATATCAACACTCGGCATGTCCGTTGTGGGCAAGCTCTTTGTCCGACGACGTGGATTAGCTATGGGCATTGCCTTGACGGGTTCAGCGGTTGGCTCCATCATCTTGCCGCTCATGCTCCGTTCGCTTCTACCAGGTATAGGTTGGAAGTGGACAATGAGGGTATTGGCGTTCACGATTGCCGGTATCACGACGCCAGGTCTCTTGTGTTTCTTGCCCTCGCAGCGTCTCGCCGCTCGTGCCCCGCGGCAGCGGCTCCATAACAGCCAGGCTCTGCTAGACTTTACTGCCTTCCAGTCGCCGGCGTTTACCTTCATGTCATTGGGATCTCTTCTTCTGGAGTTCGTAATTTTTGGTATCGCTGGCCTACTGCCAACGGTCGCTACAAAAGCAGGATTTACCCCAGAAGATGGTTACTTGATGATAGTTGTTCTGAGTGTCTGTTCTTTCGTCGGGCGCATCCTGCATGGCTTGGCTGCTGATTGGCTGGGTCCATTTAATGTCTTGCTGATGACCATCACATTTACCATTGTCTCAATGGCGGCATCATTTATACCATTTACAAACCAAGCAGGAGCATCCCTATTTGTGTTCTCTGCCCTATGGGGATTTGGATCGGGGTCGTTTCTGTCTATTCCGCCTGGTAGGTTAATACCACAGTGTGAAAATTTCCATTGCTAACAGCTATAGTCTGCCTAGGAGCAATATGTGCGGTAAAGGATTACGGGAGATACTATGGTACATATCAATTATATTCCACAGCTGCTCTGCTCTGTATATACTGACCTAGTCTAGGAACCATTACCTTCTTCTGTAGCTTTGCTGTGCTGCTATGTATACCGCTCGGCGGTGTTATGCTGGATAATCTAGGAGCACAAGCTTTAGCAGGACTTTTGACAGCTATTATAGTCTTAGGTGCAGTATGTTATGGGATAGGTCGAGCCTTGGTTGCTGGAAAATGGTTGATGGTGACGATTAAGGTCTAACTTGTCCATAGCACGCGCCGATGTTTCTTTCTAAGAGTATAATGTGCTATAGCAGTGTGGTGTAGTAAGTATAAGGTTAAGAGATAAACGTAGTTACACTTCTCATACTAGATATAATCTACCCAAAGGAACCACCAAAGGGCGGAGCGATGATATTTTTTTCATAGCAGACAGAGTGACTTGCCTCACCTGAAATTGTTATTGTATTCGGTAGTGAGAGAGTTTCATCCGTGAGCACTTGCTCGAGGACCGAATCAACACTTGTTTAGTTGCGTCTGTGTCCACTGATAATAGAGAAAAGGCTGCGGGTCAAGCAATTTCGTCTCTCTGCCTTTCAACCCTTATAGCAATAAAATTCTAACATTAATAACGTAAGAGAAAGAGAGTAAAGGTGAACAGCCATGGAAGAAACCAGAGCTCGACAGCTCAGTATGATAAATACGAAAGCTTAAAATGATAGCCTTTTCTAGTCTAAGATATAGTTATGCGCAAGGAAAAGTCTGTGATACCTTACTTGCTATCAGGACAAGCAGCTTACCGGAACATTAATAACACTTTGCCGTTTTAATATATTGTAAAATCACTTTAATACTATCAATATGCCCCTGAAGCAGCAACTAGATATATATCGGCTGATGTTCAGCGTTATTAAACATTAAACAGTTCTTAGTCCCATCCCTCCGACCACTTAAATATTGTCCTTTTGATATCAAGGATATCAAGTATAGATCAATAAAAAAAGATTTTATGCTATACTCTAGGGGATAAGCGTCCCCGAAGAATAAGTTAATTCTTTTTGGTATGATTATAATCTATTCTTTTAAATACTTAAGAGTATCTACGGAAAATAAAGAAAAAGCTCATTATACCTACCGTAGAAAATTTAATAGGAGAAGCAAGTTTTTATATAAACTACACAGGCCAATTTGATAAACTGCATAAGCGCAAAGAAACAGCTCTTGGGCGCATAGATTACCGTCCTTGGTGTCTGATAATCCTAGAATCTCAGACATTTCGTTAAAATAAGAATACTTCTAGCTGCCATTGACATGCGTCAAGTCACCACCCAACTTGTTCAGCTTGGCCGACCAGACAATGTCGACCCACGCCATTGAGCGTAGGTTATCCATTATGAAATTCCATCGCAGACCCCGTTCCATCATGGTGTGGTTTAATTGGACTATCATCCAATGCCTTCCACATCCTACTTCGGTCACAGCCCCAAAAGCCAGCACAAACAACTCGACCTGTTCTAAACCCGTCCAGTCGATGATAAGCGCCTTGAGAAGGTTTGATAATTTCCAGCTTATGTGAGAAGCCACCGGATTGGAGAACTTATTACCAGCCACAAACATCACGGGCCCGGACAAATACAGGATTGCTGCTAGGCGAAATGCTTCGTAAGCCGCTTCAATGGGCGTCAAAGGATTAGCGTCATCATGTATGGCTCGTTCGTTGAAGCGAGGCAGGGTTAAGGTAATATATACGATGGCGTGTAGTGTCTCCATCAGCGCTAGATCTTGACTTAGCCCAAGCTCCGACTTTCCAGCGACCGAGTTCGATAAGCTGAGGAGCAGCTTCAAAAGAACTGTGATACTTGCGGATTTGGGACAATTCATCTGTAGCCCTTCAAGAGATTCTTGGAAAGCGCTGTCTTGTACATGTCGAGCCTTGGTCGGGCCGGGCTGGTCCAATGCGAAATAGGGAACTTGGTCTGTAGCCATGGAACCGACCAGATCGGTCCTGTTCATGTTAACAATGATACGGGGATAGCTCTAAGGCAAATATACACACCAAGTTGCCGTAACTCGCAGATAGCGAGAACCAAGACTGTGTATACCACCTCGATATTGGATCATCTTCTGCAGCCCTAGCATGTGCATTTTCCAGCGAGTAAAGTTGTCGGTAAATAACTATTAATACCAATTAGCCTTTACACTTAAAAAATTTCTTATTTGTGGAAGCTGACATCGTAGCTCGCTAGATTCACGACTACACCAATAATAGCTTCATGGGCAGCGAGTCCTGTGCTTTCAAGCCGATCCTTAACTACTCCAATCGATGCGTTATAATGAGATAAGGAGTATTGATTCTCTCGGGATCTTTGACCTCCGTTTCGCTCCGGGTCTATTTCAAGACGAGCAAGAACCAGATGTAGAGCACCGTCGTCGATGAAGGCAAGGGTGAAGCAAAGCTCTCGCATCAGAGCACAGACGGGCGATTCCGGCGCCGCAGCCACTGCATGGTATTAGAACACATGTGATTTTCTAGAAAGGGTACATATGAATCGAATAACAGCTAACAGAAATGGAGCATCTTGCTTGTGCGGGCGGTCACAATATGGGAACTCGGCCTTTTATGAAGGCTTTGGGATGGAGCTGGAGCCAGCGTATATCGAGAAGCCGCCGAGGCAGACAGTGCTTGCAGGCTCTGGTTGTCAGGACTGGGATTGTCTAGAGGTTCCTGCGGGCTTCGACCTGCGTTTTTTGAGTGCTGTGGCCCATGTCTATCTGGTTTGAAAGTCAACTCGACTTTCTGATTCTGCCGATCGCCCCTGCGACAAAGGCCAATGGGTTTCATCACATGGCGATTGATCTTTTGCCGTGTTTCCCTTTTTTTTATATCCTGCGGTTGGGAAATGTTTATGAACATGAGGTCTACAGTGGATTGGCCATTGTTGAGTCGGGAAGACGACATTGTAAAGGCAGACGCAAAGTCCAGCTAAAAACGAGAGAGGAGATGTATACCCAGACCTGTGCGCGTTGTTGCAGGAATAGCTACTTATTTATAACGCTTCTAGTGAGATGGTCTCTGGCGTGCGTGAGAATTATCAGCACTAGGAAGGATTCAGAATAGTCTGCTGAGAACATTGCCAGGGAACATATCGAGCCATGAGCGACGAATCTTGTATTGTACATTTCTGCGACAATGCATATATATCGCCGGAGCGCAAAGCCATTGGATGTTGCAGAAATGAAGATTCTTAGTTTGTGATTCCACCACTGACTGAAATGTATTGACCCGTAATCCAACGCGCTTTCTCTGATACCAGCAAGAGTACGGCGTCAGCAATGTCCTCCGGAGTTCCAACCCTGTCAGCAGCTCGAGTCATGTCGATGGATGGTTGCTGAATCGCCTTGACCATGTCCGTAGGGACAAATTTGACGATATCAGTCGTCACAGGACCGGGGGCAACTACATTGACCGTGATACCCTTGCTGCGCCCCCACTAGTCAAGTTATGCGTTAGTCGCCAATCGATGGAGTTGCATTATTCAATTTTCACAGGTGAGGTTCAACTTACCTCCTTGGCCCAAGACCAGGCCAGACTGTCCAAGGCAGCTTTGGAGGCACCGTAGGTCGGAATATTGGCATCCCCAAGTTTGGACGCAATTGAAGAAGTGTTGACAATTCGGCCGCCAGGTGGCATGTAGGGTACAACGGCCTGCGCAACCAAGATTGGACCTTTGATGTTGACGTCCAATGTTTTAGTCACTTGTTCGGGGCTGATAGCCAAGGTGTTGGCCGCAAAGCCCACTCCGGCATTGTTAACTAGATGGACACAGTCAGTTCCTGACTCGAATCGGGTCATGCTACAGCCATGTTACATACTTAGAATATCAATATGGTCCGTGTTGAACGCTTTGAGAGTCTCCTGGGCCAAATAGTGGGCACCCTCGGGAGTGTCAATCGTGGTCTGGACAACAACAGCATGACCTCCATCTGCCATGATTCTAGATGCAACGGCATGAGCTCGGTCGGTCACAGAGTCACTGACATAGTTGATCGTCACAGATGCTCCGTTCCGAGCTAATGCCACGGCGATAGCTGCTCCAATGCCGTTTTCTCTACCGGAGCCAGTAACAATGGCAACTTTACCAGCAAGCGAGAGCGTATCAACTGGCATGTTGAAAAATGAGAGGTTGGAGGTGAATGATGTGGCGGCTTACTTGGTTTCGGAGTCCATCACATTTTAAGTCTTTCAAATTCTTTATTATCTGATTTGGTACTTAACTTCCATTCTCTTAGTGAAGCTGTCACCTGTTTCCGCTCTGGGTAAGAGGTGTCTACCAGTAACATGTTAATTACGAAATGTTTCTAATCTACATCCAGTCAGTATACAAAAGCGGATACTCGCAGGCCTTAAAGCTATTTGCTAATTTTAGGATGCAGAATTATACCTAATTAGGAGTGAGGTATCCCTGCATTTGCAGATAAGCAATAACCCCCGATAATAATCATAGTTATTTTGCTTACGCAAGAAAGAACCACTTCTTAGACGATCACCTCAGCCTTAGGCTATCATGATACCTTTAGTCTAGGATCAAGCATGTAATTCAGTCTCCCGCATGCCAAGAGGGATATTCGTCCTTATCAAGACTAGCCTCCCTCAAGATTATCGCTATGCAAAATCCAGCTCACCGTATTCCCATAGATTACTGAATACAGACTGGTATATTTTGTATTATTACTATAACAATATATTGCTCTCGGTACTTTTGCTAATACTTTCCGTACCTAGAGACTGCCCTACCACAGTATGTAGCTTTTTGGGGAATAGAAACAACAAAGTTATACAGGCTCCACATACACACGCAAGGTCGAGCGCGCGCTTGCAAGGTAATGAATATTACAAGGTGTTTGTAATGCTGACAAATTGGAGTGGTTGATACTTACGGGCTTGTTTGCCTGAGCCGCTAAATCAGTAGAAGCTCAACAATAGTCTATCTATCCAACACAATAGCAGAAACATTTCAGCCTATTAATATCAAGGAACTCCTCTAGAAAGCTGCTCCCATCTCATTAAGCACACCATGCAATCTTTCCAGAGCATTCTTTGATAGAATGTCTACTTCAACTTCAAATTCCAAACCATGGGCGGACCAGCCACTTGCGCTGATCCCGACTCCGGCTTTCCTGACCAAACAGGTAAACTAGTCACTTCATCTTTTCCAAGAAACACAACCCTAACCGTAACAGCATAACATGTGGATCTCGGGAGCAAGCCACATGTGCAACGTCCACAATGTCATTTTCCGCGGGTATAACTCTATTTACCTCCAGGCCCCCCACGTCCAAGAAGCAGACATGGGCGCCTTCCTGGGCAGCTTCTCTGCTTCAGGAAAGTAATTGCGCTCTTCTTCTTCTGCATGCGTTGTGACTAGTTTGTACCACGCGCGGCAGTAGCTTGGTGACAGTGTTTTTGAACAGACACATGAAGAACATGGTGAGTTTTTTTCGAATGCTTGCTTCTCTCCTTTCTTGGCTGTTAACAAAGGGATGCCAAGACGCATTCATGCCCTTACTTCAGGCCTTCCAGAAATACTTGGATTCGTTGGAAAATGGTAGCCAGTTATCGTCGGACAAGATACTATCCCTCATGTCCGCATTTCAGCAGCCGTTTGAAATCCATTTCCGGAACGAGATTGAACTCATCGCGTCACTTGCAACCCACCCAAATGCTCCCAGAGAAGGTAGTACTGAGCAGATCGAAGCTCAAAAGAACTTCGACAAGTGGGGTTCGAGTTCAGTGACAAGAAGTGGCATCACGGACGTTCTGATGTTTTTCTTTCACAACTTGGACAATGACTACGAGGATGGGTTATGGAAAGATTGGCCAGATATTCCTGGTCCGGTCAGATGGCTTATGCCTAGAGTGATTGGAGGTTGGCACAGACAGTGGTGGAAGTTTGCCAGTTGTGATGTAGATGGAAAGCGTAAAGAGTTATGTTTGCCTTCAGAGGAACATACCGGTATAGATAAAAGTCTCTGTAACACGCGATAAGATATATTAGGAGAAAAGCATAGAGTTTGATACGAATAGTTAGAGAGCTAAAAGAAGCGATCGGGAACTACACAAGCCATTCAAGAACTCATGCTCCCTTTGAGTATGGGCGGCGGATAGGACCTCCAGCAGACTCTAACAAAGAATAATAGAACCTGGCAAAACTGAGATGTCAGCATCATCATTGTTGTACTCTTAGCGTCCTCTTTGAACGAGACATTCTTTCTTGATAGTCTCTAGCTTCATGACCAAGGCGCAACCTTCGGGTCATGCTGTTGCTTATATTACTAGATCCCATAGTTGGGGTCAATCCGAGCATATATACAGTTATTTTTCACTGTACCTCCCTGCTTATCACCCCGTTTAGAGCAGTTGCAGCTGTCCATGGGCACTTTAAAGTATCGCATACACTCGTCATGCGAGAATGTCCACTTGCAGCCTTCAAATACTTCAAACGCGACGATAAAGTGGTAGTTCCCGAGGACTGGCTTCTTCGCTTCCTTGTAAAAGTCAGAGAACACGGGACCCCTCTTGTCATCGCTAAGGTTTCGGCAGAATGACTCCGCGGCACCCTCAATCTTTTCATACTCGGACATTTGGCCCGAGTTGTAGCACATCTTCTCGTTCTTGGATGGGTCTGGTGTGTCGAGGTTGATGTCTGGATTGGCACAGCCGTTCAGCCACGCGGCAATGGAACCTTGCTCAGGGTTGATGGCCACATAGTCCGCCCGCCCGCTTGTCGTTAGCTTGGCGTACTTGATGTTGGCACCCGATGTGCCGACACCTTCTGCGATCCCGCCGCCTTCCCGCCAGGTAGGCTTCTTGGGGTAGTCGTTGAACCAGACGCGGACTCGGCCGTCCAACTTTCTGGTCCAGACATAGTCTACCAGCTGCACACCCAACCGCTTCAGGACCGGACGCCGTTGGCCTGCGCAGGCACGGTGCACAGGATCAAGAGTGAAGGAAACCAGCTTAAATTGATTGACCCGTGCGGAACCAAGGAAGAGGCAAGTATCCAGCTCGGCCCTCGCACAGATTATGAGGTAATTTCACTGTTGCTGACTGCTCCCACACAGGACCGTTGGGGGTGCAACCTTATGATGTTGAACCCAAATGGGCCCGGCAGAATTGTCAATTACCTTCCCGAAGGTCTTCAAGGTGAGGACTATGATTTGCAGAACTTGGCCGGCGGTATAAGGGAGATTGATCAGATACCAATGTGTTTCTTACCCGAGAATCGACCTATACGATCTGAGGCTTCTAGGGAGGCTGTTGGGCTTAGAGTATGAATTGAGGCCATTTGTTATATAGACTGTGAACTGTGAACTGTTCACCTAGAATGACATTACACGAGCTTGTGTATCAGGAATGCATGCTTGTATTGGATGAATAAATTCAGTTGAGCTAACGCTACTCATCTATCGACCCATCTTCACCAATGTTCTCCAACTCCAACTTGATTCCAGACTGGGCACTTAATTCATCAATCCTAGTCTGCAGCTCCGGTAAGAGAGTGCCAACGTATAGCGGCAAGGGCAAGATAATCCGCTTCAAGTTGGGTGGGAGCCGCAGCGACGCTTGTTCCTCAGCAAGCAGAAGATCCATAGCTCCAACAATAACACCATCGTGCCAGTCAAAATTCTCAACAGAGAGCAGTTCGCCCGTTAGTACGAGCACCTCGAGCCCGGAGGGGAGCGATGCTCCCAGGTGCGTTATCTTTCCCGGCGCTTCTTCCGGTGATAATCCAATCAGGAAAGCCCAAGGGATGCGCAGGAGTTTGAGTTGCGCAAGCTGCGCGAGGCCACGCAGTGATCCCCGAGTCTGCACGTCGGGATCCTCATACTCTCCGTAGAGCTCGTTAGCCTCTGTGTCAGCCTCAATGGTTAATTCCATCAATGTACCATGGACTTGGCACAGAGCATGGGCCATTACATCTAGCGCAACGATGTCCGTGCTGGCGTGGCTATCCAAGTGCTCCTGGTAGAACCAATGCCAGTGCAACTTCTTCAGCGACTTGAGTGGCGTAAGCAGGTGTTCTAGCCGAGTCTCACGCAATCTGAACAGCTCGAGGGATGTCAGAGAGGATGTTAAAAGAGGCATAGCGCTATCTGAATGCGGCCAGGTCCAAGTGACGGGATTGTCGATTGAAACGGACATGGTTTGGAGAGACGGCAGATAGAAGAACGGAAGAACGTCCGCGGCATTATTGAAATCGCAGTGACGGAACTCGTTGGTCCTACCGGCGAAAACAACGTGTTTCAGAGAGGGGAACTTGGGTAACCATCTGCTTCTGTTTCCGACGCAGGTAGTGGCATGACGAAGAAACTTGCCAAGACAGGCACTCTCAAGCGTGAAATTAGGTCCGAGTTCGAGAGAAATTAAATTCGGAAGCATGGAAATAAGCAGGGCCACCAATGCATCGACTGCGCCAGCTTGTAGCTCCTCCAACCAATTGTCAGCGCCGGGTGCTTCAATCACTCGTATATGCTCAGCCGCCGCGGGCAAGGGAAGTACAGAAACGGGCAGTGCTGGGGGCTCCTCATCGGTACCACGGGGGTGTGTCTTGAAGCCCATGCCAGTAAGCCGCAGTTTAAGGCAGTGCTGGCCGAGATAAGGCCTTTCGAGGAGGGTCCGGAGCAATGCAGCAACGGGCGGCAGTTTGTGATCTGGTTGTTTTTTCCATTCGAGATGGATGTCGGCGACGAGAAGCGGCTCAACGAAGCCGTGAAGGTTTTTGCTAACCAGGCTCAAAGAGAGGAGGTCACCCGAGGGCAACAAGGTAAAGATAGCTAACTGCAGCTCCCGTGGACAGTCCTGCATGGTTCTGGCCGGCATGCTGATGCTGTGTGTTGAGGCAAGATGGTGGTGAGTGAAGGTGAATGACGAGGTGATGTCTGTTGAAAGTCCTTACCCCAAACGCGGGAAACAAGGTTTGGGCGTACGTGTAGGATTCGGTCCTAATATGTAAGCATGATGTTGCCATGCAACGCAAATGCGGTATTGACTTGCGGACGGCTTGTGTCACATTAGTGTGATGAGAATAAAATCAGAAAGACACAACCCTACGCCCTGCCCAAAATAATGGCCCTTATGACTCAATTGGCTTACTGGCCGGTATGAAATAAACTCATCACGGGGCCTTTTGAATCGGCGCTGACTGTAAGGGACTTGAAAACTTGATCTTCATCCCCGTGCTGCGAACTTATGCAGAACATAGTAAGCATCTTCAACGGAAACCCCCGGCCTGTGAAACATCTTACGAGTACGCAGCAAATACGAAAACTATGCGCATAGAAACGTAGGTTGTGGACCCGTTGGCGGCCCTGTTGATTTGATTCCTACACCAGCGTGGAACACGGGCATCGTGCAACTATTGTAGAGTTTGCCTCACGCGAAAAAAACACTGCCTAGAACCATATACAGCGCGCTCGTTCATACATCATTCAATTCCACGGATAGACTGCATTACGCTCTCTGTGAAACTAAACGACGAAATGGTTGGACCTTCGTTAGCAGCATGCCTTGCTTTTGGGACTATGCTACTCAGGGGAATTGCTCTGGCTGACGAGTGCCAGCCCTCAACATGGTCGCCCAAGATGATGTCGCTGTCATCAGTTACTCGTGTGGGCGAGGTCAATTGCCGATATAATACCACGACAGGATCCAAGATCAACGGTGACGCCTGCTCCTCGTTGGCAAAGAAATACGAAACTACGGTAGACGCGATTATGAGCTTGAATCCCACGCTGGGTCAGGACTGCAACGCGTCCATTAAACCAAACACGACCTACTGTGTCAAAGGATGTATGCTCTCGCTAGCTATTGCCGTGGTCTGAACTGGGGAACGCACAAACTAACAATGATTTCTCGCCCAGTTGTTGAGCCGGACCGCGCATGGGATGGGCTCTGCGGTCCCACGCGCAAAAACACCTGCCTAGGTACTGAAAAGCAGTGTTGCAACTCGAAAACGTGGAAGTGCGGAAATGCAGACGAGGATTGCCGAACTGATAACTGCTATGAGGGTGCCTGCTTTAATAAATAGTTCTTTTTCCACATTTCTATCATTACGTTGCACTAAGAGCGAATGAGAAGGTCCATGCGATGGCAATGTTAATTATTCAAGTATTCATCTTGTAAAAGGATCATAGAGTCCAGGAATACCACTGTTTCCCGCTACCAATTCATAGCTTGAGGGGCCGACGGGAAGGGTCACCGCACACAAACCCCAAACGTGGCATCAGGGCAGCAAGTGCGTGCTGAATTCAATTACAGTGTAATGCGTAGGACCTGGCCGCCAGAACCATCTCCACCCGTTCCGACGTACACAGACTTGCCGTCTCTAGCCAGAGAGACCGATGTTGGGTCTTTGACTAGAGTGCCGTTGAACCCGCCAGCCAGAGTCGTCTGGACGCCTTTTGTCGTAACGCGGTTAACCGACGAACCATGGACCGAAAGGTACGCGTTCCCCTTGCAGTCGATGTCAAAGTCATCATACAAATTACCTGCCATGCTGACATTATCCAAGGATGCAATCTTTTCAATGCTGCCTATAGTATTGCCCAACGAGTCGATGGGAACCCGCGCGAATACGCCGGTCGCCGAGTTGGTGAAGTAAAGGTGGCTGCCCCTTATCTTCAGGCCGTTGGGTCCAAGTGGGACACCGTTGCCTGAAGGTCCGAGTGCGTCGCTAGTGAAGGCAACATCGACCTCTTTTGTGCTTGTGTTGATGCGAAACATGCGACCTTGGATTGAGTCAACGCTCAGGACAGTGGTTGGGTTGGCGGGTATCGAGTCCATGCCATTCAACATTTGCGTGTCGGGCACTGGGATAGTATCCAATAAAACTCCCGTCTCATTCTCCGCGTCCACCTTGACAACGTATACAGCCATGGTGCCATTCTCAAACATAAATGGCATGTGTATGCCGCCCGTGACCGCATAGACATCCCCGCCAAGATGAGCAATGCCAGTCAGCCCATTACTTCCTGGCAAAGGAATTAGGCTCTTGAATGAAGGAGTTGTCTCATTCGGGTCGAGAATCAAAAGATTCCCTGAGAAAGGTGCGTCCATGGTGGAAAGGAGGATCTTGCCAGAGGGAAGAACATGGAGGTTCTCGACAAATGTGGTCGCATCATTGAAATTGAAGATCTCGGTAATGGATTGTTCGGTCTGGGCCAGTTCAGCTCTTATTAATATCAAAATAAATAGAAGTTAGGAAAGCATGACTGCTGGTAGAAAGATAAGGTGGAAGGACAGGGTGGAAATGTGTTGAGACGAGGAAACAGGGCTGTAGAGGGATGATGTGTGGCGAAGGGAGAGTGGCAGCCTCATGAAGGAGGGTATATGAGCCAGTTTATCAAGTGACCAAGATGGCAGTTTAGCAAATAAACAAAGCGAGGAGACAACATCACGTACCATCTTATACTCTCTGGTGTGAAGAGCCGCTCCGTCAGAGTGTAGTGAAGTAAGATAGATTTGATCAAGGTCGATGGGATCAACTGATAGGTTCGTTTGCGTACTTCTGCCAGGGGCCACGCTTGCGCCGCTCCTCCAAATCTATAATGAGCTCGACTTGAGGAACAATGTTGTGTTCAGTGAATCAGGTGGTGAATTGCACAAGAGCAGAAGAGCGGGGGAAAGGGCGCGATAATCTGAGCGGTTTTCACCAGAGAGCTGAGCGCTACCCCGCTTGTGAAGGAAATCCAATATTGATGTAGGGATGGAGCCAACCAACGGCGTGAATGCAGCGTTAGATCAAATGGGTTGGTTAGATGCAGGGGCGAGAACTGTTGGTTACAGATATAAGCTCAGCACAGTAAAGTTGCAGCTAAATTGACACTGGCTAAATGATGGCAGATTGTCATTCATTTCATCATCTACCAGTCCATGTGCTCTGTGCCCTTATCGATCAACCAGCACAATGCCCTCCAAAGGCTCCAAGGCCGGCCCCTTTGGCTTCATGACCAAGCTCTCCCATGGGTAAGTGTCTACCGGCCGACTATCACGACACCTCCCAGGTCTACGACCCCGCCACTCATTGTCCTCTTTGCATGAATGGGCGCTGGGTCCCCGGCCGTTGCCAAGTATGCTCGTGCCTATCAGGTTGTATATCCCACCGCCCAGATCTTACTCTTGAGAAGCTCACTGATGCACTTCCTATCACCTCGACCACGTAAGAAGCCCCCTCTTGCTCTGTTACAACTAGCGAATCATGCTAGAAGCTCCTTGCTTATGACCACAGTCCAGTAGCTATATGACTAGAATGCAAACCACTGACACTTGTCCTCGCAGAATAACACCCAACATCCAACCCACCCTTCCACTCATCCGTGCCGTTGTCGCTAGCAATCCCCAACAATTACGCCCGGGAATCCTGTTTCATGTCTTTTTCAACGGCGGCTCTGCCATGCTAGGCAAGCTCCTAGACGCAAATGGTGCGAACCTTTCGGCCCATGTGACCATCTTTAATTCTTGTCCAAGCATCAAAAACTTCACCACCGATATGAATGCCGTCACATCTGGCATGAGTACTCCGGTCAAGTTTATCGCTTATCCTTTTTTCTTGCTCCTGATAGTACTCTGCTCTATCTGTTTCATTGGCCGTGAAGATAGTTTCGCGTATTGTCCCCGGGTTCATAATGAGGTTATAAGCGAGGCTAGACGGGCATACATATATAGCGATACTGGCCAGATTGTCGATTACCAAACCGTGGCGAAGCATGCTACAGCAGCAGAAGAAAGCGGATTCCATGTTAGACTCGAGAATTCCATGGTACAAAGCATATCATGGATGTGAGAGACGATGAAGAACGGTATGGGAAAATCATCAGGGAGACTTGGGAAGGTTGAAAGTTTCCGGTATATTCTGAACGTTTATATTTATTGGATGAAAGTTAACTGCCAAAGAGCTTTCCAGAATGGAGTTCACAGAGCTTTTTCTTTCAACTTCCCTTGTCTTTACTTGAGTTACATATAGCAAGGGATAAGAAACCAATAAATATCCCTATTGCAATAACTATACCAAATCACGATTATAATTGCCCGACGAATGTTACCTGCCCTCCAGACCGTGTCCACAGAGGCTGTTAATAGCACAATGTATCTCAGTGATCTGCTCTTCTAAGTTGTACAGGTTCTTCTCGTCGTATACAGCCTATGCTGACCCTAAGCCGGCAGCTTTCCTAGTCTCACGCGACTGAAAAAAATGACAAGGATTAATACTCACAGGTCCTTCCGTAGACTCGCGCCCTCCATCATCTTTAGCATCCTCTTCTGCTCCTCCGCATTTGGCTCATGCCACCAGGTCGTAGCATCTTGTTGTGGGAAACCTTTCTTTTCCCATGCCAAGATGTTCTTCTTGAGCTTGACTTGGTGCCATGGTATACCTAGGTCCTTGGACATGTGATCCATAATGTAATCTTTGACTTGCGTTCCACTGGCCCCATCCGGACCCTTGCCCTTGATGAAGAAGACACTATACAACAACTTCTCTAATTCCTCTGCCTCTTTCAGAGCCTTCATCATGCCACCTACGGCTCTGCTCTTACTATACCCTTGAGGCTTCATCCACTTGTTCACTTTTTGCCAGTCGAGCTGGTATCCCGCGTTATCATACGTAGGGCTTCCATTTGGTCCTTTCTTGTGGCAGACGTGTAGGTGATGAAACGGGTGAGTAACGTCTTCACGGACCTCCAGCTCGTACGCGTTGGGGCCCTTTTTCTTAGGCTTATCTAACCACGGCATGGAGAAGCGCGTCTTGAGCTCGTCGACATCTACTTTGGAGCTGTCGAGGCGTGGTCGAGACTCTCGTCCTGGCGTCAGCCTTTGATCCCGAAGCTGGGTGCGATCATAGTCGAATTCGAGATCCGAAGCCTTTAGGCGTGGCTTAGGTGCGGAGTCAGATTCAATGGGTGATTCCTCACTGGATGGTTCCACCTTGGCTCGTTTTACAGGCGCAAGCCCTGAAGGCGGCTCAGATTTCTCCAATGGCCGCTTGTGCTGTCGAGACGACGACCGGGTGGAGGTCGCACCTTTCCTATCGTTGTCGCTAGTCGGGTTTGAAGACGAAGTTCGCGGCATTTTGAGTATGTTCTTCTTGATAACTCAGTTTAGGCTGGATGAAGTTGGCTCAGTCTGAAGCTGTAAAGTACCTATAATGAATGATGACCATGTAACACGAATACTTACTCAAAGACTTGATTACGCGCTGATCGTGTTTGTCTCGCGTGTATATGACGTCATCAGGGGCTAAACGCTATTGCTATGCTTGTAAGCTACCCTAGAATTCAACTTCACTAATTCAACTTCACTTCCTAAATACCTCGATTAGAAATAGCTCCTGGCGGGCTTACTGGCATCTATCTGCCTCATAACGATTCAGACTTGCCTTGACAATAGTTTTACGGTTGCAAAGATACTTTGGGGCGTTTGAAAAATATCCATCCCCTCTGTGGTGGGTGCTCAATAGCACAAGCAACTCAGAAATAAAACATGAGAGGCTGCGCCCCGTTCATATCGTTGCTTCATCGATTTTAATCACTGCGGGGAGAGTATCCAGTGCAGACCTTTATTAACCCAAGATACTAAAGCATTGAATGGCCTCTCTGGAAGGGCCTGTACATTCCACGGCAGTATGCAACGCCAGGGACTATGAAGACTCGGCAAAAGTCATTAAAGTCGCTGCTGAACCACCCATCTTCGCTTTTACCCGTCGCCAATAATCCAAAGTCCGTTCTCGGAAGACAGAGGGTCCCTCAGGCCATGCTAGGTCATTACTTTTCCACCATAGTCTCGGAATTGGGGACATCAGTCCCGATGACTAATCCCCAGGACTTGATAAAGATGTCCTCAAGCAATGCATATGTGATTGTGATTGGTCCGGCTACTCGAGGACAGAATCCAAAGCCTATTTCTTAAGATATAGAGCGTCACGCGTTAGTTTGGTAAAGTCGGTTACAGGAACGCGAAGTTGGCTTTCGATTAGGGGCTTCCGATGCGCTCCGGCCCGTCGAGAGCTGATAAGCTCCCGTCAATTGAGGCTGCGTATCCACTAGCGACCGCAGTGCTAAGCATCATCTAGACGGCGTGGGTAATGATCCCAGCGGCTCCAGTCGCTTGTAACTGTCCGTCCAGTCATTGATGTCCAGCGGCAGCCAGACTTGAACGCGTAAATTGTCGCCAGCCGAAGTCATGGGAGACACCTTGAGATCGCAGAAACTAACAGCCGGCCCACTTGACCTTGTAGTATGCGACTTCGGCGGCTGAGAAAGAATAATACGACGGATGTCCACGGGATATCTATGCCCGGAGCCATGACGGAGGCGCACGGATGTTACGGTGAGAGTGATATAATGGTTCGTGCAGAAGTGGCTTCTAGCAAGAGTCGGTAAATGTCGCTGTTATAAGATTCGAGACCGCAGCGGAATTGCTTCCCAGTATGTTGAGGTCCTAAACGATGCGGGGACTCTAGCCTAGGAAGGGCTTGGTGTGTTGATTAAAGACAGCGCTTTAATGGACTCCTGCTATTACGCGATTTCCAACTCTGGCGTTATGGGTTGGTGGAGATGCTACATACGACATTTGGAGTATGGATATTCAGTGGAGAAGCATGGTAGTAGCGTCAATCTCGTCTTCCTCACAAAGTATTTCACCATCACCAATGCAAATAACGTGCTATTCTTCAGCGTTTTAGGCTTATATTTTCTCCACTAGTACTACAACCTTGCAAGGGGAGGGAGGAGCTTGTTGGAAAATGGCGCGAGCCAGTTATCCAAGGTGCGATATGGACCCAGCAAGACCAATTCGACTATAAAGCCGTTGCTCCCTAAAATCAAGAGCCATTTATGACAGTACTTCAAACCAATTCATTCTGTACCACTTCTGGAAACAGACTGGCCGTTGTTGGCTGCAATTAAGATGCTTGACTCCACAGTCCCTCGGAAGCGTTGGTGGAGGATCCAGTGGTATGCCGACGAAGATACGCCCGAAGAACGCAGGTTTCTTATTAAGCTTGACATAATCGTGGTACCATACGCTATTCTTGCTTATTGGGTCAAGTATATTGACCAGAGTAACCTGAGTACGTATTTGCTTCATCCGACTGTGTTATATGCACCGAGCGGGTAGTAATCTTTCCCTGACAGATAATGCCTATGTCGCCGGCATGAAGGAAGACCTTGGATTCTATGGGAACGAACTGGTACAGCTTCAGACAATGTACACGATTGGCGCAGTGGTTGGAATGCTGCCTTTTATGTTCCTGTTCACCTATATCCCAATGTATTGGACCATCCCTTTCATGGACGTCATGTGGGGAGTTTTCACACTTCTACAATACCGAACATCATCATTTGCAGAGGCTGCTACATACAGATTTTTGGTTGGCTTCTTTGAGGTATACTGAACCGACAATGCTCGCCGGATTCTATACTGACTGCGACTACTTCTTTTATAGGCCGCCTTTTTCCCGGCTATGCATTACGTATTCGGTATATATCTTCCCCTTTACCTGTATGCGTGTCTGCTCACTAAGTGCCCTTCGCAGGCTCATGGTATCGTGGTCATGAAATTGCCCGACGTGGTGGGCTCTTTTATGTCGGACTTAACCTAGGCACCTTGACTGCAGGACTCGTTGCAGCTGGCTCTTCTCAGAGACTCGAGGGCGTGAATGGCCTCGCTGGATGGCGTTGGATGTATATTATTTGTGCTCTGATCACCATTCCAGTCGGCATTCTGGGCTACTTCCTACTTCCCGGCAGTATTGATAAGCCCAATCGGTGGATATTAACTGATAAAGATATAGAGATCGCTAAGCGACGCCTCGAGAGCAGCGGGCATGTTACTCATGGCACTTTCAAGCTCGGGCATCTGAAGAAAATCTTCAGGAGCCCCCACTTCTGGACAGTTATCCTTGTCGATGTACTCTTCTGGAATGCTGGAATCCATAAGAGTACAGGAAGCTTCTTGTTATGGATCAAGAGTCTTAACCGATATAGTCCGGCTAAGATCAACGAACTGGGGACAATTACGCCAGCCTTAGGTATCCTCTACAACATACTCATTTGCTTCGCCTCCGACTTGATACTGGGACCAGCATGGGCAATTACATTAGCATCTACTTTGAACGCTATCGGCCTTGTAATTCTAGTGATCTGGAATGTGCCGGAGCCCGCCAAGTGGTTTGGATTCTCAACTATGTACTGGTCAAATGCGCTCTCCAGTGTCTTGCATGGTTGGGTGAATAACTTGCTTCGCGACTCACCGCAGGAACGATCTTTTACACTTGTTCTGATTACGATCATCGCGCAATCGTCGACAGCTTGGACCCCCCTTCTTACTTTTCCAACTGTCGAGTCCCCGAGCTATCCCAAAGGATTCGCGTTCTGCCTTGGATGTGCTATCGCACTCATTGCCGCAACCCACGTCCTCGACAGATATATCAAACGCAAGGAGTAAGTCATTATTGTATTGGCACGAGAGCACATGTTTGAGGATACTGACATTCCTTACTCCAGAGCAACTTCCAAGGCCACTCTTAGTGAAGGCGACACCCAAGGCGACAGTGCCCTAGTCGAAGGCGGGGGCTCAGAGAAAGGCTTGGGGCTTACGTCTTCTTCGAAGGAGGTTCGCTAAGGCTTGTTGAATAGGACAGAAAGCTGTAAAGAGAGTTCATGCCATTGAGTATATCGTGTGGGCGTTATTCGAGCTTCAAAGATAGTTGACATCGATGAAATGTATCAATTGAAAAGAGATCATTTGCTTTTGGAAGTAAAGTTCCTATCTTCCTTAAGCCACTTCACCTTACATTCACCTTACCTTCAAGGTGGACTCGGTAAAATATAGCAAAGTACGCGCAGTTGTTTAAATTTTGCGCTGCTGAAAAACCTTAAAGCAATCTAAGGCAGCTGCCCTCGTTTCGCACCCACCTTGACAGGCAAAAGCAATCGCCTCTGAGAGTGCTAACCTGGGCTTGGATGGCTAATGATGGTATAACAGCGCTCTGGTCCCCATAGTCTGGCATCTTACTATGTTTCGGAGGAGTACACACCTGTTATGGACGCAGAGACGAGATCCGTAAGGTTGGAATCGTTTGGCGCGGTCACGGCGGGATATATCTCGGCAGCATGATCTTTCATTCTTCAAGGGCTCGGCCGCTTTCACGGTACGAACAGTCTATTATACTAGAAACGCCCGATGCAGAGTTGGCGAGCATTCTTCAACAAGGCGAATTATAGCGTTTCTTCATTGGGTAGGATTGCTGCAATGATAAGGTTATTAGAAATGGCAAGATTATCTACATGCTCTCTCTCTTCAGAGCACGAATTGGTCTTAATTCGAAGAGGACAACTGCAGATGGTAATTGCGATGAGTATATATGACCCAGCAGAGCAAAACAATAACGGGTCTTGTATCCTGCACTCGCCGGTGCATTCCACGTTGTGCCACAGTCGCTTTTCTCTCTAGCGAGTCTATATTAGAAGCTTTCGTTGACCTTTTGCATGCTTTCCAAGTACTTCTAACGACCTACCTCAAGAAACTGACATGTAGCCCAGATATCAAAGCTGAGTTTTCCCTGGACCAAACACTTGGGTTCCGCCCTTGCGGATCGTCTGGTAATCAGAAATTCAGGCTCTCACCTAAGGTTACTTCGCCAGCATCTCAAGAATAGAGTCTTTTGTCCGTATCACGTCCGAGCTTGTCGCGGGAAATACAGCGATACAGAGCGTATAGTGCGTGTCGCCTGCAAATACCACTGCGAATACCCTCTCAGCGCGAAAGATACTATGGATACAACCGCGGGATTCTTTTCGTCGCCTGCGTAAGAAGCACAATTACTGATGTCGCATAATGTTTTCTATCAATAGGTATGCCTCGAGTATAGCTTGCAGCGCTTCGTATTTTTAGGCCGCAGAAATCATTACGCGCTTTGGCTCAATAGGCCGGTGACCCTCATATGCATTGTTTACGCCAGGAGAGATGGTCAATTCAAGCCTCTGGACTTGTTTGGCGATTGGTAGATCCCCCAAGCAAGGTAGGCCAAAGAGTTCCGGATCTTACCTCCTCGCGTGCTAGGCGTCGTCAGCTTCGCAAGGGATAAGAGGTATTATACAGTAAACCCCAGGACAAATTAGACTTCAAGTATCTCCTTACAATAGAGGTATTGCTATTAACGTTAGCATAACACTAGCCGACGAGTATAAAGTATTAAAACCCTGCTGTTCAATCAGTAATCATGTCGTGGCTAGTGTACGGGGAAACAGGCCGACATAAGGCTCCTATCTACAATAGACACTCAATATTACTTTTACTTCGACCAAGAAAACCGACTTGGCCTAACTCTAAATCTAACGTACAAGCTGGCATGGAATTAAAAACCACAAAGGGCCACACAAGACGCGGTTTTAACAAACCGGCAAAATGACAAAAAGACCTCGCTTTATTTGGACCACCTGTTTGCGCCCGTGACGGTGGTGGTCAGGTTCCTCTCGGACCCGGATTCGTCAAAGTGCAGACCGGTTTGGTCGCCATGCTCCGTTTCCTTGGACCTATAGTTGATGCTCGTGTCCTTGGTGACGCGGATGCCCTTGGACCTGTGCATCCCCCGACTTGAGCTGTGGTGGCTGTATTCCGAGAGTTCCATGGTTCCGGCGCCGCTGGAGGGATCACCTCGATAGCGTCGCCACAGAGGTCGGAGAGGCGGCAAGCTGATGCAGATGATGGACAATATGGGCTCGAGGGTGGAGAGGAAGACGCTGACGGGCATGGTTCCGGTGATGTTGGTGAAGTCGACGGATGCAGTGTAGGCGCCTCGGGCAACAGCGGCAATCACGGCACTACGCGTTTGGTCAGAAACACTTTGCCATGTCAAAATCAGCTTCAGATTACTCACATAAGTCCGAGAAGAATACAGGTCAGTACACCGATCTTGTCGGTGAGTCTCATCTGGAGCTGGAGAATGCTTCGGATCGGGATGGCCATAATGAGAAGGTCGAGAGCTGCATTTGAGATGATTAGGCCCAAGAACATGCGAACCTGGTTGATGCAGGTTGCAGTCGCCTGCGCAACCATGTCCCACTGGGCATAGACAGGAGTGCAGCTGAAGACAATGGCCATTGTAAAGGCCAGAGTCCAGGAACCGATTAGCGCCTGCGTCAAGTGGGAAGCCATCATCAAACCCTTCACCTGGAATACGCGAGTGTAAAAGAAGAGGACGCTTAATTTGGAGAAGCAAGCAGCGTAGAGGACGATGAGCTGGAAGGCGAACGAGAGACGGAGGATGAGGGGAACGTTTACCATGGCGTCTATTATCTGGTATCCCGAGCCACAATTCGAAACTTCATCGTCGGTTAGTGCAAGGACGGTGACGGTGTTGTTGGTATCGACTGGAGTGTTGTAGACCTACAGATGCCTTGAAACACTATCAACGGTAGTGTGAGAAGCTGCAGCGAAGTGTTAGTCTCCAAAAGCAACAATTAAAGGTTCTGTTATTGCGTACCCAGGACAACGTCGCAAGCCAGTCGTCGATACCGAGGCCAGCCCCTGTAACTCGAGCATAGATTCGTCCACATACGACGAGAGTCATGAGGAGGGCCATGATGCCATTGACAATCATGTACGCGAGCACCGCCGACTTCCACGGCATCGGCGTACAAGTAACCGGCATCACAGCCGTTGGAGCGGACATGATGGCTGAGGTCTGCCTAAGGTCGTTGAAGTGCGTTCGGCCGATGAAGTTGCCCGGTAGCCACGTTGTAGGCAAGATGCTGGAATAACAACTGTTGCGTCCAAACCAGAGGAGTTAATCATTTTGAATTCTAGCAGAATGGCTAGGGGTAGGGTTGTGTTTCCCTCAGTTTTGCTTCTGAGACGAACCAAACAACAAATGGCCTGTAATGATGACCTAGATGGGCGGGCGGATACAACTTTACATGCACAAGGTTAGATCCCTACTGTAGGATTTCCCGCTCCGCCAAGGGTGTACTAATACTATGTATATACAGCATGCTCTCGAGGGGAGATCGTTCCTAGTTGAGAATAGTTCAATTTTCAGGACTCATGCCTTTATATGACGGAAGCATCTGCCCCTTTCCACGCTGTCGAAAAGGTTCTAGGGCTCTAGTCACACCGATTCGCGTCGTTTACTCGTTCGTGCCCGCTCATTTTTTTTTCAGAGCGCTGAGCAGCAATTCGGCCGCTTAACCATGTATTAAAGTATAATGGATCTATGTATAAAGACACTGTGCGTAATCAATCACACATGTGGCCTGATCTTGGGATATCGCTTTTGCTTACGAAAAAACAACAACAACGATAATGGGACTATGGAGGTTATCTCACACAGTACCTACTAACTGGCTCCCATCTTCAACTGATCGCTGTGTGGCTGAGTTCGCTGTTCAGCACCACCTAAGTACCTCGAGAGTAGTCCCTCAACCGTGCCCTCGTGAGGGCCGACCTGGTTATAACACAAAGGTAAGCAAGGAGTCAACGGGGAGTTCCGTATTGAAACATCAAAATCAGGTGGCCAGCAGCAAATGTGGAGTACAACAACGGTCTCACTTATTACCCCTAGGTAGCGGGGCGAAGCTGACTGACTCTGATTACAGTAGGTTGAGGGAAATTTAGGAATTCTGAATACTTACTGCATGGGGCCTCCCTGATCATAATTAGCCGAAGTCCTATCGAGTATCCTCATCTTATTTGTAGAGTGTTCCCTGTAAATACCATCTCGGTGGATCTATTTCTACGCGTCTGGGCACCAACCTGTCCCAGAAGAGGAGAGAGAAGGGGGCGCGAAGACGAAGCAGCCATGCTATTTTAGCCACTCCTCTGCTTAAACTGCAGCTAGGATGTAGTTAGCACAAAGGGGTTTGCTAGCAGCTACTTTGTCGCTCACCAAATAGAAGTACCGATAATCTGTACGCTACGCTGTACCTAGATCAACATGGCCACCATTCATCTTCCTTTCTGGAAACCTATCAGAAACCTTTAATAGGGTTTCGAATATACTAACCCTAATTCTCAAGGCAAGAACGGAGAAGACACTCAATCGTAGCCTACGCCATGTCAAACGCATACAAGTAGTCTTAACTCGAAGGAATGCTCAAGTTTCAAGTACGCCATGTAAGGCTAGTAGGATGATTTGTGTGGGGAGTGGGTTCACCTTGGTATAAGCGCGGTCCTGTATATCCAACTAACATACCTAATATATATACACGTGCTGTTCCCTCTCTTCTTTGTTTGTTAGTCCTGTAGCTCTGGTGCTTCCAAGCCTACTGAAGGAAAGGAACGGTATTTCCATACAATAACATACTGTCTGTGTCTTCGCTGCCTTGTTGATCCGAATGTTCGGATCGAGGGAGCATTTGGTGATAATGCCTGGTGGCGGGTATAACATGGGAATGACCACCCGTTATTCCAACCTCCAGGCCATGTCCAATGTTGGCCCCTCGCGGCATTTGATAACCCTGGCCTCCCAGGGTCTACGTAAGAGAAGGGCATAAAGATCACCGTGACGATGCGGTGAAAGTTCACTCCCAGGGTCCACCTCTCCCAATATTGGGACAGCCATAAACGCTTTGCCTCCATCGGCAGCGGTGTCAAGGCAACCCGGCACTCAAGTCTCTTGCTGACCACGTGCAGGGTTGATAGCTCCTTTTTGCCTACCTCGGCCAACACGGCTCGCAATGTTTGAAAAAGAAAGGGGGATTTAATGGTAGGCCTCCCCCGTACTCGCTTGTGTATGTGTGCAACTTATGATCTGTACGAGGTCCCCGAGTAAACCTCCTATTGTTAGCATCAGCTTGATCAGGCAATCCAACCACAATGACTACCATAACGACGTCTGCCGACGCACCTGTCGCCAAGGCCCTCCCCATCGTACCCGAAGAAGTTACTAAGGAGTGGCTGGCCGAAGTCCTCGGTCTTAAGATTAAGTCTGTGGAGCTGACCGACGCCATCCACGGCACGGCTAGCAAGGTCTTCTTCACCATCACTTATGACGAGTCTGAAACTGCCGTCGAGAAGCCTGAGAAAATATGCATCAAGGGTGGCTTCAACCCGTCCCTCACCGCGGCAATCCCCCTCCTCATCGATATCTACCGTCGTGAGGCTCTCTTCTTCGCCAATATTGCTCCCAAGCTCACCTCTATGCACCTGGTTAAGTCTTGGTGGGCTGGTGAGGATGAGAGGCAGGGGCTTGTCATCATGGAGGACCTTAGTAAGAAGAACTACACTTTTGGCAAGGTGAAAGAGCCCTGGACCCCTGATATGGTGAAGAAGGCCCTCGAGGAGCTCGCAGTTCTACATGGCACAACCTGGAATCAGGGACCCAAAGACTACCCGTGGCTCAAGTCTCATTATGACGAAGCCGTTCTGGGCATGCTCCCAGCCATCAATTACGGCCAATTCGTCATTGACCCAGAGCGCCCACCGCTGCCTGAGCCCATGAGAGACCAGGCACGTGTTGAAGCCATGTTGAAGAAGCACTTTGCAAACCGCAACCCAAAGTTCATGTGTGTCATCCACGGTGACTGCCACATCATGAATGCTAGTGTCTCACCACAGGGGCAAATCGGTCTGGTTGACTGGCAGATGCTTGATAGCGGCGGCTGCTTCCACGATGTTGCGTACTTTATTACAGGCTCCCTCACAGTCGAGGACCGTCGCGCGCACGAGATGGACCTCCTGCAGCACTACCTCGACATGCTTTACAAATACGGTGGCCCCAAACTCTCCGCCAAGGATGAAGATGTTATTCACGAGTACACAAAGAGTGTCTTTTCCGGAATTGGATGGATAGTGGCCACTACCCAGATGCAGCCCATCGAGATCCTCTACCCCATGATTGAGCGTTATGTTGTTGGAATTGAAGACCATAAAGTCGTTGACCTGCTGGAAAGCCTACCATAGCATTGCTGAGGATGTTAAGCTGTAATTACAGTATCACAAAAGATGTCGTGTAATGCTGCGTCGACAGTGATAATGATACTAGACGAACTAATAATACGTATCTAATTATAGATAATATATATTAATTTATAAGGTTAATATAAGAAAGGTAATTCTAGCTGTAGATAATTAGTAAACCCTCGGGGGAGTTTTACCTTTAATATAATTATCTTATAGAGAACTTTACTACTATATATCTTATAATCCTAGAAGCTTATAATATAATATTACTTAGTAATAATAACAGATAAGCTTATTCCTATACTTACAGTAAGTAGAACTATACCAGATTAATATATAGTAGTAATAGGCTATATAGTACTGATTAAAGATATAGAAGGAATAGCAGGTATAATAGGGTTAATACTTTAAAAGATAGATAAATAATATATAAATAGTCTGGATTAATATATAAGCTATTATAGAGTACTTTATACCTCTATATATATCTTTTATTACTTATAGTTACTATTAATAATCAGAGAAGTATTTACAATAGGACCGAGCTTATTAATTCCCTTCTATATACGAATTAATAATTAACTTTAATAGATCTATCCCGGCCTGGCAGCAAGCTTTAAGGTAGTACTCTTTACAGCAGGCTGATTTTATCTTATACTTCCAGCTCTAATAATAACTAAACCCGCTATATATTAATATTGCTCAGCGGCTACTACTATACTTACTATACTAACTACGTTGTGCTAAGTAAGAACTCTATTAGGGTTCCTGATAAGTATAAGAGGGTAGAGGTATTATTATTTATTGCAGTTTATCAGTAGCCGGGGCATTGGCTCAGTGAGAAATATATAAGCGGGCAGGATTATTATAAAAGGATAAAAGAGCCTATCCTTATACTATTCTAATAATTTTATTAAAACTTAGAGTAAGTCAGGTAAGAACTAAAAACAGACTAGGTAGTGATAGATCTACTCGTTCTCAGTGACCTCTCTGATCTCATCCTATTAATTATTTATATTAGTATACTAAGTAATAGATATACCTCTTTTAGATTTTTCAGTTCATACCTCGGTTAAAGCTCGAGGTGCTGTGACTTGAATACGGTCATTTTCGGTCTATATATTATACTCAGCTCTCAGAATAAAACAAAATAGATAGAATTAAAGCTTACTATTATATCAAAATTAGATATATCTTGGAACAATCTCTTAAGAAGAGTAGTTAATTTGAATCGAGATATATATTTCTCTTGTAGAATAGTTACTTCTGACATTATAGTCGTGCTCCAGTAAAGGTACTTAATAAGAAAAAAAAACATTACTTGATGAACAGAATCAAGTGGAAGATAGGAAGGAGTAGTAAGCGGCTTGCTTTTAAATTTCACCTATCTTATCGAGGACACGTGTTCATTATATTACATGACGTGAGTTTTACCAATTCGATGCTATAAGGCCATGAACTAGCTTGCGATTGGATAGTAATACCCCTCCCTCAGGCCGCCTTGCATACAGCATATAGTAGCTAACTAGCACCGCCTCATTAGGCAGAATGAACTAGCCAAGGCATTTTGGTGGTCTCACCTAAGCTTAAATAGTGAGTAACTTTAGGCTTCTTTGAGCTTCCTCATATTGCTCCTATATCACCTCTTATTCGATTAGCTATGGAAAATTTGAGAGTATTTACGCACAGTTCGATAACTCAGTATAACTGCTCAAATGGCCTCACGACCCAAACAATACCCCGAGCATTATTTATTGCCCGAATTCGAGGAAAAAACGCATGATATTTTCGTCGACGACATTTGTAGCTGTAAAATTGGGGTGATGTCATTTATTTCCCTTTCGACTGCATCGTCTAGTAGAGAAGGGCAGGCTATCAGGTGGATTACAACGGGCGGTGAGCTCCAGCATGCGCTGAAGGTATGTCTTGCTTGGATGAATTTCCGCAATTGCCACAACTGGATAGTTGAATTATTGATCTTGTAATCTTTTATTAGAGTCTTTCGGGATCAAAGAGCTATAGAATAATGTAAGCAGCAGAAGAACCGCCAGATATACCACCGAATCTATCATCATGCGCTAAAATAATTCTATACAGACTCATTTGCCGCCGCAACTCGTGGAGTCGCTTGAGTATTACCTCCGATATGTTCCGGGGTTTATATCATCTTGACCAAATAACGCCTCACTTCTTGAAACTAATCCAAGGATTTCGGAAGAAGCTAACGCCTGAGGACGAAGAGTTCATGAGCTCTTACAGATGTATTTCTACATCTGTTACGGATGATGATAAGAAGAGCATCAATGGCACTTCGAGGAAGGCTTTATCCTTCGGTACGAGCAATGACAACTTCCTTTCTTATCACATGTCCATACGGAAGACTGATATATCACTTGTTAAGAACTGTGCTATAACATTCGCTATTATGAGAAGCATGGGCAAAATAGGGAAGACCCTTGGACATATCGACACTCGGCGATACACCATAAGTATTTCTGCGAGGACGAACGCTCGGCCTGCATGGTTATACACCCCCCGACGAAATATACGGAAATGTTAACGGAACGTCGTGTCGTCTGTGTTGATCATCCCTTACACCCCCACTTGCAATATCTTTCTGCCAGTGTAGCAGGTTGGCGAGGCTATCTGAATTACGTCTCCTGGCAAATAAATACCATGGTCAGTTTTAGATATAACTTCTCTATTTGTGTCAAGGGTTATTAAAGCTGATATAATTTCGCCGTTTTACTAATTTGCTAGAACGATGCTATTGCCTTCTCCAAGCCGCTCCGCGACTTTAAGCTCCGGTTTTCATCAATACAAAGAATCCACAACATCCGTCAAAAGATAGAACATGCGTCTTTGATCCTCACTAACACTCTTCAGACAGTAACAACCATTCAAGCTCACGAAGAGCTGATGGGCGCTGACCTTCAAATTGCAAAATATGCCCGGAATGAATTTATCACCGAACTTAGTAATATAGAAAATGACCTACGGAATTTCCAGACCACCGTACAAAAGCTTCTCGCTCTCTCTATGGATGTTCGACTAATTGTAAGTAGAGAGCTTGGAACTCTTGCATTCCTAACTAACACTGAGTAGTATGACAACATTCTCAAATTTAACCAGCAAGAGCAAGCACAAGAAACGAGTGTGAAGCTTGCTCAACTAGCTGAGGTGACTGTGATCGAGGCCAGAAACAATTCATATCTTGCAGACAGGGTGTACCAGGATTCTCGAACCATGCGAATAGGGACCGTGATCGCGATTTTCTATCTGCCCATGAGTGTGGTTTTGGTAAGTTAATGAATGAGAAATCGAGAAATCGAGAAATGGCACAAGAATCAGTTGAAATAACGAGTATACCAGTCATTTTTCAGCACTACATTGGTCCAGTTCAGTTCCGAGGATAGCACTGAACAGAAGACCGGCAATCAATTCGCAATGAGAATCCGTTCAGAGATCTGGATAGCGGTGTTAGTGGCCTTGATTCTCACGGTTGCTACATTATCTACCGCTTATCTTTGGGGGAAAAGGGAGTCGATGCGAGGTATTACGTTCCACCGCAAGGTAATCTAATATATGTTTCCATAGCTCTATCGGTTTCCGACCAGATTATTTCATTTATGCTTAATCAGCTTATGTGTCCTCTGGGCTTTTATCTTTTTTTCGGGTATTTGCCTTGTATTTCCAACAGCAACGCTCTGCAATCGCCCTTGATGTCTTTACTATCCACGTCGATTGTGGCAATAGTATGTGCGATGCTAATATGGCTCCTATGGTTCTCTATGAGGATGTTTATCACATCTTCGCCGCTAGTTTCATTTGTAGCCGCTGCAATGACAACATCTTCTGGAATGTCAACCTGATGATCTCCGGGCGCTTCTAGGAGCTGTTTCATGAGCTCAGCTCCACAAAGTTGATTGCTCGCTGCAGCGACGAGAATATCCGATGTTACCTCCAGTCTGTGGCTTCGGGCTTCCAATAGGACTTCCAATACTTCTGATGCAAAGTATTTATTCATCGCAGCGCTCTGAAAAACGCGTGACCAATCAACCTCTTCTCGGCCCTTTCCATGTAAGAGTAGCCTCAATATCGTCTCGCCGTGCTCCTCGTTCATGGCAGCTTTGGCTAGCAATTCTGTGCTGATAACGATCGCGTTATGAGATGCTTCCAGTAGCGTAGAGAGGACCTCACCATTCCTTTCTTCATTACCAGCAGCATTAATCCAGGTTTTTGATGTTATTGAGACTCTTGGATCTCGATTCTGGAGAAGAAATCTCAGCATGGTAGTATCCGAATCTCGTGCAGCTTTTTCTATTAGATCGGAGGTAATAACCACCATATGGGGGCGAGTCCTGTGTAACATCTCTATGATTGCCGATCCCGCGTCATTATTCTGTACCAATGCTTCTAATACGCTTGGCGTGATATCAAACTCGTCCAGGTGGTCGTCAAGGAGCTCCATCATGATACTGTCCCCAAACTGATTTCTAGCAACCGCTTCAATTACCTCTGGGGCTATTAAGGGTTCGCCGCGGTTAGACCGACGCATTTCAGACACTCGCTTTTGTAATGCCCAAGCTAGCACTCCCGTAGAGATACTTTCAGCTGCAGCTATCAACACGGCTGTTGTAACCTCCATGTTACTTCCATGGGTTGTCAGGAGTTCAATTACTTCGTACTCAGTCTCACACATTATAGACTGATATTCTTGAGTTAATATTGTATCGGGATGATCAGGACCAAGAGTTTCAGAGCACAGTCTCGTGCACGAAAACATCAGCTCGGTAGCGTCGGAGAGGCGGCCGCGGTAATTGTGTGTTATTGCCAGATTATACATTGCTGCAAGAGTCGCTCGATGGCATTCGCCCATGGTAGATTTCATAGCAGTAAGAGTCTTCTCATTCAGAGATTCCGAATCTCTCAACCGTCCAAGTAAACGGAGAGTGACGACCTCGGCCATTGTACTTGCCAAGGTGTTAGGATGCTGGGGACCAAAAATCTCACTGTTTCTTTTGACGGCTTCTGACTGTTTAGACAGTGCTTCTGTGAACCGGCTCTGGATCAGATAGGCCAATGCGAGCAAGTGCATCAACGAAATGGTCGAGTGATGTTGATTGCCGAGAAGACTTCTTCTCTTTTCCAATAATTCCTCTATCATCGTCGCAGTGCTGTCGATTTCAATTTCTTCCATTCCCAAGCGTGTCCTGATCCAGGCTTCCATTACGTCTAAAGTAATGGGATCCTCTTCACCGAGAGTAAGCCGGGCCGTCTCAATGGCTTCAAGATGAAACTGCCTTGCTTCGTCATATCGGCCCAGCCTCCTATAGATTGTGGCGAGTTTCGATACTTGAGTCAGAGTAGCCAGGTGTTTGTTGCCCAGGCCTCTCTTGTAGGCAGCTACTACTGGAGACAATATTTCTTCAGCCATCATTAGGTCGCCACGCCGAGCATAGATAGTCGCGATTTCAGATTTAGCATACAGAGTGGATGAATGCTCAGGTCCAAACACCTCGGCGCTCAGCTCTGTGACTTTGGACTGTATCGATAATGCTCGATCCCACTGGTTTTGCTCTATGTGTATCCCCACAAGGACTTCCATTGCGTTCAACGTGTTTCCGTGAGCTCTTCCAAGCTTTGTCTTATACGCCTCTACAACAATCTCTTGCCGTGCTTCTGCCTTATCCCAGAGTCCCAGGCGCAATTCAATCAAAGCAAGTCTCTGCAAGCTGGACAAAGTATCGATATGCTCAGAACCGAATGTGTCCGTGAGATATTCAACAAGATGTAGCTGCAATGTTTCCGCATCTCTCCATCGGCCCAAATTCCGGTAACTTGAGCACACATCTGACCTGACCATCAATGTCGCCGCGTGCTCCGGTCCATATTTTTTCGAGAGAGCTTCTACAGCTTGTAATTTCAGCTCTAGAGCTTCTTTCCATCGTCTTTGTGAATCAAGAACCGTATAAAGCTGACACAGAACAGTTAAGTAGGGGCGGTTATCAACACCAAGAATCTTTTTGATGCTTGTGAGCTCACGCCTCAGGACGCACTCTGCAGTCGATAAAACACCATGCAGCCTGTATCTTTGGACCGGACCGGTGTATTCCTGCAGACCTTGATCCGCGGCTTGTCTGTAGGCGTGGCCACGGTTTCCATTGCCGAAATTAAGCGGATCTCGAACGAAACAATCAAGTTGGGTTTCTACCTCAGAGTCTAGTTCAGCCTCAGGTGAAGTGTCTGCTGCCTGGCGATCACAGATAGCGGTAACTTGTTCACAACCGAAGCCGAGTTTTTGGCAGAGATAAAGGTGAGACCTGGTTATGGGGTTTGGATACTTTGTATAGAGCTTTTCTAACTCTGCGAAGATGTGCTCCCGTACGCGGTAATCTTCGCCGTACAATATGTGCAGCCTCTCAGCGAGCTATCGTCCACCAATTAGTAAAGGCTTTTGGCTTGCTCAGTGAAGAGTCAGTTGGTAAGGGCAAGAAAGCGTAAATCACGAACCCCAATATAGAAATCAATAGGCGTATTCATGTTCTTGATTGGCAAGTTGGGCTGTCTTTCTGGCCTACGACATTAACATCAGCTAAGGAAATATTACTCTGAAGCCGAGAGATCAAAAACACCCACTGTTTTCCAGGCAAATGTTGCAATGCATGATAAACGTCTGTTGCCCTCAGCTGAGGATTCTGCTCCAAAGAGCACATGAAAAATTCTGCTAGCATGTCCCTGTGCTCAGTGCCAAGCATTTGCTCGATGGATAGCAAAGCCTTCGAGAACCCGCTTAGCTCGCATCTGGTCTTGACCTCCGAGAGCGCGCCAATGGATTGATATTCACTGTAATTCAGCACTGTGGTTTCCAGGTAGGCTAGCGAAGGGGGGTAAGAGACGACACCAGAGAGCTGCGGTTCAAAAAGAAGCCATAAACAGAGCATCCCGTAGGAGAATAAGTCTACTTTCAGGGCCTCCGCCAACGTAAAATCCGGGTGACTTGATATTTCTGGTGCATCCCAGGGCCTCGATTTGGGCAGACGGAGGCCAGATCTGGCGGAGTCGAGATGGGGCACTGAGTAGCCAAAGTCGGCTACCTTAGGTCGGAAACCAGTATCTGATTTGAAGACGAGTACATTGTGGGGTTTAATGTCGCCGTGGATAATGCCTAATTGATTTCGAAATACAATTAGAAACACCTAACACCTTCTTCAGCACGGACAAGATCCGATCTACACACCATAAGAGTGCATGTCAGCAATTGCACAGCCGATTTCAATGCAGATCTCCAGCCGCTTATAAATGTTAAGCTCCCGACCGGCAGGTGATATGGCAAAATCGAGTAAATTCCCAAGTTCTGACATTTCAAGGACCAGAGCAGGCCATACTCTATAATCAACGGCTTGAGATTGCCCGTCCACATGGACATGGTCCCCTTCACGGTGACAGAGTTCAATATCCCAGCATACTCCTTGCAGCTCCACTATATTTGGGTGTATTCTGACAGAAGGGTGGCGTAAAATGGAAATCTCATTGATGAGCTGTCGATAAATGAATTCTTCTGGCTTCTCCTGCTTGTCGCTATCTAGGACGCGTTTGAAAGCGAACCCCGTTTGAACACCGGTTTGGGCCTGATGGATCTGACTCGTTGCTCCCCGGCCAAGTTTGGCCAGGTGGCCATCCCAGGTCATGAACAAGAATGGCACGTGAAATTTGTAAACAGTAGCAAGAAATGTGATGAAGCTGGGTGGGACGCGACCGAGTGTATCCAATATGGTCTCTCGCGGAGTAGCATCACTCGAGGAGAAACTAGGACTCTGAAATTCTGAGCCTTCCTCCTCATTAGATACACCTTCACCGGTCCCTCCGATAGTAAGTACCCTGAAATAGGATATACTTGTAGTGGCTAAGAGACCTGGGATAAAGGATCTATCCGGCTCAGTATCTTCTGTGGGGGGTATTCTTGACGCAACAAAGACATCTTGATCTAGTGACTGCGCCAAGGAGTGTTCAAAGTTATGCTAAGAACTGTTTAGTAAGAACAATGTTTCGGTTTACACCCACTAGCTCAGATACGAGATAGATATAGAAATATTATCACTCGTGTACTAAATCACTCACAATAGATGGCATTTCGCTATACGTCCTAAAGCAGAAGATGCCCTAAAACTGGTCGATCCTGTGTTATAGACTGTAGTTGTTGTTCGAGCTTCTCAGTATATATAATAAAAAGATATATATAAAAAGGAATTAGCCTAGTCCTGCGCACCTTATAATAATTAGGTATGGAAAATAAAAATTTAGACATGGTCACGGGATGGCCATAGCTTACATCAGCCTACATAATGCCTGATGAATGCCTAACAGAAAGCCTTACCAGTGCAAGTCGGGCGTAGGTATTCGCTATTGGCCAGACATATACACTTACCTATATAATGTCATGCTATTACACATCCTGCCGGCCTTAAAATAGGCCACGATCAAGGAGCAGCGAGTAATCTAGCTTTCAATTATTTCAATCATTCTGCCCTTGAATCAACATTCGAGCGTGCCTGTAGCCAGAGACAATGGAGACTTTAAAGGAAAAGGTTAAGGGACTGCGACAAGAAAATCCATCGGATAGAAGCTTTATCCCTGAGGCCGCATTTTTCAAACTTATGACGCGCCAGGAAGTGGAGGGAGCTATCAACGCGTCAGAGATCAAGTCATACCATCGGCAAGAGCTTATCGAACTCGTTTTCGCCCGAGGCAGAAAAGTTTTTGCTATTCTCCTTCTCAATGACAGCCTGGGGCTTCTCCCGAAATTCAGAGAAGCAGGGATTCTCGAAGACGCCAGGCTTCCCTTTGACAGGGACACCCTGAAGCAGAAGTTACTCCTCAACAATACGCAGGTGGGCGATTTTCGAGCGACACAATTTCAATTTACCGCGCCCGTCTTTCAGCGTGGTACAATAAACAGGCGGCTGCCTCAAGGCTCAGTTTTGCCATTCCTTGAAGACCGCCATATCACAGATGGAGGGTTTGGGTCTGTTTATCACGTAGTCTTGAACCCGGACCATCAGTCCCATGACCCAGCTGATCCTTTACAATTCCCCCAAAAGGTAGAGTAAATGGAGCCGATAGAAATATCACAGCCTTGCTAACCTAGCAATAGTTTGTTCGAAAAGAGCTCAAGACAAACGGCTCTCATGAAAGGGAGCTCGAGGTGTTAGCTATTCTAAGTACTATCAAGCACCCCAATATCATCCAGCTCCTGGGGTCCTATACGTACGATAAGAAATACCATAATCTTCTGTTTCCTTGCGCTGAACATGGGAGTCTCAAGAAGTTCATTTCTGAGGACAAGCAGTCCATGTCGGACAAAACAATTATTATTGCGCTCGCGGGGCTAGCGTCCGCCATCAAGCACTTACACAGATTCACCGACGATAAACTCAAGCTCGACCTTATCGGTTGCCACCACGACTTGAAGCCAGATAACATTCTGGTTTCTTCCAAGACTCTCCTTCTTGCGGACTTTGGGTTGTCCAAGTTGAAGGAATCCAACATTGGTTCCGAGACACCATTCCGGCCGCGAACGGATGATTATGTCGCTCCCGAGTGCGAAGATTGGGATAATGATTACTTGCCGGGTTATGTTCACCGGTATAGTGACATCTGGTCACTTGGGTGCATCTTTGCTGAAGTAGCCACGTATGTCTTACGTGGCCATCAAGGAGTCAAGGACTTTAGAGATGCTAGAATGCACAAGAGGCCAGGAGCCACCCACTTTTCGTTTCACTTGGGTGCGAACAAAGCTAGCGATGCGGTGTTAGCATGGCTTGCAAATCTGGAACAGTCTTCCCAAACTGGTATCGCTCTTCTTATCCAATTGTCTCGCAAGATGATATCTCTTGACGCGAGTGCGCGCCCGACTGCAAGCGACGTTGAGCAATGCCTTCGAATGATTGCCCTTTTTGAGGTTTCTGCGCAAATCCATAATCAGTTCAATCATATACAGCGCGCCAGCCACTCAAGACTGGACTATTACCTCGAATCCGTGCGATTCAAAGCCTGGACAGATACCACTAGACTCGCCAGCATTGCAACTATCTCAGATCTGTTGTCAGAAACTTACGAGAGTATTAACAAGCTATTTGACACTATCCTTGGAACACTCACTCGCATGCAGCATCAACTAGAATCAGCTTTGGCTCTGGCAAGCAGTAGGCCCATGACCAATGCTGATATATTGAACGTAGCCGACCTCAATGACGAGCTTGCTTTGCTTCTCGGCGACAAAGAGAATGATTCCCGAGAGCGCGTGAAGATCATTATTTTCAAGGATGAGGTAGAATTATCCGACCTATCCGAACCCGGCGATGGATTGGATGGCTTGTCGCTCCCCGACAACATTCGCATGCGAAGTAATATCAAGAATATGAGAAAGTTCTACGAAGAGGACTCGTTTATTGATACAAAAGGCCTGAGGATTGAACCCACCAAAGTAGGAGGCCTTCGCTCTATCGGTGACCATTACTTGGGAAACATGAAGACAGATATCGTGTCTGAAAAGGTTTGGGTTGAACTGCGCCATTATGGGCGCCATGGCACGGACAAGAACACCATGGAACACCTCTACGAACGGACGGTTAGACTGTGTGCGCTTTTAGCCCTCCCTGAATTCTGTGCCCTAAAGTGTAAGGGGCTCGTTCACCTCTACGATAAACAGGCGTTTGGAATCGTTTTCGAGTTCCCTCAAAAGGTTAAAGGTGGTGGTATTCCTTTCGATCCTATTAATCTACAAACACTTCTCAAAAAAAAGGGAGAAAGTACCGATTCATATTTTCCAGACCTTGATGATCGCTTCAAGCTGGCCTACACGCTGGCCGCCGCACTATTTGAGTTTCATACTCTGGGTTGGCTTCACCGGAACTTAAGTCCATTAAACCTAATATTCCTCCCCGAAAACGATGGCACTCCAACGACTCAGCTGATACGGTCCCCTTGGCTGGTGGGATTCGGGCACAGCCGCCCCAATTCCCCCGTGGACTTTACCTCAGGCGCACCGGACAGCGCATCTGGAAGGTATCAACACCCCGTGTATATGGACGAAAAGAAAGGATATCGTGCCGAGTATGACTACTACAGCTTAGGAATGATCCTCCTCGAGATTGGCTATTGGAAACCCTTAGAAAAGCTGACAGAAGGGTGGCAAGGTTCATACGAGGAAAGGCGCCAGAAACTTCTTAGAAATAAAGGCAAAGTTGCCCACCTCAGTAAGATGATGGGAAGACAGTATACTGAGGTTGTGAGATTCTGCCTTGGCTACGATGTGCAAAGCGAGAAAAGTGTAGGAGATGTGGTGTCGCAGTTTTACCAGTCGGTCGTCGCGCCACTCAGGGGTTTATCCCAATTAACTAAACCGTAGCTACGGTATATATATAAGATAGTATCCTGGTTCAGGACTCTGCAATATAATAGTAGTAATAACTAAAAGAAGGAAGATAATTTTCAATATATTGAGAGCCGGCTGGATAACCCTCTCAAAGACGGGCTGCAGCTGCAGCCCTGACTTCCCTATCTCTCTCGAAGACAGACCCTTCCGCGGCTCTGACCTCTCTGTCTCTCTGACAGATAGCCCGTAGCTGCGGACCTGACTTCCCTGTCTCTCTCGAAGACAGACCCTTCTGCGGCTCTGACCTCTCTGTCTCTCTGACAGACAGCCCGTAGCTGCGGACCTGACTTCCCTGTCTCTCTCGAAGACAGACCCTTCCGCGGCTCTGACCTCTCTGTCTCTCTTGCGGACAGCTAGTTGCTGTGACTACGGATCCCTTATCTGGTGGGTAGATTAGTAAGAGATAGCTAGGTTATAAAAGGAACAGCTGAGCCCTACAGCTGAAAAGGGCAGACTTTACCCTTATTTTATCTTTTATTCTTAAAATATAGCTTATTTTAGCTCCTATTTCTTTTGATTAACTACGGGATTTCCTATACAATATACTATAACCCCTCTTTTAGTCTCTTATCTTGCTATTTATTATCCTAGCTAACCTAGCCCAGCTGCTATCTTTACCTAAGACTATAGCTTCTATAGCTACAGGCTAGAGAGATTTTCCTCCGGTACTTAATATATTTCCTAAAGAATATAGTTATTTATATTAATATTATAATATATATTTTTTATCTCTTATTATATTATATTTTATTATAAAGATTAAGTATTATATAGAATAATATTATATTATATAGAATAATATTATATTATATAGAATAATATTATATTATATAGAATAATATTATATTATTTAATTAGTATATAATAACTTATAATTAGCTATTATATTTTTATCTAAAAACTCTAGTAATTATATATTAATTTATTATAAAGCTAATATTATTATATAATATAACTAATAGAGTATAAATAGATAATAGATTTAAATAAATCTATATTTAAAAAATCTCTATAGTAAATCTATACTATACTTATAGATATAAGATTAACTAATAACTAATATAACTAACTTTCTAATTCCTAAATATCTATATTTTAGATTAAACTAAAATAAACTCTAATATACTCTAATTTAAATCTAAACTATTCTATAATAAAAAAAGCTTAAATATAACTAACTTTTAAAAGCTTTAATTAATATAAAGTAGTATAGAATATATTAGAACTATATAGAATATTTTATATTATAATATATATCTATAAGTAGATAGCTATTAATAAGATATAACTTCTTCTCTAACTATCTTTTATCTGCTTTAAGTACCTCTAGTATATAGTAATTACTAGCTATATATAAAGCTAGACCTAGTAGATATAGCTACTAGATCTAGACTATTAAAAGCAGCTTTATTATTATAAGTAAGCTCTTAATTATCTAAAGAGATATATATTTAATATATTTAGTAAAGAGCTATATACTATTTATTCTAATAATCTCTATTATCTTATTAAGACTGCTATTATCTATTATAATAAAAGCTATATAAGTAGAGATAGCTATATAGATAGCTATCTTATAGTTAGTAGTAAGAAGATATAATTAATTAATTAATTATTTAATAGAGTAATTAAGTAGTTAATATTAAGATATAATTAATTAATTAATTAATATAAGCTTTAAGAGAGAAAAGATAGTTATTATTATTAGATAATAGCTTCTCCTCTTAGGGGTTATAACCAGGTTTTTATATCTAGCTATTAAATAACTCCTATTAGTAAAGTTTTTTCTAAGATTAATATTTATACTTAGACTAAAAGTATAATATTTAGACTTTTCCTTATAGTATTAAAGGTTTAGATATAAACTACTAATTATATTTTTAATAAAAATTTTATATTTAAAATATTAGATTAAAATTAGCTTTAAAACTTAAAATCTTTTTTTATTTAAAATATTTAAAAAAAAGCTTTAAAAAATCTATTAAAAAATCTAATATTTAAAACTTCTTTTCTTTTTATTATAGGATTTTTCCTTAATTAAATATTTTTATTTTAAGATAATAGTTCTTAATTTAATTAGATATTTTTTTTTTTTTTTAGAGTTATTACTATATATAAGGGAGATATTCCGAGATCAGGCTATATATAACGAGATCTATATAACTTGTTTTTTTACTTATTTATAGTCCGTACCCAACCTTTAACTCTATTCCTTATACTTTACTTCTTATACAAGCTATAGCAAGGTAACAGCTTTATCAAAAAACTCTAACAAGGCCTTGCCAAGTATATAACTTGGCTATAGGCCCCAAGGGGGGGATGCTCATCAACCATAATCAACCAGAGAAAAGTTAATCTACTGGCATCAGTTTCACGACATATTAGTAGTCACCAGAGTTTATAAATGAAAACGTAATAGCCAATCACAAGTTGCCATATACTGATTAAATAATATAACATAGTTCCACATAATATTAATTAGATATAGTATTAAATTATATTATAAAAAACTAATTAATCTAGATATTCTATAGAAAATAAGTTTATAATATTTACTAATTAGTTTCTTTTTCTTTTAATATATAATTAGAATTAGAGATAGGAATTTTAAATAATTTATTATAATTATATAATAAGTATACTTTTTAATTAAAAATAGTAAAATAACTCTTATTCTATATTTATATTTCTTATTATAATCTATTCTATAAAATCTCTTATATTTAAACTATTATAATAATAATACTTTTAATATACTCTAAAGATTAAAATATTATTAAAATTAAATTAAAAAAGAGATAGAAGCTAATCTTTAAA